>CM034461.1:41854540-42434548 GCA_019925255.1 Litchi chinensis
GTCCAGAACTTGAAGGATGCAAAACCTGATATTTCTGGAGAAGCTGATGATATACTTAGACCTAGTGTTGGGGGCCCTGCTACTATCAGACCTTCTCAGTGCCTGCCATTGCACCTCCCTTCTTATTTGAAAGTAAACAAGGTTAGACACTCTAGCAGCCTTTTACATATATGTTGTCTTTTTTTGAAATTTTTTATAACTTTTTTTTGCTCTAATATATATATCAAACCAAGCAAGTTCTTGACTGAACTGTGTCTTGTGGTATGCAAAACGATGGTATGTACAGATCAACGGATAAATAATAATTAGTAAATGACATATGAAGAAAATTGCAATTGCTGATGTTACGCGCTTCTTTGAAATTTCCAGTAGCTTGAGTTTCTTGTTGCTTGCAAACTATATACCTTTGTCATACTAATTCCTATAGTATAATCAACTGTTCTAGGCAACTCATATGAAAATTACAATGTATTCATAAAGCCGAAAATTCTTGAAGGAAGTTTCAAGATAGCAAAGACCTGAGAATTGAAAACTACCTACGACAGATAGGTGTTTCAGTTACAAGTGTGTCAGAGTTTCTCACTAGCTTCCTAGCTGGCTATTGCAGATATCAAGGCTGATGTACAACAATGCAGGCAATGCCATTGTGGCATTAGCATCAAATGGAATTCATCTGGTTTGGAAATGGCCAAAGGATGACCAGAATTTGAGTGGAAAGGTGAAAGGAAACTAAACATAATTGTTCCCTTTTCAATTCGAATCTGTTATATCTCATCAAATTGTGATTGGAATGGTGGTTGATAACATCCTCTAAATAAAGTGTTAAATTCAGGAAACTATCAAGGTTTCCCCTCCGTTATGGCAACCACTGAACTCCTCACGACTTATGATCAACGATGTTACTGGCAACAACCCCGAAGAGGCTGTGCCTTGTTTTGCTTTGTCCAAGAATGATTCATACCTTATATCAGCGTCAGGAGGGATGATTTCCCTGTTCAACTTGGTCTCAGCTAAGGTAACCTCAAGAAGTATATGAACGTTACGATCTATGTAACTTGAATGACATGTCTTTTTCATTAACTGTGTGTGAACTACAATTTTTAAACTATATTTGTACATTTAATTTATTCATGTGTAAGTAGTATGAAAACATATGCTTATGTTGTAGTTTGTGAGCTTGCATTATTATAATGCAATGAAATTCTTTTGTTACATTTCATCAAATTGCTGTTTTGAATCTTGTACCAGTGCTTTAAAAAGCTGGTTTTTGGATGCTTTGTACATGATTATGCTTCATGGATATAAACAAACCTTTTGTTTGTACTTGCATACTAATTTCAAAATCCCCGAGCCAATATGGTTTGGTGGTGTTGCTTAAAATTATGTTAAATCTAACCAACAACTCTCCAACTTTGGCGGGGAAGCACAGATGATGACCAAAATTATGCCTCCAGCACCTGCGGCAACATGTCTCGCTTTCTTCCCTCTAGATAACAATATAATTGCTATTGGCATGGAGGATTCCACAATTCTGATGTATAATGCTCGATTGGCTGAGGTATGCTTTCTTCCTATACCTTTCATGTTCATTTGCAATTCTGAAAAGAAGCCCATTGATGCAACTGTTAACTTCACCAATGCAGGTTCAAGCCAAGCTAGAGGGTCACTCTAAAAGAATCACTGGCCTTGCCTTCTCTAGTGTTTTAAATATAATGGTTTCTTCTGGAGCAGATGCTCAGGTTAGTATTCAGTATTCTGTTAATGCATACCTGGAAGGCTGGACTACTATCACAATCTCAAGATTGGCTCTGTGGCGATTTTCATTTCATAATCTGAGCATTTCATTTTTATTTTAAATCATTGACTGTTTCTTCTGCAGATTACAGTGTGGAATTTTTCCAGATGGGAAAAACAGAAATGCAGATTCTTGCAAACCCCTGATGGGATAATGCCGGCAGCACAGTCTGATACTTGCATCCAATTTCATGAGGACCAAATTCGCTTCCTTGTTGTACAAGAGACTCAGCTAGCAGTATATGAAGCCAAGGAACTCAAATGTCTGCTACAGGTTTCTGCACTCATCTCTCTCTCTCTCTTATGTATAAAGAAATCTGTTCTTGTCTATGAGCTGTTTGTCGTGGTTGTCAATTAAAACTCCATCTTTTTTTTATGCTTCCCAGTGGGCTCCAGTAGGCTCTGTATCGATCTCCCAAGCAACATTCTCATGCAATAGCCAGATGGTGTTTGCCTGTTTTGTGGATGGAACTATTTCCATATTTGATGCTTCAAATCTTGAATTAAAATGCAAGCTTTCATCCACTTCTTATTTTTCTCTCAGTTGCAGGTATGTGCTACATGCATAGTTCATGCGCTAAAATTTATTCTATTTTCTGATCTATTCTATATTAACTGTTTTCTGTTTGATACTTGTTTTTATTTGATCAATTTACAACTTTTACATCAATCGCCATGCTTTCATGTTACTTCATAACTGATATGCAGTAATTAGCTACGACTCTAATCTTGTTTATCACTTGCTGGCAGCAATCTTCACACGTACCCGATTGCTATAGCTTCTCATCCACAGAAGCCAACTCAGTTTGCAGTGGGACTAACAGATGGTGGAGTTCATGTCTTTGAACCTCAGGAACCTGAAGGCGAATGGCTCGCGTTGCCACAGGATGACATTAGGTCTGCAACCACTGAACCTGCATAGAGTTCGAAGTTGACCAAACCAATGCTTGACTGATCAACAAAACAGCTGCTTTGGCTTGAGTCCACATATGTTAATAAATAAGATGTGTGGATATATGATCTGTTGCAGTTCAGATATGAACCTGAAGTTGTGGGGTATGATCCCGTACAAGAATTATTTAATATATATATTAGAAATCCTTGTTTATGTGCGTATTTCTTTTTTTTTTTTTTTTTGGGAAAGATATGTGTATTTGATTTGGTCCTCTCTGGCATTGGTGAATTAGCAGTATATGCTATTGAAGATGCTGATACTGCTAGTGGATGCAAGTGGTTTGTGTTGGCATTGTCTGAGCTCCTTAAGACTAGGCCTAAAAAGTATACCTTAAACAACTTTTGTTTCTCAAAAACAAAAGCAAAGTTGTTTTATTATTGTAACAAAGTGTTTTGCTGTGCGTAAGTAATATAAGATTTCAAACAATCTTTTAATTTATTTGGAAAAAGACTGACTAAGATTTTTTTTTTTTTTAAATAGACTGACTTTGTAATTAAAAATATATAAAAGATATGCATAAATTATTGTTATAAAGTTTTTATTTTTTTTTTTTAAGTATTTGTTAACAAACAAATAAATAGTAGTAAAAAGACAACTGTTTGAGTATATCCGAAAAATTCAGGTGTTACATCATTTTAAAAACTAAAATCTGCAGGAGGATTCACAAGAATTATTTAAAAAAAAATGTATAAAAAAGATCGCAAATTTATTTAAAAAAAAAAATCCGAAATTGAAGTCATTTAGAGAAATTTTCTTTTTTTTTTTTTAAAAAACTAAAAAAAAAGAAAATTGACAGTGAAATTTGGGTTGGAAAGAAAAATTGCCAGCTCTGTTTGAAGCGGAGAGGCTCGTCACCGGCCACCACAAGCAATCACCCACTTGATTTTTTTTCCTTTTATTTTTCTTTTTAAAAAAAAAAAAAAAAATTGTGTACTATTACATACGCGCTTCAATCGAAAGTGGCGGCTACCATTTACCAGGAACACGTTGACTTGTTTTTAAGAGAAAAACCCAAACCCTAAGTTTGAGCCCAGAAGACAATTCCTTCCTGTCTTTGATTGTTGAAACTTTGATTGTCTTCAACTGCTGAAAATTTAGCCGAACACGATTGAAAAATCTCGTCTTTTCTGAATCCCAGATAAGGGTTTTGTCTTTGGAGTCTATTGCGTCTAGTGGGTGATTGAAATTTTGATTTTTTTGAGTGGTTTTGTATTTTCAATGGTGATTGGGGTTTTTTTTTTTTTTTTTTTTTTTGGTTAGGAAAAGTTTTGCCTTTGGAGTCTATTGAGTCAAGTGGGTGTTTGAGTTTTTTTTTTTTTTTTTTTGGGTAAAGGTTTTGTCTTTTTAATTGGATGATTGAATTTGGAGTCCATTGAGTTTTTCATTTTCTGGAGTAAAGGTTTTGTCTTTTCAACTGGGTGATTGGATTTTTTTTGAAGAAAGTTTTGGCTTTTAACTTTGGAGTCTATTGAGTCAAGTGGGTTGTTTGATTTATTCATTTTTTAGAGTGAAAATTTTGTGTTTCGATTTGGTGATTGGATTGTACTTCTTTTCTTTTGAGGTAAGGTTTTGTCTTTGGAGTCTAGAGTTATGGGGAAGCCAACTGGGAGGAAGAAGATTCAAGAGACTGTAGCAGCAGCACAGAGAGCTGGTGAGAGCAAGGGTGGTGGCAAGCAGAGCAAGGTAGCAGATCGAGGCGCGGCAGCGGCCTCCAAAGCTTTGGATGAGGACACGGCTATGTTTATTAGCATGTCACAGGAGCTGAAAGAGGAAGGTAACAAACTGTTTCAAAAACGTGACCATGAAGGTGCCATGTTGAAGTTTGAAAAAGCTCTTAAATTGTTGCCTAGAACTCACATAGATGTTGCTTATTTGCGTACTAATATGGCTGCGTGTTATATGAAAATGGGGCTCGGGGAGTACCCACGAGCTATCAATGAATGTAATATGGCTTTGGAGGTCTCACCTAAGTATAGCAAAGCTCTGTTGAGGAGAGCTAAGTGTTATGAGGCTTTGAATAGGTTGGATTTTGCATTTAGGGATGTTGGTTTTGTTTTGAGCATGGAACCTAGTAATTCGTCCGCTCTAGAGGTTTTAGAGAGTGTAAAAAGGGCCATGATTGCGAAGGGTATTGATTTTGAGGAAAAAGTGAAAGAAATTGGCATAGGTAAAAGTCTGGAGGCACGTGGTGTTTCGCCTGTGCAAAAAGTTGTGAAAGAGAAATTGAAGAAGAAGAAAAAGAGTGGTAAAAGTGAGGAGAGAAAAGTGGATGATAAGGGTGTTGCGGAGGAGAAAGTGAGTGATGTGGAGGAGAAAATGAGCGACATTAAGGATAAGGAAGTGGTTTCCAATATCATTGAGGAGGACATAGAGGTTATGAAGGCTGTTAGTAAGGAAGAAAAAGTTGTTACAAAGACAGTGAAGTTGGTTTTGGGGGAGGATATAAGATGTGCGCAGTTACCAGTGAATTGTACTATTAGATTGGTGAGGGACATAGTACAGGATAGGTTTCCGAGCTTAAAGGGTGTTCTAGTGAAATATAGGGATCAGGAGGGTGATTTGGTTACCATCACTACAACGAATGAACTGAGGCTGGCTGAGTTTTTGGCTAATTCTCAGAGTTCTCTAAGGTTGTACATAGCTGAGGTTTGTCCTGATCAAGAACCAGCCTATGAAGGAATGGACAGTGAGAAGGAGGTGCAGAAAGGTCATAAAGAAGAACCAAGTAATGTTCTTGAGAATGGGAAGGTGGAGAAAGGCAGAGAAGTTGCAAAAGGGTCAATATGCATTGAGGACTGGATTGTTCAGTTTTCTCGACTGTTTAAAAACCATGTGGGGTTAGATTCTGATTCCTATTTGGATCTTCATGAACTTGGTATGAAGTTATACACGGAGGCAATGGAGGATACTGTAACGAGTGAAGAAGCACAGGAACTTTTTGACATTGCTTCAGATAAGTTCCAAGAGATGGCAGCTCTGGCATTGTTCAATTGGGGAAATATTCACATGTCTAGGGCAAGAAAACAGATCTTCTTCCCAGAAGATGGTATGAGGGAATCTGTACTGGCCCAGGTTAAGTCTGCATATGAATGGGCAAAGAAAGAGTACACTAAGGCAGGAATGAGGTATGAAGAAGCTATGAAGATCAAACCTGACTTCTATGAAGGTCTTCTTGCACTTGGGCAGCAAAAATTTGAGCAAGCAAAGCTTTGTTGGTGCCATGCAATTGGTAGCAAAATGGATGTAGGGAGTATGGAGAGTGGACCTAGCCAGGAGGTTCTGGAGCTTTATAACAAGGCTGAAGACAGCATGGAGAGGGGCATGCAGATGTGGGAGGAGATGGAGGAGCAGCGTCTAAATGGTCTCTCCAAATTCGATAAATATAAATTGCAGTTGCAGAAAATAGGGTTGGGCGGGTTATTTAGAGATATTTCTTCTGAAGAAGCAGCAGAGCAGGCTGAAAACATGAGTTCACAGATATACCTCTTATGGGGTACCTTGTTGTATGAGCGATCAGTTGTAGAATACAAGCTAGAGCTACCAACTTGGGAAGAATGCTTGGAGGTTTCAGTTGAAAAGTTTGAACTTGCTGGAGCTTCTCCAACAGATATAGCCGTCATGATAAAGAACCATTGTTCCAATCAAACTTCACTGGAAGGTAAAATTTGGACTCCCATGAGTACATGACTATTGAAATTATAGTACAGTCACCTTCACATTCAATCCTAAAAAACTTTTGATTACTATGCAACCAACAATTGCAGGTTTTGGCTTCAAAATTGATGAGATAGTACAGGCATGGAATGAGATGTACGATGCTAAGAGATGGCAGATTGGTGTTCCATCTTTCCGGCTAGAACCATTGTTCCGTCGCCAAGCTCCAAAACTTCATTACATCTTGGAGAATATTTGAAATTTTAATGTATAGATTCTTAAAGGGCATTGTATGAGGATCCTTCTGTTATCTTTGGTCCATTTTTCAAGAGCTATATTGGTCGTGTTTAAAATAGGTAAGGTTGTGCCTATAATATTTCTTAACTGACTTATAGAATTCCTAAAGCATGTCATCCTAATAACTGTTTTGCATGTTTAGCTTGTTGATGATGATACATGATTTTGTTACAGCTTCAACAGAACATGAAACTCAGACTTTTGAGAATAATTAGCTCTTTATTTGGATTCTAAGTTCTAGTACTATTTATATCAAGAGTATGTCAATGTTTCCACAAGTTCATTCTTTATGCGAAGGCACGGTTTCTAGCAACCACTAAATAGCAGGAATGAGTGTTTTCGAAGTACTGTGTAGTAAACATATTTCATCATGGTTTGTATGATAGGATTCATGGCTGTGAATGTATCTCTCACTAAATGCGTTTTTGTTTAACATAAATGAACTAGAGATTTGAGTGGAAATGAGTTCTGATAGCTGATGCACACAAGCACAAGACATGTATACCTTCTCTTTACAATTGGCTGCTTAGACAAACTTTATATATTCCCTGATTGATTTACATCTCCTTGTTAGCAGTACTCATATTCATTCTTGTATCAAATAAATTCAATGGCCACTTGTTTTTATAACGTATTTCATTCCTTCAAGTTTCATGCCTAGGTTGACTGGACGTAGTGTAACACCTTTTCGGTCCTCTCTGTGATTTCAGGTATTCGGATTTTTCTACCATGCAAAGTTTATGTACCAGCTCGTTCGGGGGCAACGAGCAAAAGTGTCAGTTACAAAATAAGTGTGTTTGTGATATGGCAACGAAGCCATTTATATCATTTTTTGCATCCCAATTTTTGTGGGAGAAAATTTTTTCATAGAGTAATGGTGATTGTTCCACAGTTGGAGAGAATTAAAGATAGTGAGTATATGATTTGATTTGTTCATTATTCATTGTAGATTTTTGTCAATGTCAGGTTGCTCGGTTCTAACACTTTATTGGTTTTTATATGGCATACAAAACAGTGTAATATTTATGTATTCATTGTAATGGGTATGAAACATTTGAAATGGCTTGAAAACTATGTCATTGTAATGTGTTTTATGGATTTTGCTTTGGGTTGAAGTTGTAATAATTTGTTACTTACTGAATCTTATAGTAACACTTGCAATACTAGTTTAAAAAGATAAAATTGTATACTTTTTTAGTGCTAGTTAAATGATTAAATGAAGTTTTTAACGTTTAGCATATGCGTGAATACTGAAATTTTATTTTAAAACTAGAATTTTAGTCCCATTTTGAAATATATATATAATAAATCAAGTATAAAATAATAAAATTATAGTTCTCATATGTTTAATATGGTATACGGAACTTAACGATTTTTGAATGTTAATTGAGTAAACAAACGAGGTTTATAACATTTAAAACTTACGAACATAATTTCTTGGATTTACTTTTTACGAAATTTTTTTTTAAAAAAAAAAAAACACTTTTTGAGAGAAAAAAAATATCATAATATTTAACAAAGAAGCCAAATTATGAACTTAGTGTGCAACGTGGCATTAGCAGGCGCGAGGTCCACGAGTAGCAATGTAGAAAGTAGCACAGGATATCGGAGCCACCACCTCCATGACGTGTTGGTCTACTTTTCATCAGAATCAAAGTGGCGTACAATTTGCATTTAGCTATATAAATGATACTCGACAAACAATGACCAACACACCGCGTCTCCACGGCCCCCGCCCCACCCCCTAATTGCACCCCCCAAAAAAAAAAAAAAACACTCATTCTTCAAGCACAACTCCAAACTCATTCGCTTCAAATTTAGGGTTTTCGAAATCGCTTGATTGGTCGAAATGGAGAAAGTTAGAAGAGCATCACATGCAGGTTCATGGTACACAGATAATTGTAAGTCTTCACTTTAAAACGCACTTAAATGTCATATCAAATTTTCCCGATGAGGATTTCTAGTTGATCAGTCACTGTTTTCGTTTAACTGAGCGAAAGAAATTTTTTTTGTTTTTTAAAAAAAAAAAAATTGTTGCTATTTTTGTATAAAAGTTTATGCTTTATATTTTTTAGTAAAGTAAATAATCTACACTTGAAGTTGTTGAGTTTTTTGGTTCCTGGAAGATTATAATGTTTGGATTTTTTTATTTAATTATTATGGAATTTGGGTGCTTAAAAAAACCTGTTTTTAAGTGTATTGAAGCAGTTCATTAAAAGGACAGCATTGGTAGATCATATGATCTGTACTTGATAGTTGTTGGATTGGTGAATTTGTACTTGGTATAATAATGCACTGTTATAACTTTCAATCCAAAATTTGCATAGTTGTGAAAATTAACAATAAACTGAGGCTGCAGTTGGTAGTTTGGTTAAGAGTTGAGTTTTGTCCTAGATGATTGTGTAATTTCTTTGTATCTTGATGGTAATGTGATTAGATTATCTAGATTTATAAATCGCCTAATTTTGTTGATATATGAGATTGTGTGCTTGGATAGTGATAGTGTTGTTGTTTTATTGTGCTTGTTAGCTAAGAGATTGGCAGAAGAGCTAGATGGTTGGCTCAGGGATGCAGCACTGCCTAAATCTCCGGAAGTAAGGGGTGTGATTGCCCCGTAAGTGATGATGGACTTTTTAATTGAGTGTTGGGTTAAGTGTTGTTGAGAATTTTAATGCAGTGTGGTAATTATTTATTTATATTTTTGGGTGGGATTGGAACTGCAGGCATGCAGGTTATTCATATTCGGGTCGTGCTGCTGCTTATGCATTTGGAAACATAGACCCTGCGAATATGTGTGTATTTTTCAGTTTTGATGCTGTTTGGTTTTGCTAAAGTGTTTTTTGCGTGCAGTCTGTTGTTTCACCGATTACTTTCGGAAAAAATCTATCAATGTAGGTGCTCAGTCTCTTAATTGTTGCTAATATGTGCAAAGATTTTCTGTTTTAGTTCTCGGATATTTCTTCTTGGGCCATCTCACCACTATTACACTCCAAAGTGTGCTCTTTCAACTGCCACAGTTTACAAGACTCCCTTGGGGGACCTACCTATTGATTTGGAAGGTATCCTCATTTTCAGTCTTAGATATATTTCACTCATTTTTATGCATCCGAAATTTATTATGGTTTGATGTTGTTTAAGCATTTCATTTGTCGTTTTGTATTTCTAATTGGCCTTTGAACTAAAATTGATTCAAATTTATGTTGGTATCCTGAAGTTATCGAGGAGCTAAAAGCTACAGGAAAATTTGAATTGATGGATCTTCGTGTTGATGAGGCTGAACATAGCATGGAAATGCATTTGCCATATCTTGCAAAAGTATTTGAGGGGTAATTTTTGTGTTGTAGTTCATTTCTGTTGTCCTTTTGTTTTGTGGCTAACTTTGATTAATACTGATTTAGGCACCCCATAAAACTTGTACCTATTCTTGTCGGTGCTGTTAATCCTGAAAATGAAGGAATGTATGGAAGGTTGTTAGCCAAATATGTTGATGATCCAATCAATTTCTTCTCAGTGTCCTCAGATTTTTGTCACTGGGGATCTCGGTATGTTATTTTTATTTATTCACAACTATGCTTAAAATTTCAGTCTCTATTGTTAACTTGACATAAATTTCATTTTCTCCCTACTTGCTTGTCTTTATTATACTTAATATCTTGAGTGGAACTTATTTTATCCTGCAATAAAAGTT
Organism: Litchi chinensis; assembly: GCA_019925255.1. Taxonomy (NCBI): domain Eukaryota; kingdom Viridiplantae; phylum Streptophyta; class Magnoliopsida; order Sapindales; family Sapindaceae; genus Litchi; species Litchi chinensis. The sequence goes on from CM034461.1 coordinate 41,864,929, forward strand.
GAGCAAGCCCATCTTGTTCATCAAAACTCTCATTGCGTCTGCTTGGCACAGACCATTTCTGCAATTTAATGTCACTTTACTTCAGAATTTACTTTGAGACTTTTGTAAAAGGTCAGACACAACCAGACTGGCTTGGTGCATTAACTGCATAAGTCCTCTATATTCTTGGGGAACATTTTTCTCTTTCCATTAGCATGCTAACCAAGGACAAGAAAGAGTGGTCTGTAATATTTTAAAAATCTATTCTTTCTGTGACATGATACTTGGCCTTATGGGATAATAGATTATTGAATATGCACATGATGTGTTTGGCAGCATATCGTTTTCATGTATGTCTGGATGTGAGTTTGGTTTCAGGTTCAACTACATGCACTATGACAAGAAATATGGAGCCATACACAAATCTATTGAGGCCTTGGACAAAATGGGCATGGATATTATAGAAACTGGACATCCAGATGCTTTCAAACAATATTTATTGGAGTACGATAACACCATTTGTGGACGCCATCCAATTAGCGTTTTTCTCCATGTAAGTGCTTTGAATTTTCCCATATTTTATGAATGGACTTGAACATATCTTACACTGTTTCAGCCCATACAAATACCCGTGTAGCTCTAAGCAAATATTTTCCTTTATTTTTTTTCTATAAGAATTTTGCCAACTATCGTCCTTTTAGTTATGAAGTGATTCTGACTGCTATTCTATGCTCAACAGACTACATTAGTAAAATTTGAGAATTTAGATATCCTGTATGGTTGTTGAATCAATTTTTAACTTCAGTCATCTCGTTGATAGTATGATTTTCATTAAGTACTTGATTGGTTGCATTTGCTAATATTTTTAGTGAATTATCATTTGATTCTTTTAGATGTTGGGGAACTGCTCGACAAAGATAAAAGTCAAGTTCCTTCGATATGAGCAATCGAGCCAATGCAAAACTATGAGAGACAGTAGTGTAAGTTATGCATCCGCGGCAGCAAAGGTGGATGCTTGAAGTTGTAAGATAAATTATGTTGGATTTACTTTGTGTGGTAATGTTGATCAATTAAATGTCTTGACTGGATTAATTATCTGCATTTGCATGAACTGATTCTCTGTTAATAACAAGTTAATAGCAATAATTGAAGTTCTAGGATTCACAAATACGAGAATCCGTGACACTCGAAAAATATGTGACCTTGTTAGCACATAATACTTCATATTAGATCTTTGTGAAAAGATATATATATATATAAAACACCAATGGTTTGATCTCATTGTATCCAACATTAACATGAATGAGTACATATCATAACAGCTCGAATTTAGTGATCTACAAAATAAGAAATGAAAGGGGAAATCAATGCCCCAGAACTTCATTAGAAGCAGTAAATAGCATTTAATCTTTGTAACAGCTTGAGATGCGTACATACTCTACAACTACAGTCCTTGGTATAATATCATTACAAGATCAACCACTGTAAAATTGTTTGTCATTTTTAACTCAAAAACAGTATCTTTTTAAGACATCTGCAAGATTTTTCATTCAAAGAATATGTGCATAAATAAGTGCATTTACAGAGCATCAGTATAATTTTAGTCAGCACGTAGCATGTTAATTGAAAACATCTTCACCCAAGTTAGTGGAATGCGAAATAAGGACTTCGCATTTTTTACATGCTGTAGTATACACGGCATATTCTATTGGAAATTAGTGAAACGAAGTTGCCACTTGCAGTTTGCAGCTTCCCGACTTACCCAGAAACCATAAAAGCATCTTCAAGTAAATTTTGATGATACTGCATTGCAGAACAACAATTTTCAGTCTCTTGTTTATCGAGTTCCTGCAACAAACCTGAAGTTCCAACTTGTCTTCTTCGATGAGTTGAGCGGCAGCCTGTTCTGATGGTGAACATCTTACAACTCTATTAGTATCAAATCACAGTTGACTTGTGAGAGCCTACCAACGCAAATTTCCAGAGAGCATCCATCTAGCAATCACTTAAGTAAAAACCGTCTGATCAAGCTGCTATCTGAACAGTTCCAGCAACAAGTCAAAAATCCCATCATTCCGGTCTCCACAGGCTGAGTAATGTCCCTTTCACGTTTGTATAAAACTTTGACAAACTCGTCTAAGCTTAGCTGTCCATCCCGATTTGTGTCAAACACATGGAAGATTATCTCGATCACATTATCGCTGAGTGTGATGCCACAAACCTAATATTTGCATACACCATCAGTCAAATAAATTCTTAGAGAAACAATTCTTAACTGAAAATTCACCATGTTGCAGATACTTTTAAATTAATGGCACAAACGTGAAAGAAACCAAAAAAAAATGCAAGTTTTCAACATGGCTAGGATAATTTTAAAATATATAATTTATAACTCGTACATTCTTCATCAAGGTCTGGATCCTAATGTGAAATCATTGATGTTTTGCGGCTCTACAACAGTTGAAGTCAAAATTTTGAATGCATAAAGATCCTAGATAGTCCTGGTTGGTCATGAATCGTGATAAGAAAAATAATGGGGGCATAGTCACGAAAAGCTGAGTGGAATACTGCTACAAAGCAGCCTCTATCCATTTTAATAAACCTCATTCTAACTGCACATGCAGCGGAGCTCCCAACATCTCGACTCCAAAATGATTTACTAGTTTTGCAAAAACATTCTTAGTGAAAAATGATTCATGTTTCAGGAGGAGAAACATAAGAATAGATTATGATATCCAGTGTCTTACATGGGATGCAGCTCGTTTGAAGTCCTTCCGTGTCAACAAGCCATTGACTTCACCATAACTGAAAAGGGCCAGAGAAAATGGCTGCAATTGTTTGCGTAGCTCTGCAAAAGTTTTGAATTCCTCAAATGTAATGCGCATATCCTGCAGATGCATCTCTTTGTTTACTTGGTCAACACGATCAAGCAACTTGTTTATGTGCCTCATATCGGCAGAAGCAACCATGGACAAAGCAAAATCCTCAGCTGAAATGGTTTTTCGTTGCTTATAATCATAATGGTCAAACTCCAATCGAAGCATCTACAAAATAAAATGAGACATTCATGTATGATGACCTGAAGTACAAGCAGTTTAAGCATTAAACATTGAAACTGTACCCGGTGAATGAACGGCTTTTTTAATACAAATCATGCAACTGAAGAAATCTATAAATGAAAGTATTCATATTAACAAGAATGAAAATGATGCCAACTGCCATAAGCCAGAAAATATATGATGAAAAATGAGAATAGTATTGGCAAACATAGCTCTCACGTGAGAGAATCTAAAAAGTCTGGACATGATGAAATTAGGTTTAGGTTTATATTTCCATTAGAAACCAAGGATGTGTTGCAAACACAGCAGAGGTCAAAAGGAAAGAAAATGGTTTGCAGATGTAATCTGTTTAAAAATAGTTTAACCCAGCAGCCAAAGCAACAATTCTCATTTATTACAAGGATAGTTTTGGTTAACTAACTGTGATTATTACTTCGTAGATTTATTGCTACTGTTAAACCTTGTCTTCTGCCACCCACAATTTCAAACAAACTGTAGCCGAGCTGCATCAAATGGTATAAGTTGAGTTTTTAACCCCCTACCTTTCACCTTCCAGCAATCTATAGTCCTCCTGAACCCTAGTTGCATAAGTTGTTTGTCCCTCTAGTATGATATCAGGTCCCTAATTCCGGTTCCATCTTAGTTTTATATTATAGCAACACCAAAAAAGGTTCCGAGTTCATAAAAACTTAAGAGGTCTACAAAGTGCCATGAGATATGATGCCAAATAGCTAATAAAATCACACAACTTATAACAACAGCAGAAACAGCAACTAGATACTATAAAACATTAATAATCTAACATTGCTTTAATTTGAGGGAGTAGAAAGAGAGTTGCAAAGAGGCTTACTTCTTCATGCAAATCTCTCATAAATTGGAGAAATTGATCATGATCGAGACATTCCTTTCCATCTTTTCCAAAGAAGTACTCCACCAAACCTCCATTTTCAACAGAACCACTAAACCTTAAGCCAGTACGAAGTCCTTCCTTCTGCTGAGCCCCTTGTCTGTTATGTGATCGCATCAAAGCCATCACTTTCTTAAATTCTTCCTTATCAATCTTCCTGTATGCATAATCAACAGCCATCTAATTACCAGAATACTGAATAGCCTCACCTCCCATCACATACAAGGGGAGCAGGCTTCAAAATCTTAGTTACTGGAAGCACAAAAATGATGTTAATGATGTTGAACTAGATTAGTAAAATTAGGTTGTGATGTTGTATAACATTATGCAATCTCTCCTAATTGTATCATGCAAGGCTGATATTGTTATTTATTCACCAAAAGAGGGTGACACAGACACAGTAATTCATACAAGAACTTTAACAATAGGGAGATTTGCAAAACCCACCCTAAAGTTTTGACTTGAAAGGTAAAAAAAAAAAAGGACCTCTAGTTTAGAATTTGAATTAAAACCTCTTATTGAATACCAAAACCACCTTGTATTTTCAAAAATTAGTTAAAAACCCCCTAAATATGTGCCAAGAACCCCTATACAAAAAGTGGTTCTAATCTAAATTTAAACTATGGAACAAGGTCAAACCTTACAGGCAGTTTTTATGAATCTCCCTCGGGAATCAGATAGATTTCCTCCCAACTATGCTGTTCTTTATTGAATGAAATAGATAGCCATCATAGTGACCATTATCCATATGATTTTAGTCCATACAATTTGTAAGGCGCCTATGACCTTGTTCTCTGAATAAATCTAGATCCAAATTTGTATCCAGTACCCATTAAAGGTTGTGAGAAATATAGGAACTTAAGGGTGGCAAAAGATGAATAGGGAAGAGAATTAACTGAAAATAGTCAAATTTTGAAACAGATAAGCCATAAAGAGATTTCAGTTCGATAGTGAAATCTACAAGTTCTCCTCCATAACACAAATATTTCATTAGTTCCATTAATTAAATTTCACTTAGCTAGGCATTATTAAAACAGGGAAAGGGCAAGGGTTCAAAAATAAAACAACTTTCACTTTTACCCAAATCATTATATAGAGAAAAGGAATATTGTTTCATTTTGTAAAGGTTTCATAGATACAAACCCATTGTTGTCAACATCAAACATCTTGAAAGCCACAGAAAAGTATGATTCTGGTATGCTGAGTAGAGTCACGAAAAATATGTACCTGTTTCAAGGAAAAAAAAAAAAAAAAAAGCTCTAGCTCAAATAAAACCTGAAATTTTGCTCCACAACACAATAGTTGAGCGTAATTAACTCACTCTTGAAAGGATATAAGTCCATCACTGTCCGTATCGAACAGCATGAAAAATTTAGAAGGAGGACACCGTAACTCCCCAGGATTCCTTTCACCTATCAGAAATCCATCTCTGACAATGTTTGATTCCGATGGAGGGAAAACAGGAACAACCGCCCGCATTAGATCTGCCGGTTTCATGAGCAGTTCTCCATCTGATGTCCGTAAAGATGCAAAGTACGAAAATACCTTCAAGAAAAGTATTCCAATTTCTAAACAAAAACCTCATCATTTATGCAAAATTTTCCGCATTAGCTACACATAAAAACAACCATCACCCAAATACAAATAATTTAGGCTTGCAACGTATTCTAATCACATAAGAACCTAATCTGTACATACATTTAAACATCTTTAATACTCCCTAAATCAAAAAATCTATATTCAATCTTTAGTCTTTACACGCACAAAAATCATACAATTTCATTACTAAGATCAATACTCCCTGCATCTATAAATGTAAAGGCGATTTCAATATACACAAAAATTATACAACTTATTACTAATATCAACACTCCGTGCATCAGAAAATCTAAAGGCAATTAAAATGCGCACAAAAATTATACAACTTCGTTGCTAAGATCAATAATCCCTGCATCAGAAAATCTAATCTCAATACGCACAAAAATTATAAAATTTCATTACTCAGACGGACAGAGAAACAAACAAACAAAGCGTTGGATTTCAATCATTTTTTCGCTTCCAGGCACTAACACATACATAATACAACTAAATTGTTATACATACTCTACACATCGCCAGTGACACGTATTCAATCAACTAATTTTCTCAAATTAACAACAATGCAGATAGACTATGTATATAATTGAATTAACAGATAAAAAATCACCTTCTCAGGTGGACTCCGCAGCCGAATTCGCTTCTCGTAGTTAAAGAAAACTTTTCTTCTATATGCATCTGCAATTATCCAAGCAATCAACATTCAATATCAATATTTGCATCAATAATTACGTAACCTAAAAACATTTCAAAAATTTATAAAATAAAATAAAAAAATAAAATGCGTCACCTTTGAAGAGAAACATGGAGCTGTAATCAGGCAAAGACAATTTACGAAACAAAGAACTGGAGAAACTCTGATTATCACCGAGATTTGTTGACTGACTGGTCGCTGTTGACGTTGACGTTGACGAGTCGGCAAAAGCCAGAGACGGCTTGGAAAAAGAAGAAGATTGAGAGTCGGAGTTGGAGTTAGAAGTGGAAGTGGAAGAGCAGTAGAGAAAGCCTAAGCTGGAACCAGCTGCGATCGTTGCGAGCCATTTGGTGAGAGAATTGGAGAGGAGGTTTTTTTCGCGGTTGGTGATGTCGGCAAATGAGGCGGTGATCGAAGGTGGAGAAGAGAGTCGACGGAGTTGGTGGCGTTGGATCGGGGAGAGACGGTAGATGGACGGCGAGGACCGTTTTAGTGGAGAGATGGAGGACATGGTGAGAAACGGAGTAGTTAGAGAGAGCAGCAAGAGATCTCGCACAGTGAGAACTGAGAAGAACCCGGTTTGAAAAGACAAAGGACAAAGGAGAAACATTAGCCTAGTGTGATGCGTGTGGATTTTACGCGGAAAATGTTGGGCTAACGACGTCGTTGTGTTTACCTTTGAAAGTTAAGGTACACGATTTCATTCAAAATCACACGCTACTCATTGGGTGGAGTTAGCCCTCTCGCTGTTTATGAAAATAGTCATTATAGATGATTTATCCCAATATCATTGGTCATAGGAATAATCATTCACAGCATGTTATTAATAATATATTACAATATATCTCAATAGTTCTATAATAGTAAAGTATCGAGTTCAAAAAAATTTTAATTTTCCTTATATTTATTTATATATATAAGCAAAATCTTTTTCTTTTAACTTATTACAAATAAATCAAGATTTAATAAATAAAGACATGATTCGTATTAGTAACATTTTAAATATAAGTATAATTGTAGAAGGCTTATTACTTAGCTCTAATCTTCAACATAATTATGTTTTTTATATATGAGAGATGTGATTAGAGCTTACTATATTTAGAGCCGCTCTAAAATACATATTTATAAAATTGTTATTGTGATTTTTTGTATTTCAAAAGTTATCGTTATCTATTATAATAAATATGTCACATCTAATTTTATGATGTAAAGATGAAACTCTTGAACATCTGGTTTTAGAAATAGATAATATTTATTTTTATATTAGGAGGAAGTCTCACTTATATGAGATTAATGTATATATTAATCGATAAAATTTAAACATCAACCTTAAATATAAAAGGCAATGTGCAGACCCCTTAAGCTACTTGGGAATTGCTATTTTTCATGAATATAGAATGGTTTATGATTCATCCTTAAAATATTAAGTGAACATCGTAACCGATAAATAGTTGCGAAGACATAGTTGCGGGGATGCATATAGTCTCCTGCTTTTTATTGGCTTGGTTGGCTTATCCTCTTGCAAGCCTTTGGTTCCGTTTGTCTTGATTTGTTTCAAATTTCATCATGTATTTAATGGTATATAAAGGTGGATTTCTTTACTGCCTCCTGTGAATGCATATCTTTTCATTCATGTAATTTATTTGTATCTAGTGTAACAGATGTTGTGGTCCCAATAAAACTACCAATCCAAACACAAACAGTGTAGCAACGTAGCTATAAGGAGGAAGATATCACTAGATTTGAAAGTACAGTCGAAATTCGTTAACTGCATTTATCTTATTCAACGGCAAACCGAACTTGTGGGCAACGAGTCTATGCGTAATCCTTATCCTCTAAACCAGTGGCTGCGGCACAGTTCACAAATTCATCACAATAAACCCACCGATTGGTCCACACTCTTCCAGGTTGCCACGCAACAGCGGTCACATCACGAGACATGTTTGGGTTGTTGTGGCACAAAGTCATAGGGCTACTTGGAGTCTGCCGTGTGGATGCGGTCAGGTCACCGTTAAAGAAGAAAAAGACATTTTATTGTGGAGCTGTAACCTACTTCAAAGCGATTAAACTTATTAGCTGCTTCCAGCTCTGAAGTTGGATTGTACAATGAAATGACACACAATCGAATAGTGGATTTTTGTTTTGTTTTGTTTGCAACAAGTTTTGAATTTAGAAACTCCGTGTTGCTGTGTCTGGAAACGAGATGTGCAGGAAGCAATGTGAATATTAACCGTTCCATATTTGTCGTTTGATCCTTTCTATATGAATCAACTAATCACAATTCAGTTCATTTAAGAGATAATGACAATTTTTCTGTTCTATAGGAGTATGTGCTCGGAATCATAGTATAATGTCCATCATAATGATCTCAATAATTATAATTGACAAAAAAATTGGTTTAAAATTTAGAAAATATATGATTGGGAATTTAGGATTTTATTCATGCAAGTGTTAACAAGTTGATTTTGTCATTGAAAATTAAATTAGTAGCTAAACAAATAAACAGTTGTATCATACCGTTCTCAACAGATGATCAATAGAGAAGGAAGGAACCCTAGTAAACAATTTACATGTGAATTGAACTTATCAACTATTTACTTACTAGTAGAAACTTTGTAGGAGAGAAATAGAACTTAAAATTGTTTAAATCGGTTTGGATTGATTTAAGCATCTTCAAATTCTAATTAAGTCAATGTGTCTGACTTGTTGATTAAATCGGTCGTATCAAGTTTATTTATTGGAGTTGACAAATTAACACGGTTACTAGAAATATATTTATAATTTGTATATTATTAAGTAAAAAAAGAATTAAATTTAAATTATCAAACGGACTAAATAAGTCAAAACCCAATATGACCAATTTAATAAATTGGTTAGTTGTGTCATATTATATCACTGGTTCATAAATGGATAATGTCATAATATGTATACATATATAGATATATTTGGAAATTGTCATATTTTCTATTGGTCATATTTGCTTAAATGATCAAAGTTTGCGTGACGATAGATCCGAGTCTAATTAACGTAATATTTTCTGCAATGTTTTGGAAAAACAGGCCCTTGTGGGCTCGAACCCGAACCCTATATTGCCCATTGAGGTCCATGAGAACAACGTACAATGGTTAATGGACAACAGCTATTGTGGACAAAGTTAGGTCAAATCGAGTCTTGTAAAATTTTCATAGTGGTGCTACAAGAACAAAATCCCTGTCAAGCAGACCAAATCAATGAAGGGTCAGTCCATATTTGTTTTAAACGCTTCTCATATTATAATCAATTCAAATGTACCATCTTAACTAGATTCAATCGATCAATTTGTCATAACAGATTTCTGCTGATTACTCTAAATTTAAAAATTTTAAAGTAATTGTCTCATAAATGTGTCAAAATGTCATGAAATTTATTATTACTTTCTTCTTCGTAAATTCTTATCAATTATATTATTTCTCAGTCTTATAATGCTTAAATTGTTTTAAATTATATACATATAGGTTAGGTATTCGAGAGATAAAAACGGAAGCTTACAACTAGCTATATAAATTGATTATAAAAAGAAACGAAAATTGTTCTTGTACAAGTCATTAACCAAAATCTGTAGAAGTTCTTTAAAAAAAAAAAAATCTTTAGAAGTTGGCCCAGACTTTAATTTTAACCACTTATTATTTTACTATATATTTACACTAAATTGGATAATTCAAGTTGTAAATTATGAAAAACAGTAAACAGAAAATATTTTTCAAAAGCACAACACGGTCAAGACTTTTCTAGAATACAAAATAAATAAATAGAATTTTTTTAAAATATTGATACATATTCAAATAGTAATCGAAACAAATCGAGATATAATTTTAAAATACAGTTCAGATATCATTTTTTAAAAATAAAAGAGAACTACCTACAGTATATAAGAAAATTACCCACGTTCTGGGTTGGACCAAGCTCTCACCATCAGGCCACCGTTCCCAATAAATAGAAAGTTAGACCAACCAAATCGTGAAAACAATTGTCACGCGTTTGACGAGGGAAGCTTCTTGTTCTTGAAGAACAATCCAGAATTTAACGTGACCACCAACATTTTTTACCTAGACATCCATATTACATACTACTGTTTGGTGATCTATCAGGTTCGCAATGCCAAAACGTAATTCGAGTGACATCTGTCTTTCATAAAAGTCGGTTCCATAAAAGTTTTTAAAATTTAAAACATTCTCAATTCTCCACCCCCTTTCGATTCAATTACTTTGAGGTGCTCCATGTGAGCCCCACACCACATGCTTTTCAGACAAGCAAACACGTATCCATTCGTACTCTTCGCAAAAATGGGCTTCAAATTATAGGTAATTATTTATGTAGATAATTATATCTCAACTATAAAAATAAATATTTAAAATATATGAATATAATGCATAAACCGAACGAATGTAATTCAATTTGGTTTGATTCAGGCCATTCAATTTGAGCTTTGAAAAAGAAATAACGTAGTAGATGTAGTGGGTGAATTTTACAGTTTATTGACTTTGATCAGAGCTCGTCAGTCAACTTTCTTGGAACCTAGCAATCTGTGTCCTGCACAAATCAAATAAAAAGAACGCGGGTGATCTTGACATCGGTGGGGTGTTGACCGAAGACACTCTGACGCTCAAGTCAGTAAACAGATTGTAAAATATACGAGTGCAATAAAGGTAAAGCGTCGTAAGATTGGAGGGAGTGTGCCGGAAAAGGAGAAGGACGGAAGATTATCAGAGTCTTAATCGCCTTGATTTGAAGACTGGACGGAATAAGAGTACAGAGATATTGAGTGTCAGTGGGCAAAACCTCATATAATAGAACAGTACAAGTGAGTTGTGAATAATACACCAGGTAAGTTCCCAGGAAAGAGAAGTCGGTCACAACGAACCCGTAAAATATCAAGTCTTTCCTTAGTCAGACCTTTCCTAGACATGCACTTCCACACCACTATACTGAATCTACAGAGGAACACTAAATCTGGAAAAGAAAAATAAGAACACAAGAGAAAAGAAGAAAAAGAAACCTCTAGAGATGAACAAGAGTGGAGGGATGAAGCTCTCTCTTAGTGAAGCCTCTATTTATAGGTGGAGGTGGTGCCATGAGCACTTATTGGCACAGTTAATGACTTGTCAGTTACAAAGATTTAATAGTATAATTTATGATATGTCGGTTATAGGTTTTAATGGTATGATTTATGATATGTCGGTTACAGGATTTAATAGTATAGTTTATGATATGTCGATTACAGAGTTTAATGATATGATTTATTGACATGTCGGTTATAGGGTTTAATAGTATGGTTTAATATCTTTTCCGTTACAATGCATTAAGAGCAATCATAACTTGAAATTATAATTTATCTGAGCTAAGTCAACCAAGTTCTGGGCTATCCACTTGGATCATTAGCTTGGGCCAATCGATATGCTGGGCTAATATATCATAAAAAATTTTTGACCACTACAGTTTGTCCCCCACTACTTTGATCGACATAGTCGATCGAAGGAGTGAAAATTCTAATAACTGACTTGAAAGTTGATTAGTCGTCTAATGCCATAGTTGGGTAGTCGAAGGTAACATTAAACCTTATATACTACCATGTCGATCAATCTCATGAATCTAGAATGCAAAATGTTGACAAACAAGCACTTACTGTGGATGGTGTCAATTACATTAGTCATTGTGATAGATGTTGCCAGTAGTGTTCCACATCCGCTGCTTTTTGAATTGTTGAATACTTGTAATCTGAAAAGTAATCGGACAATATATATTTTTGTAAAGCACTTTTTAGTGTGCTTGGTTAGCTGAAAATTTGTTTATTATTTGACACTATGATTTGAATGCGTTCGACTTTTGAGTTAATACGAACGACTTTTGAAAATACATTCAGATCAAATGACTTTTGAAAATGCGTTCGGGTTGAACGACTTTTGAAAGTGCGTGCGGGGGGAACGACTTTTGAAAGTGCGTGCGCGGGGAATGGCTTTTGAATGTGCGTGCGGGGGGAACGGCTTTTGAATGTACGTGCGAAGGGAATGACTTTTGAAAGTGCGTCCGTGGGGAACGGCTTTTGAAAGTGCATCCGCAGGGAACGGCTTTTGAAAGTGCATTCGCGGGGAACGGCTTTTGAAAATGTATACATCATAAGTGGCATAGATCACGTTTCAATATTGATCTAAATGTGACAGGAGCAATATTTCTTGGAACCACTGGTGAATACTTACGTGGTGGAGACTGGGTGTTGCCTTGTTCTCTTTGTACCATAAGTTGATTGCCATGATGGATTAAAAATTGTTGGTCGAGGCCAACGTCTTATTGATTATGATGACAAGTACATACATTCAAATAAGCTCAGTAGACCTCATTAAAAACCTTGTTAGTAAAACCCAATAAGATAAAAACTGATAATGAAAAAGGAGTATCAAAATACTAATCCTCTTGAGAAACTTAGAAATAATCTCTTCAGAGTTGAATTGTTTGAAATATCAATGTATTTAGGGTTATATTTTGCATGACTCTATATCATAAATTGTTAGATTGATCCTCAATTTTGTTACCTTCAAAGCTTGAGTTAGTAACCACTAAAAATATAAGAATTTCAAATTATGAATCTTACCGAATGTCCATAGCTTGCATGTAGGATCCAATAGTTGTGAACTCGATTAATCTCCTATTTCTCTTCAGGCTGGTCAAATCCAAACGTCAACTAGAAGAGATGATTATTTTATAAGAGCTACTTGAGTTGTTTTGTTGTCTAGTTGACTAGATTTTTTTTCTCTCCGGTCATTTGATTCTTTTGGTTGATGTTTTGAGACACGCTTTCCATAATTTACGGGGGACACTTTATTAATTCTTTGTACTATTCAAGGTCGTGGAGCGATCTTTTCCTGAAAACATGTACTATAATAAAAATATTAAATTTTAGTGTTGATATCTTTTTCCTGTTGTTCGATTTTTCTTGTCGTATTGTTGAACATAACTTCTGAGGTGTTCGTGATGTTGCATTATTGAATATAAGTCATCCGGAAGCATGTGATTGACTATCGTATTTCTAACTAGATCTTTATAGAGTCTAGTGGCTTCGGCACCTAACACTGGATTTACTAGTCATCAGGATGGAACTGATTGAAACCTGAGAGTTGATGTACCTGTCCCCAGTGAAGTCTCACAAACCAAATTTGAAATGAAAATATATATATATATATATATATTAAATGTAGTCAACTTTTTTGGAGTCGCTTGTCCCTGGATAACCATCTTGTCGATTAATCTTGCTACCTTTCTTAGAACTGGATGCAGCCGGCTTGTAATTCACCACGTCTTCCTCCCACTTGATCTGAGCTCACGCCTTAGCGAGCACATCTTCCATTGTTTTGGGAGGGTACTTTGTCAATTCTTTGTAAAGATCTGAGTCAGGTAATAAACCTCTTCTGAAGGCTGAAACTGCGGTTGCAATATTACAATTAGTAATGGAGACCTTCTCTCTATTGAAGTGACCAACATAGTCCCTTAACCGTTCTCCTGGCCTTTGAATAATTGTATAAAGATCGTCTGAATGCTTTTCAAGCTTTCTGCTACTAGCAAATTGTTCAATAAAGACATCTGATAGCTTTGCAAATGAATCAATGCTACCATTGGACAAGTTGATAAACCATTGAAGAGCTGGCCCTACCAAACTCGAGCCAAAGCCTTTGTACATAACAACCTCCCTAAGGTCATAAGGAATGGCAACCGTTAACATTCGTTGCTTGTATTGAGCTATATGATCATCGGGATCCGTCGTTCCATCAAACATTTTTATCTTTGGCAAAGTGAACTTACTTGGCATTTCGACCATTGCAATTGAATCAGCAAACGGTGAATCAACAAAACTAGTTGAGGTGCTCTTCTTGAGTGGTATTGGGGCTCCAAGTATGTGATTAATTAGCATCTCTAACTCTGCGAGCTTTCTTCCAACTTCATTAGATACTAGCTCTGCGACCCTGCTACTTATTTGGCCCTCTACACCACGAATTGGCTCTCCAAAGATTGGTTCAACACTGGGCTGTCGGTCGATTGACGTCCTTCGCCTACTTTCAAGAGAACCTTCAGGACGCTCACGGTCGGCTCTAGCGTCCATATCTTCTGTAATTTGTGGTGTCCTTCCTATATTACTTATTGGATTGGCCTCATTCTGTTGACCTTGCCTTTGGGAAGCACTGGTTAATTGTTCGACCCTAAGCTGCAACCCTTCATTCTCAGTACGGATTGCTTGGTTCTCATTTCGAATTATCTGATTCTCCGTTTGAAGTTTCTTCAGTTGTTCACTATAAGCTGTCATTTGCTCCATTAGAGCAGTAAGCTGGGTCTCAGTAGATTGGTCTCCTGACATTGCAATTGTTAGCTGATTTGATTTATATTGACCAAATTGCTAAGTTCCCACAGACGGTGCCAAACTGTAGTGGGTGAATTTTACAATATGTTGACTTTGACCAGAGCTCGTCAGTCAACTTTCTTGGAACCTAGCAACCTGTGTCCTGCACAAATCAAATAAAAAGAACGCGGGTGATCTTAACACCGGTGGGGTGTCAGTCGAAGACACTTCGACGCTCAAGTCAGTAAACAGATTATAAAATATACGAGTGTAATAAAGGTAAAGTGTCGTAGGATTAGAGGGAGTGTGCCGAAAAAAGAGAATGACGGAAGACTATCATAGTTTTAATCGCCTTGATTGTAAGACTGGACGGAATAAGAGCACAAAGATATTAAGTGTCAGTGGGCAAAACCTCATATAATAGAACAGTATAAGTAAGTTGTGAATAATACACTAGGTAAGTTCCCAGGAAAGAGAGGTCGGTCACAACGGACCCGTTAAATACCAAGTCTTTCCTTAGTCAGACATTTCCTAGACATGCACTTCCACACCACTATACTGAATCTACAGAGGAACACTAAATCTGGAAAAGAAAAATAAGAACACAAGAGAAAAGAAGAAGAAGAAACCTCAAGAGATGAGCAAGAGTGGAGAGATGAAGCTCTCTCTTGGTGAAGCCTCTATTTATAGGTGGAGGTGGTGCCATGAGCACTTATTGGCACAGTTAATGACTTGTCGGTTACAAAGATTTAATGGTATAATTTATGACATGTCGGTTATAGGTTTTAATAGTATGATTTATGATATGTCGGTTACAGGATTTAATAGTATAGTTTATGACATGTCGGTTACAGAGTTTAATGGTATGATTTATTGATATGTCAGTTATAGGGTTTAATAGTATGGTTTAATATCTTTTCCGTTACAATGCATTAAGAGCAATCATAACTTGAAATTATAACTTATCTGAGCCAAGTCAACCAAGTTCTGGGCTATCCACTTGGGCCATTAGCTTGGGCCAATCGATATGCTGGGCTAATATATCATAAAATTTTTTTGACCACTACAGTAGAGATTAAGAAAACTTAATCAATACAAATTGAATTTTCAAGGTTAATTTTTGACAAATACACGTAGAGATTAAGAGAACTTAAATATTAGCTTTTATAAAATCATTTGGCTTTTATAAACCAAACTTTTAAAATCAGTTTTAAGTAAGATCAACTTTTATGAACCAAATTTTTGGAGGTTAATTCTCGATTTTCATAAAATCAGCTTTTATAAACCAAAATTTTCAACAATAGAAATCACCAAAAAATTACCTTTGAAGCTACTTTATTTCTTTCTTATTGCAATCAAAATAAGCACTTCAAATTTTGAAAACGAAATGCCAAATATCTCAAGTAAATCTATGTACCTAGCATAGATTTTAGGAATAATATTTTAGGACTCTAATATGTTACATACAACATGTTGTTGATACAAGTTTCTTTAATTGCACACCAACAATATATAATATTTACCCCGCATATAAGTCATTGAAAGCAAAAGTAATTACACGCCATTTTTTATACTTGTTAAAAAAAAAAAAAAAAAAAAAGTTCAGTTTAGTTTTCTAAACCCAAAATCAAACTGAACCGAAAAAAAATTCTATTTTTACGCAAAAGAAAACTGAACCAAATGGAGCATAAACGAAAAGCCGATATCTTCAATTCGGATCAGTTCGGTTTGATTGATTTGGTTTGATTTCAGTTTTTATGGCCACCCCTTTGTTTAAAGAGGAAATGTCAGCAGGTGACATTTTCAATTATTGGATTAACAATTTTGTCTCATTTCAATAAAGTTAACAATTGAGTCTCAAGCCCTATTTTTTTGGACACAAATACCCTTTCTAAAAATTGAAACTAATGACTTTGTTATTTGATATTTTCTCTCTTCTACTCCTCTTACTCTTTCATTCTCGTCTTCTTCACAGCCACCATCCACCATCGATCTTCATTCTCGTCTGCACTACGAATTCCAACTTCATTCTCGTCTGTACCATCCAGCTTCATTTTCTTCTTCACAGCCACCATCCAGCTTCATTTTCGTCTTCACAACCACCATCCAGCTTCATTTTCATCTACACAGCCACCATCCAACTTCATTTTCATCTTCACAGCCATCATCCAGCTTCATTTTCGTCTTCACAGCTTTATTTTCTTCTTCACAGCCACCATCCAGCTTCATTTTCTTCTTCACAGCCACCATTCGTCATCTATCGTCATTCTCTTCTGCGCGACAAATTCCATCCACCAGCGACCAGCGACCATTCTTTCCATCTACCATTCATAATCTTCTTTTGCACTACGGGTAATGTATCTTAACTTTTGAACACCAAGGTGACGAATGTGAGTAATACCAGTTCTATCTGGGTGTGACTAGTGGTGCATTGGGTTGATGAAAAAAAACCAGTAACGAAAACACTAGTCACACTAAGGTGAGAAGTGTGAGTAATATCAGTTCTGCCTGGGTGTGACTAGTGGTGCATTGGGTTGATGAAAAAAAATCAGTTGCAAAAACACTAGTCACACCGCGACAAAACTGGTATTACTCACACTCCTCACTTTGGTGTGACTAGTGTTTTCGCTACTGGTTTTTTTTCATCAATCCATGGCACCACTAGTCACACCCAGACAGAACTGGTATTACTCACACTCGTCACCTTGGTGTGACCATGGTTTAAAAACTCGACCGAGTTGGCCGAGTACTGGCCGAGTTCTCTTCGCTCAACCGATTTTCGAGCCGAGAACCTCCAGATCGGGGGGTTCAACTCGGAGACTGTACGAAATCGATCCAACTCGGGCCGACTCGAGCCAGCTCGGGCCGAGTCGGCCTTTTTTTAAAAAAAAAAAATTTAGCCAAAACGACACCGTTTTGGCGTCTGATATAAAATACACACAACAGAACAGAACGCAGATTTGTTTTGCACTTCAGCTGTTCTACTTCTGTTCTGCCCTCTCACCTCTGGTTTCGTCCTCGATCTGGTTCTGCTCTTGGTGCGTGGCCGTGCCGTCGTCTTCTCGCTGTTGCTGTCTCCGTCCGTGAGCTCGTGACCAATCTTCCTCGTCGGCTCGTCGTCCGTTAGTTTTTTTGTTTGTTTTGTTTTCATTTTTTTTTTTTTTTTTTTGTTTTTGTTTTTGTTTTTTCATTTTGCTTTCACCAAAAATTTTTGTTTTTCACATATATTTGTTTAGGGGTGGATGATGAATGGATGATTGAGATTGATGGATGATGATTATACAAATTAGATTTGTTTAGGGTTTTAAACATTTGTTAAATTGATAGGAATATGAAATTATACAAACTATATTTATTTAGGGGTAGATGATGAATTGATGATTGATGAATGATGATTATACAAACTAAGTTTGTTTAGGGTTTTTAACATTTGTTAAATTGATAGGAACATGAGATTTAAATTATTGTGTTATGTGTTTCAAATTTCAAATCATTTAATGATATTGTATTCTATATTATTTGCTTTGTAACATATGTTAAGCTTAAGCATATTGATATGTGTTGTTATTTTTGTGTATTGCAGGTGGAATTATTGAAAATATAGTCATTATATTGCCGAAATTTTAAAAGTTGTAATTATATAATTGTGTTAAAGTGGCTTTGGAGGTTGCTTGAGATTGATTTTAAAAGTTTTATGGTCATATGATTATATTTTAATCATACATAAAATTTTAAAATTTTATTTTTTACAGGTTTGACAGGATTTGACCGTAGGTCAACGGGTTGACCGTTGACCGACGGTCAAACTGAGTACTCGCTGAGTACTCTCCGAGTAGCCGAGTACTCGCTACTCGCTGCTCGCTGCCTCGCCGGTCGAGTAGCGAATAGCGAGTTTTAGAATATTGGGTGTGACTAGTGTTTTCACTACTGATTTTTTTCATCAACTCAATGTACAACTAATCACACCTAAACAGAATTGGTATTACTCACACTTCTCACCTTGGTATGATTAGTCCGGTGCCGTGCATGCAAGACTGACACAAGCAACTCGATGGCAAAGGGCAGACGACGACGACGGCGCTGCGTGGCTCTGTGCACGGTACGGACAGACGACGGCGGGTGTTGATTTTGGGGGAGGCAGAGGCTGTTGTTGCTTTTAGGAGGCAAAATGTTTTTTTCAAGGTTTGATTTTGGGGGGAACAGATTTTTTTCAAAACCTAACTATTATTACACATTTTTGCTGGAAGGGTATTTTGGTACTTTTACATATCATTTGGGACTCTATTATCACATTTTCTCAAAAAGGACATAAATATTAAGTCACTACTTAAATATGCTATTTTTGTCCTTGTCTCTTATTTAAAAGCAAATTGCAATAACTTATTAACTTTCATTCACTATACCTATAATTACACTTTTTTTTATTATTATTGAGACTAATCCAAGAGACAATCGAAATCACACTAATAGTACACTGATAAGACAAACTGATATGAGAAAATCCCATTATTTTATTTCAAGTGAGGTGCACAACCTCAAACCCACGACATGTAAGTCATGGAAGGGACGCAGCTGTTTATACCCCAGCTGGTCCTCTTTCTGCATATTTACATAAATTTTAAACTATTGCTTTAATCACAGTCTCCTTGGCCCATTGACTATCAGTTAAGCATGAGAGACATGTTAAAACTTTTTATTAATTATTATTGAAGAAATATTAATGATCTAAATATTTTATTAAAAATTGAAAAGAAATTATCATATAGGAAAAAAAGATAGATCTGGTTTTCCCGAGCGTGCAAAATTTGGGAAGCAATTTATCCAAAAAAACATGTAACAATGAACTCAATAATTCGCAGTGGAGCGTAAATATTCATCTTTTTTTAAAAATTTTTTATCAATATCAAACCTAACTCGATATCCTCTCGATACTATCCAAAAATCCAATAACCCGGTACTTCTATCAACACCTAAATGGTTTTTTCATTAAACATATCGACACGCAATTTATATGACCTCGATCTCGACCGTTCAACAGCTGGATCAAAATTGTAATCAAATCAAACCTCCGCAGGATTCTCCATTTTCGAAGCTTTTAATTTTACAGATTCCTCCCAGCCATTCGATTTCTTGATTTTGTTGTCAGAATAAAGTTAAAAAGCTGACCCAGCTCTCTTCATTAATGTAATCGATGATGACCCTCATTCCTCATATTTTTTTCGCCGAATTCATTTCAACTTTTATGGTCTTATTAGTCATTATTAATTGAATTAGTCTCCACCCTCTCTCTGTCCCATCTCATATTTTTCTATTTTGAATAAGCTCCACTTATATGCCCCGGTTATTATACAAAATTTAAGAAAGTCCAAAGTATAGGGTCCCAATCCAACGGCGTGAATGTGACATAATATCGGTACCTGCAATAATACAATACCCAAACAATTAAAAAAATAAAATAAAGAATATATACCTCGCACCAAAAGAAACGCAAATCGGATCAACAAACGTAACGGAGATGCCGACAACAAGGATAACGGAACGGACGACGCCGTGAATAACAGTGATGTTAACGGCAAACGCAACGGGAATCTCAACGCTGCAAACACAACAGACGGAACGGAATGTCACATACTTCTACAACATATGTGAAATAATAACAATCTTTGCAAGCTGTAGATGGAATTTGATTTGAATACGAATTCGTGTTAACATTATAAATCCATTTGAATTTTCAATTTTAATTTTTTGGTTTCTGGTGTAAAAATTAATGTCCGAATTTCTCCTTCCATAGCAAATGAGAGTATGTACACACAAAAGGAATTTTCTTCTATCTCTTCCAACCTATGTGTCCCAAAAAAATTTCCAGCGGCTCGTGCCAAAATCGAACTCGCTCCTTGTTTTGACTCAGTCCCGGTCCGGCCAGATCTCGCGATTGACTCGGACGAATCCATGACAGACTCCATCGGGTTGGCTCGGTGGTCAGACCTCACAGACGAACACTAAAGCAAAAACTTTTAACCAACCTTTTGACTCTGAGAATAGGCTCAGCTTTTGGCCATGATCGAGAGGCGACTCGGTCTCGGCTGGAAACCCTCGCGTCTTCGCTGGTGGTGAGATGACGGACGGATCAGATCTCTCAACGATCGCTTCATCCACTCTCCTTCAACGCCGCCTATCCTAACAAGTGAGTTCGTCATGGCGGATCTCCTCATGTTCAGGCGGTTGGACGGATAGGAGGCGGTGGAGTGGCCGTGGTTGGCGGCGTTCTTGTGGAGGCTGCACCGGAAGGAGCCTGGATGCGTGGTAGGTGAACACATGCATGTCTTCTTCTGGAAGGAGGAGGAGATCGGGTGGTGGTTCTTCTTTGAGACGGAGATCGACCGGTTCGGCGAGATAGATCTGTCGATTGAGAAGCGGAAAGAGGGAGTTGATAGAGACGGTGATGTGTAGAGATTGACACGTGTCGGGGAGGCGGATCGATGGTGGTGGTGGTGGTTGTTGTGGCGGTTGTCGTCGTGTTGGCTATTGAAGAAAGAAGACGACGAAGAAAAGCTCGAACTCGTCGACCAAGCAAAAGACGACGACGACGATGAGGAAAAATAGGGGTTGGTATTGGCTGTATGGAATCTACCGGAAGGTGAGAGTGATCGTAAAACTGGACCGCTTGATCTTTTTGATGAAGTTGTAGCCATTGATTTTGATGGAAGAGACTCTGTAGAGTGTGTGTGTGTGTGTGTGAGAGAGAAGAGAGAGAGAGAGAGAGGATTTTCAGGCGTCTTTCTCCGTAAAGGGCCCCTGCGGCTGCTTAATTTGGCAAACCTAGCGAGTCTCCAGGGCCGGCTTTATAGATTTGAGTGAAGAGGGTAGGTGGTAATTAAGTGGAAGTTTCCAGGGTGATTGTGATGTGGGTGTTAGTGCCGGTTGACTTAACCATGGTTAGTTTAGACAAGCGGTGTGAGTTAAGAAGTTTGCCGGTTAGAGATTCTGATCCAACGGCTGGTATGATGTGGACAGCGTAAAAGCGACGACAGATGGAGCCGTTTGTTTGAATATCATTCCTCGGGCAGATGCAGATCCTGCCACGTATAGAGTTCGGGAAACGGTCACACAGATGTGAGTACGAGAATGTGCCAGTCAAGTGCAGGTATTTACAGCTTGCCATCATTTGTTTTGGACTATAATCTCCTTCGTCTTTTAATTTTATACCAATACTGTCCTTTGTATTTTATTCATTTCTTCAACTAAAATAAAAAAAATAGTCAGCAATAAATTTGTCACCATCGGAGGAATTTAAACAGTCAACTATTTGCCATAAAGAAAACATGAAAAATTGTAATATTAGTTGTCATATATTGATGTAGTATTAAGATGGAAAGTTATTTTATTTCTAATTCTTCTCATATGGTATTACAACCTTAACATTTATGTTGATGCTGCCAATTTTGAGAATATGCTTAGTAGCTACATTGGCATATCAACTGAGTGACAACCGTAACATGTAAAAAAATGTCAAATAATAAATTTTGGATTTCCGCGTTAATTATAAGATCTACACTATTAAGCTAACAATTAAATATGGGTATATGCAATTTTTTAACCATAATATGAACTTTTGTGAAATGGGATAATTATTTCTGAACATGTGATGAGATTCGAAATCTTATTATGAATAAATATATTAGTTTTTGCAATTAAAACTAACAAAATTTGGAAAAAAAAAAAAATTCATTTTTGTCTTTAAAGTATAGAAAAATATCAAGTGTTTTAAAGCTCTTTTAAAAACAATTTTTTTCATTTCTAATTTTTTTAAAATTTTTCAAAAAAATCTAAATTTCAATCAACTGATTGTCAATATTAATAAAATGCATAGAAAATTTTTTGTCATTGATGGTTTTAGTGATATATAAATTATCGGAGTATCCTCACTGAATAATAAATTTATAAATTAAATATTCTAAAATATTTTTAATATAAGTTGTTAAATTACGATTTAAATTGTCTAAATTCACCGTTGACCGTTAGTTGATTGATGGTTTGAACTTTTTTGAAGAGTTTTGGAAAAATAAATGATGAAAATAGTTGTTTCTAAAATAATTAAAATTTTGATATTTTTTTGAAACCTCATGGATTAAAATGAAGTTTTACAAAAAATTAATATAAACAATTTTTTATTTTAGTTTCTATATTTTAATGATTTACCTCATTCTTAAATGTGACTAGGTTATTAAAAGTTGTAGTCTTCACAATTTTAAAATACATCAATTTCGTCTCCTTAAATCAAAATTTAAGAGATGAGTTTTGAAGATGTTAAAGAATATGACATTCTATAATGGATTCATATTCAAAAATATTATAAAAAGTGCAAGAAAAATAAAATTTACCCATTAATAGATAACTAAAAAAAAAAAAGGAAAAGTCTATTATCCCCTCTGTAGTTTGATGAAATGTCAAAAATCCTCCTTTTCTTTGAAAAATTTTTTGCCTGTGAGGGGGGATTTTGGACATTTCATCAAACTACAGGGAGGATAATAGACTTTTCCCAAAAAAGAAAGTAGAAATTACTTATCATTGACTTTCTGTTTTTTAACTTGAAGAATGAGAAATTTAAACTTTGGATCCCAAATTCACTAAAAGGTGTTGTTATTATCACCAAAGTATGTATATAATCATATTATTGATTTTGTTAAATGTTGAATTCTTAATTCAGAAGTGTGTGTCTTGCATTGTAAACTTAATATGATGATGCCTCCATTGAAACCTTCATTGTAAGCTATTCCTCCACAATTTGGAGAGTTGAGAGGTAACGAAAATGATGCCTTTGAAAGTAAGTAATCAAATTCGTACGGATTGTGCAGTGCACACTTTATAATTATAATTTAAGACCGCATTAGCGTTATAATCAAGCTTGTTCATGAAAATTATTTAAAAATAATTGTTATTATTTTTGAAATAGAGACCGTTATTATTTTGAGACTAATTCAAATTAAGCTATAGTAGTAGTAGACTTAAATACTTGTCAGTCGTTCCTGACTTTATTGACTGTTCTCGTGTATCAATAATATATATATATATATTAATTTTGGCAGTTAATTTGAATAATTCTTGGTCAAATTCGTGTACAGCCGTTAGCCGAACAACCGTCCTATCGATGAAAACATCAGTGCATTGTCTCGATGGGCCTACCAAGCCGACCAAGTCGCAATTACAAACCTGAAGTCCCTCACGAAATGTTTTCGTTCGAATTCAGGTACTTCATTTTTTCAGTTTTCCGGTTTTCGTTTCCCATTACTGTTGACTAAAAACGCGTAAGATTTAGTTTATTAAAAAAACGTATAAGAATTTAAAAAAAAAAAAAAACATTTGTGTAGTTGATTTAATAACAGATTTTTATTACGATCCCATTTTGTTTAATTAATTGGAAAAAAAAAAATAATAGTTAGTTTTATATTGAAGTTCGAATTAGTTGATAAATATTGGTTTAACGTAAGATTAGGTTTTGAATTTATTCTATCTAATCCTAATTGTTATCTGATTGGATGTTATGTTTTAGATAAAAACTTGATATCTTAATAAAAGTTGAGTTGAATTAGATTCTCTAAAATGTTTCAGACTGTTCTAACATTTGGGAGGTGTTTTGTTTCCCTTGAACTAAAAATAACTCTTTAATTTGGACTTAAACAAAATTCAGGTTTCTGATAAACAACCAAGGAGATTTTTCGACTAAATATTAAGGGGATTTTAAACATATAACAATAAGACTTTTAAATTTAAAATCATATTGTTATTTTTATAAAAAAAAATGTCAAGTCCCTAAATTTTGACTATGTTTTATCAATATTACAATAGAATTGAAATAAATAGTAACATTTTAGATTGCCGTGCTTATGTTAGAAAACACTTCATTACCAGAGAGTTAATTTTGGTTTTGTATTGTCATGAATTCTAGTTCTCCATGGTACACCAAAATTAAAAATTTGAAATTATAAAAAAATATATAATAGCTAAATTTTAATATAAAGAAATATTTTTCATAGGACCATTTTCTTGTAAAAATATACTTTTTTTTTGGGTCTATATTAGAATAGTCTAAAAATGAGTATGATTTACAATTATATTAAACTGGGTCAAAAGATGGAACCAGGACTTTTAGATCCGGTTGGTTATTTTAAAGTTCAAAATCAACCCTTGAACCTCAAATCTTGAATTTTCAAAAGCCATGGTTTCCTGCGTCGTCTCTGTGCGTTTGGATTCACCTGACAAACTTTGAAGCCTTACCGGATCCGGGTACCTAGTAAAACTTAAAGTATTCAACATTTGTCAACAATGCTGCTGCATTTGGTTACTGACAAAACACGGTGCACATATAAACGGAAAAAGATTCTAAATCAATTTTTAATTACACAATAATCTTGATTATGGTCCCTAAAGTTGTCTTAATTTAAGTTGTCATTTGCTTTGTTACTGTAAGCTATTCAATATATAATTACATTATAGGGTCACAAGGAAAGCAATTGTCAGACAAGCCTCAAATAATTTTGCCAACCTATCATCTGATCCCATTTTTTATATATACAAAACTTTAAAAGAATGGACGCATCATAGGTTTAATTTTATGATTGTGAAAAACGGTCGTGTGTTTACTTGATAAAAAGATGTCATATATAATAATTTTTTTCATATGAAAATATTGTAAAAGACCATGTTCTATTGGCGGGATTACAACCACTTACTCTACTAGACGCTAGATGCTAGTATTTATAATAAAAAAAATAAAAAAAAAAGATTATCATATGTACATTTAATTTGAAAGCTACATAGTATATTTGTGATCAAAATTGTTATTGGAAGAGTTTAATTAGATAAAAAAAGGGATATGCAAGAACTTTTGTTTGTTATTGATTTTTAAAAAATCTAGTTGTTTATACTACTTTTGTGTTTTCAATTGGCAGTGAACAGATAATGTTTAAATATCCATTAGCTTTAAACATATCTTAAACCTAGTGTTAAAGATAATATTATTAATTGTGCTCTAGTTAAAGATTATATGAGTTTCAACGGGGCTATAAAAAAAACAAAACAAAGGGGCCATTACAACTTACAAGAATCGCTAAAAACTTTTGGAAAATCCAATGGTTAAAATGAATTAAAAAAATAAAAATAAAAAACCTTAATTTGACATTATAGCAATGACATACAAAACAAATGTGATAAGAAAGTGACTAGAAAGCGACGCTATTTTTTTATTAAACAATAATTGGATATTTTTCTAAGCAAGAGGATGATAATTGAAGATGATCATTGACATTTATCTTTTATATAGGCCTAGTTGTTGAGGACCATTATTGTTTATTTTTATAATTATCTTTCAAACTGTATTAAAATGTATAAATGCAAGTTAGAGCTATAAAATACAAAATAGACAATGAAGGGACATGTATATTACAGAAGAGAGCATGGTATTTAAGGCGGCACGTGGGTGGCAGTTGAGAAAATTCTTAGAGGTTGGTTGGGGTAGCTTAGATACATGAAGAGATTTGTATGGTGTATGTGGGTCAATCTTTTGAATTGCAAGAATAATAATTTACCATTAAAAGAACGAAATTATTTTCGGCTAGCTTGTTGCAACCAACCTAGAGGTGAAGTGAAACATAGGGTACAACCCATCTTACCTTTTCTTGCAAGCTCATCCAGAGTTCAAACCAAGGAATACCAGCTTACTAAGTTTCTCTTGAAGGGTGGTTCTAAATTTTTCGAAAAGTAAACATAAACACTTTGTTAAATTTTAAGAAATACTGCCCTAAGGAAAATTAAGATGACTTAATGATGATAATAAGGCTCCGATGTTAATAATGAGATGAAATCGTGTCTTTTTAAGTTAGAAGACATACATGTTCTTTAGATTAAAAGGTAATTCAAATACGATTCAATCAATTATGATTCAAAATGTATTATTTAGAGCACATGTACTTTATTATTTATCAAAATGATGAGATATAATTCTGAATTAACATATTTTACATGTTTATATAGATAGTTTTGTTCTTCTGATTATGAGAGTTGTTATCTTTTAATATATGAGTAAATATTCGATTAGATATTTAATAATTTAAATAACGTTAATATTGAGAAATCTCGAAAGATCTCGATCTTCTCAATGTTAGTTAAAAAAAAAAAATAGCACCTAGATCTTTTATGTCATGATCCAAACAAGGTTGATCTAGAGAGAATAGAAAAAGGATAAAAATGAAGGCGTAGGTAAGGTGTAATGATAATTGCGGGGAAGAGTAAGTTGGTGTTTGAAATAATAGGGGCAAGCAGATGAAGAAAACAACTGGAACACACCAAACAATTTAAAAAATTTTCAATGACTTGAAAGGTTGTGAAAAGCGACAATCAACAGCCTAAAGCTACCAATTCTGGGCCCATTTATGACAATAAGCTAGTAAACGTCGCGCTTGCAGACTTGCAGTTGCAGGTGGTTAGAGGGGACTAGCCTTTATTTTAATTTTATTATTATTAAAAACGTATTACACAATTACTATTATCTCCTTAACCATCACAAATAAATTAAACGAAATTTGGATTGACGTGGGTAATCACCAGTTGGTATGGTTGAACGTATTGCCCTTCGGACCCACATTAGGCTTGAGAGTTCGAGTCACCTCCTCTAAACTAAAATCTCAAATTATAATAATGCAAAACATTTCATTTGTTTTACAAGAATCCAGAATTTAAATAAAACAATTCAAAGTTCCTTAAAAATCTTAATACATAACTTCTTATGTTTTAGAAGGATACATACATTCATTTATTCATTTTTTTTTCAATAATTAATATCTCCATATAAGATATCGAAGAGATGTTTTAAAGTTCAAGTTATAAATTTATAAGTATATATGGCGAGTTTTATTCTTATATTATGAAAAAAGATATCTGAATCTTGTAAATAATAATAAATATCGACATGTTTTCATATATTTTTGATTTATTTAACATTTAAAAAAAAATACAGAATCTCTCCTTAGGATCCAAGACATTATGTGGGTTAGCTTAAATTAATGGTTAAGCAATAATAATCGCAATTGGAAGTTAAACACAAGTGAAACAAGGAAGAGAGATAGGTCAAAGGTGGGAAATGGAATATTCTTCCACAAAGTAAAGATGCTTTAACAAGTATTAGGGTTTCATATCAAAATCACATGATAGATAGCTTGAAATTAGGGTCTCTGTTGAGGAAAGCAGCCAATTGGTGTCCTGTAATAATTTTAGGTATAAAGACATGAAAACACAAAACGCGTTTTGAGATCAGGTTCATGTCATTTGCATTGGCCGATGTCTAGAGGAGGCTCCCACTTTATTATATGATTATATCATCAATTTATTAGTAGACCTCTTCTTTTTTTAATGGGCATACAACTAGTCGGAGCCATCGTGATCGTTTATTTATTAGTTGCATTTTACGCTTAGTTTACACGTGATATCCGAGTGAAGCCTATTTAATTAGTATTTACATGCTCTATACCTCGCAATTTGATAGAACTTTAACGAAATATTGGTGGAATGATTAGACATCCCTCTTGCTGTATTTGTAATGAAAGTTAGGACTTAATTGTTTAATGTATGTTATCGTACGATTTAAAATTGAGAATTCAAAGTCTAGTATCTCCCGCACATCACCTCTTTAGAAGATGATTGTCCATCTTTTTTATTCACTAATGCTAATATGTTAAAAGATTTATTTTTCACTGAATACACTTCACAAACTTATATGGAATTTTATTGTGAAAGTAATTATTTTTCTAAACATGAGAATAAATACCCTGACAACACAAATATGAACTCAACAGATCCTAAGAAACTTTTGATCCAACCGGTGTCAAATTTCTAAAGAAAAGTCTAGCATCTCTCACCTGGGTTTTAACATGACAAATTCGTACGCCACTAAAAAATGAATTGACAAATGACAATGGTCACAAGAACAAAGCTTAATGGACCAAACTTACAGTGGCTAAATGATAAGACACCTTTGTTCATCCAAAAAATATTATAAGTTTAAATCATATATCTCTCTCCTAAATCAACTTACTAATAATTAGGAAAAAAAAAAAACTATAAAAATGAATCGGGTGGCAGTAAACATCCTTTGTAATGATCAAAATATCAAGAAGCCTAGTTCGATGATTAAAGGACCAAATCCAAAATAACCAGATCTCTATTCCGTTAATACACCCCAGAAATATCTACCAGAACCCATTTGGCTCACCTAAAGGTTTAGTAATAGTCAGTCAAATGAACGAATGAACTTTAAAGTTTTAAGTTGTCTCACATGCTACAATATTTCAAGAATAATACTAAATACTAAAAAATGCATAGGAATTGCAATGAACAGATCACTCACCACATCATTTAATGTTTTACTTTTACATGATTTCAGCAACCCATATCACACATTATTGGGACAAATACTTTAAGCCTATCTAGCATTCTCTTTTTTCAGTGCAACTATTTACCGGGTTCTCTGTAGGGCGACACTACCGTATACCTAGATATAGTGTTTACTTTTGACAAGAAAATAACCATGTCATTAACTTCCCCTCCACTGTTTGACCGTGAAAACATAAGTAAATATTTTGGGCACAAAGCTCTGCTGCAGGGTTATAGAAATCCTAATTCACAAAGCCAATTTCAAGGCCACTAAACATTCAATCTCCAGTAAATATCTAAACAAAATTAGGCAAGCTTCAGTTAATTTAAAGAGGGAATAAATGGCAATACAAGTTTGTACAACAAACAGCAATTTATAATATACTCATTTTGAACATAGAAAAAGATAAGTAGCATGAGAGAAATAGGCTCTACTGAGTATTTTCTAAGATTTACAATACCTGAAAACCGAACTAGGCGAAAAGGATAGTCTAACTTAGGTTATCAGATGAAGCATACTGGAGTTTCCTCTCAAGTGTCTTTGTTCTCCTCATGAGTCTGATCATAGTGTTTGGTATAGACACGGTGACGTCGCTCTCTTCCATATATTACCCAGAAAACCAAAGAGAGCATAACTGCAGCTGATACCATTACCAGTCCAACGTAGATATACCTACTGTAGTGTCGTAGATCAGGACAATGGTCCCTATATATGTCAGAGAAAGTTTGCCGCACAAATGTGCAGTCTTGTAGGTCAACCAGGAAGGGACCGTAGTTGTACAACCCATAGCTGAGATTTACAGCTACTCCCATCTGGTCGTACATGCTGGGAGTCAAACGTCCTGGAGTGGTACATGTACCATTTGCTGAGACCTGACAAACATAGGTCCTCCAAACCTGCAAGAAGAGAGTGTAAGAGTTGAAGATTCAGCTGGCAATAGAGAAAGCCCTACTGATACTTTGAGGAATTTGTTACATGCTATATCAGAATTGTTTTAGCAAACATAAGTAAAGATGATAGTAAATGAAATGCAACCATATAGATTTCAATACGGTAACATGAATAATATAAGAAATTGTCCAAGAACTAATCTTTTTGTCGATAGTTGGCAGCATACGACTTTCAACACACTTGTAATGATGTTACTAGGTTCAGTAAGGTTACCTGTGTTGCATTGTTGTAGTCCACTTCACCAGCACTGCAAGATCGATTTGTCAAGTCATGGTTGAATGGGTTGCAAAGTTTTGGCACCAATGGACCAGATTGATTGTAGTACATGGTTGCAAAGTTGGGAGCAAAATTAATGTTTGAAACATTGGAGATGACCATGTTAATAATTTCAACAAGCTGAGAAGAGACTTCTTTGGTCCTGGTCAAGGTTTCTTGGGCAGTAGCATTGTCAACGCAGGGTATAATATCATCTAAAGCTGTATGAGCAGCGGGATGTTGTACATATTGATTCATTGCAACACAGGTGTCTCCAGTCACACTAGAATATCAAAAAGATAATTAATTAGCTGCATGCAATTGTTTCATGCAGAAAAAGGGGGGGAAAAGATGCCTGCAACATCAATGAAATCCTTGATGAGGTGACTTCATCAAAAGTCACGATCAGCTCTATACCTTCATCAAATATGCCAGATCTGGTAATGTTACCAGCATGTCATAAACTTGATGGGGGCTAGATGACCACTAGGCCAAACCTTAATATTTGTATGTGCTAAGCATGTGTGAAGAAGAGGAAGAGTCATCCAAAAGTTCTTATAACTTCCAAATGAAACATAGATTTGCAATTAGAAAAAAAATTTGAAGACCACGAATTGGGCATTCCTTTATGCAAGCAAAACCAATCCAACAATAATTTAAAGCGAAAGACAGATGATAATAGAATATTAGTATGAAACATTATGCACTAAAATCAGTATCTAAGCAAAATTTCACTGATAAATCTAAAGTCCATTGCAAAGAAATATCCTAATTTAGCATGCATCAATGCCAATTACGATAGCTAATACAGTAAAAACAAGATAATCATTAATTGTCAACTTCCTTCACTTCTATAAACTT
This sequence comes from Litchi chinensis, assembly GCA_019925255.1. Taxonomy (NCBI): domain Eukaryota; kingdom Viridiplantae; phylum Streptophyta; class Magnoliopsida; order Sapindales; family Sapindaceae; genus Litchi; species Litchi chinensis. The sequence continues at coordinate 41,896,018 of CM034461.1, forward strand.
ACTTGTGAAGAAGAAGGAATATGCCACATAATATAAATGTTCCAGTAACAAGTATCCATCCAATGATCACCAGACTGCATAAATTTAAAAAAATATGTATATAAATCATGAATATAATAACAGATCAAAAATGGGGGGAAAAGAAATAATATAGACAAAAGAAAATTAGTAAATGTCACTTACATGTAGACGAGAAATTGCAGTCCAAAGAGTGAGAATACTGGACCAAAAATCACAAAATATAAGTACACAGATAAACTTTCTTCTCATAATTAGAAAAGAGATAATAAAGAGTTATTAATGGAATCGAAGGGGCTTACAGAATCCAATAAATGCCAAAAGAAGCATAACAGCAGCAATTACGATAAGTGCCTTTCTCCTGTATAAGCATCCCATGAAAAGTTTACATGAATAAAGCAATTCTGAAAAGCAACAAAAAACAAACAATAAAGTCTCAGAATTCTCCACTTACACAGCATCCAGAAGATGTCGTATATCACGCGAATTTTCCCCTGTCTGAGTATTAAGAGTGGTAGCCGAAGAGTTAATTTTTGCTTCAATATTGTCAATATCAGTTTGGACATCAGAAGGTAGAAAGACTTTATCAACTCCAGTTTGCTTAGCTGCGACAAAATAACCTGACACTTCATTTAGTTTCTTAACAGTGATATCGGCCTGGTCTACAACATACTCCAATGTACTTGTTGTACTACTGTGAAATTTCCCTTGACCAATGTAAAGGACAACACATCCAACGCTGTAAGCACAAAAATAAATTATTTTGACACAAGAATTTCTTTCAACATAAATTAAAGAGAGAGAGAGGAGAAAGAGAGGGAGTTACATTGCCGCAATGGTAAACAATATGAGGAAAATAAGCGACAGGGCATAAGCAATTCTGGAATAGCCATAAGGTTCCCTAACGCAACAGAAGTGACAGATACAGATTAGCAATAAGCACAGCCCGAATCCCAGGAACCAGATTGCAGCAATGACAAACAGGGGAGCTGCAGTAAAACTCACTGACTGCAATCAAATCAAACAAAGTAGGAGGGAAGAAATTAGTCCAAGAAAAAATCAACAAATGATAATAATTAACTACAAAATAAACCAGACACCACAGAAAAGTTGTTTAATCAAATCAATGCAAATGAACGAGATGAGATGAGATCAAAATATGTAATGAGATTCAAACAATTAACCCATACGAACTTTGGCGGTTCAACAACTTGCCTACTCCAACTCTTCCAATATAAATAAGAGGAAAAATTCAAAGAATGATACTCCCTTCAAGATATAGAAGTAAATGAAAGTTCTCCTCTAGACCCTATAACTGATTATCTTAGAATTCACTACCATGCACATGCTACGGAACAGTCAAGTTGCAATCAAGCAGTGAAATATACAACATTTATCAAAAGAAACCATCTTGCTTCCTTCTGCACACACAATCATCTTCTGCATTTACATCAGCCAACATGAAAGGCAAAAAAAAAATCAAATCCTATTTAATATTCAAACAAAACCTCCACCTCAAAATTGTTGCTCAAAAGTATTAAAAGCATTGTGGTTAGCTCTTCTACATCTATAACTTATATGAATTCATCCCTGTGAGACAGTGATTCTATATTTTTCCGATAACCAGTGAAATTCAATTCACATTATAGCAAACGCACACACTTAAAATAGGCACTACAAACAGTGATGTGTTATCATCATCACAAACAATTTAATGTTCGCATTTGCTAGTTACAAAATAAACACAATAATTTTTCAAACAACCGCTAACCATTTGCAAAATTTAACATGTATTTTCAATAACATCATCAATAAACATCTTTTCTTACAACATCAATAATTTTAGTTGTTTAAAGAAGTGATAAAAAGTAGATTCTGGCCCCCTCCTTCAACTATTACCTTTGTAGTAATAATAATAATAATAATAATATGTGACGTAAAGAACCACTAAAAAAGATTCTTAAAATTGTCTTTAAACAAAAAACCAAAAAAAAAAAAAAAAAGGAGCAAAAAAAAAAAAAATTCCCTTGATTGCCCTTAATTGGCGGTCAAGAATGATGACCAAAACATTGTTGACCAACTCATACATATATATAACCTTGCTTGCACAACCGATGCCAGCACATCAAATGCAGGCTTTTACTTGTTAAACATACTTTTAAAAACATCATCATCAACAACAACAACAACAAAGATCTCACCTAGCAATAAAACATTTTTATATAAAACAAAACAAAAAACAAGATATTCTAAACCAGAAATTAAAAAAAAAAAAAAACGTACAGCCCAGTAATGGCGGTCTTTGATGTTCCAGCCTCCGGTGTATCTTTTGAAGTTATCGAGAGGGTCTTTCCTGTAGGTCCTCTCTGCCGCCAACACAAGTGACGAGTTTTCGTTCTCACCTGCTGTGGTGGGTCCCACTTGTAGCAGAGTTCGTCGAGTTGTTTTCGTAATCTCCGCCAAGTACTTTTCTCCAATCACTTCTCCTGTGGAAAGAGTGTAGAGGTTTCAAAATTTGTTTGGAGTTTTCTTCCATTTTCTCGGAAACCAAGCAGAAAAGGGAAAAAGAGAGTAAGAGCAGATGAGTAGGTACCTGAAGATAGCGAAGGAGATCGGAAGATGTGCAAGTGAGAGAGTCCATGAGAGGATGATAAGAAGCAGAAGAAACAGAAGAAGGAGAAGAGCGCGAGAAATATGAAGAGAGGAAGTGGCCTGTTGTTACACACAGCAACCATGACTGTACTACACACTCAACAGCAGTACAGAGAAACAGAGAAAGAGAGAGGGAGACGTTGGAGAATCGGATGCTGAGACCAAATATAAACTCAAAAAAAAATACGAGTTCGCACCGCGTATGAAAAAGACGGCCAGGTTGTGTTTGTTGCACTTGAATCATTGTCCCATCTTCAACTTTTCTGACCAAAGTACCCTCCTTTTGTCCAATTATTATTTTAGATAAATAGTATTTGGATTCAAATTTCAAAAAAAAAAAATGGCAAACTACTTGTGTTGAGATTTGGATAAATTAAATTTATTTATTTTTAAAATATATAATAAGAAAAAGCCTACACCAGCAGAAAATTTAGATATCTAAATATACATATTCTTATAAGTCAAATTACTTAGAGTAATATTATGTTTTCTAACTATGTTATCCAAATTTATATCCAAATAATATGATATATAAGTTTCAATATCTTATAAATCATAAGATGATATAATAATTATTAGGATTTTAATAATTTATATGTCACATTATTTTAACATAAATTTAAATAAAATATTTGAATTGCCTAGCTAAATTCTATTAATTATTAAGGATTGTTTATGTTTAGCTTATGGTATTGTCAATATGAATTTTATGTATGTTAGGAGATCTGCAACCAAAGTAGTTTATATTTTAGCTATAACTAGTAGTTATGTATCAGGTTCGAGGGAGTGGGATGATAGCCCTTCTCCTATTATTATCGATGTTTTTACTTTTGATGTGGTTGTTTTTTTTTTTTATAAATATTAAAAAAAAAAAAAACATGTTTATTTTCATAGTGTTCACTGTATAAAGCTTCCCAACCTTTTTTTTTTAAATATAAGGTTGTTAGTCAAGCCAACTATTAAAAAGAGAAAAGAAATATACAAAATAAAAAAAAAATGAAAAAACAATCAAAACAAAGAACAAGCTCTACAAAATTATAACTAGACCATGGGAAGAAAATGACAATAGAAGTTTCAGTCGCAATCAAATCAAAGCAAATTAAAAACCTTATAGCAAACGTCATTAAAAACTTTACAAGAAAAACCTAGTGGAAAAAACTCGATAAAGAAAAATGAGTGTTCGCCCCTCATTGCCAAACTAAGTAAATCGATAATGGCACTTGTTAAGGTAATCATCAGAGAGAAAGAAGCCCAAAAGATTCAAATATTTTCATCATTGTCGACGTTAGGAAATGGTCGACTCAGAGATCCTGTGAACATAGTAATAAATGGTGAATAAATGATGATGACTGTTATAAATGCATAGTAAGTAGAGTTTAAGGTCGATATATTGCAATAAAAGTAGAAGAATGTTAGTTATGATGGATGAATAGCAGTAATGAGGTAATTAATAAAGAAATGAGAGGGAAGAATGAATGCAAAGACACAAATTTTTACATGGTTCGGCGAGTGCGCTTACATCAACAGTTACTCTAGGTCAATTCCGGTAGAGTAACAGTACTATCAGTGTTGTTAACCTATTTTTACAATGAAATTCACCCCCTATTTATAGATAAATGAGAGATACAAATAGAATGCTATACACACTATAAATTATGGTTATTTCAACTAATCTGACAAAAATCATGCTGCATTTATTGCAAAGACAATGATTATTCTCTTCATGCACACATTCCATTAAATGCATCAGGAGAAGTCTTCTCTTCATTAAATGCACAGCCGCTGCATTAAATGCTCCTTGATAACTGTGTAAGTGATACCGACGGAAAATCAGAGGAATTAGGTAGGTTTGGTGACTTACTGCACAAGGTATCAGATGGTGAGAGCTCTTAAGTCTATCGAGCTATGCGAGTTGAATAGATGCTGAGTTGGCATGAAAGCGTGTTCAGGTTGTCTTGGGGTCACGCGATCCCGCAATCTCACAGAGCTCGCTGTAGCGACCTGAGAGTTGGGCATCTTGGACCTTCATTCCTGATCATATTTATTGGGTTTTTATCAACCTATTTGTACAAGTCGAAAAAACGGGCATAACAATCATTAAGTGGAACAAAAAAAAAAAAAAAAAGAATGAGAAGTTAAAATATTTACAATCGAATTTCCCTCATGATAGATATGAGTCACATGAAATCATATTTTGAATATAAGTTAAACACTTATCCAAGATGGGCGCCAACACCAAAGGACCTTAGAAAGAATGTGTAAGAAGAAGTGAAACCACATAAACAGAATCACTTTTTAACCAAAACTTGCTCCGATGATAGTTCTAAGTATATTGAATGGCATGAATAGCAGCTGCCAATTATGTCTCAAAAATATATCTTATCCCTAAAGGGATAGAAAAAGCAATATTGAAAAACTCACGAGAAATTCAAAAAAAAAATTCAACACAGCTAACTAAACCACGACCACCAAAACTAGAACCATCAATATTAACTTTAATCCAACCCAGAAGAGGAGGAGAAATCCAAACAACATCTATAATACGGGAAACCTTAGAATGATGAGCTAAAATATGAAGCTTACGTGGAGCTAAAAGATCATCCACAAAACTCCATATAATCTCAAAATTGAGAGAATCTGTCTCTCGAATAATACATCAAATAAAAGAAAAAGCCTCATGAAAGAAAAGACACTTCCCCTCGAAAGTAGCATTATGATGAATAAGCCAAATAATCCAAAAAATTGCCAACTCATAATAGGAATATTTCTAATTGAATGTACATAGCAATTGAAAACGTGAAAAAAGTCACAATTTAAACTAAAAGATAATTTCAATAGATTTAAAGATCAATTCCATTTGTTTAGTGTAAACTCAAGAAAAATGATAACTGAGTTAACTACTCCACCAAGAATTATGATATGTTACATTGTGGTGGAGATGTTAACTAAGAAGATATGGAAGATTGTATTGCACAACAGGAACAATTAAAGAATGATTTTTTTTTTTTTTTTCAATTTAAAGTGGAGTAAATTACAATTTAGCTAACTAGTTTGAAACTATTTATAAGTGAATAAAACTTTTAGGTTTTATCATAATTAACCTCCCACCGTTAGTCCATGATAATTAGAGCTAACGGTCTACAGTATAATTTCAGATAAAAGATTAAAATGCCCTTGATTGACCCAATACACCATATGACCAAATAAAAATGAAAGAAAATGACTATAATACCCTTAAACAAAAAACAGAATTAAAAAAATTAATTTGAAAAAAATAATAGATCTCTACCGTCTATTCCATTATGTGATAGACAGTCGAGATTAATTTAAATAATAAAATATACATTTTGTATTTTTAAAAAAAAAATTTAAAAAAAAAAAAAAAAAAAAAAAAAAAAAAAAAAAAAAAACTTCAAAAAAAAAAATTTAAAAAATATGTGAACATCTTCAAGAACATCAAACACGCTCAGAAGATCATTAAACACATTTATAAGATCATCAAACACATCAAACACGTTCAGAATGTAGTGACACAACCCTCCATTTTTTGAGCTACCTTCAGGCCTGGTCCTCAAGGTATTCATGGACTGACTTACTACTCAACTGTACTGTCCGCTCTTTCAATTGGTTGTTATCAAACTAAAGACTTGGTGGCACTTATAGAGAAAAGGTCGAGTTCGAGAGGAAAGGATGCAAAAAAAAAAAAAAAAAATTGTGAGGGCCTTTGGAATTGAGCCAATTCAGAGCGGACAATATGGTTGAGTGGTGGGTCAGTCTGTGAATACCTTGAGGCTAGCTCAAGAAATGAAGGGTTGGGCCGCTACACAAAACATCTCAAAATCATCACACACACTCATAACATCATCAAACACACTAATGATGTGTTTACTTCATAGATTGAAGAATTAGATTGATTGATAATGTTTACTTACTTAAAATTCATTCCGTAATGAGATTAAAATTGTGGGTTCCACATCAATTTGGAGTTGTGGAATGTGAATCTCATTCCCCCCAACTCACTTAGGAATCTCATTTTCATTCCCTTTCTCAAGATAAAAAGTTTCTTATGCTGTTTTTTTAAAATTATTTTATTTGATATAAAAAATTTTTTGTATATTATAATAAAAAACTACACACTATTAGTTTTTCATCACCAATTTCTTAATTATCATAGTGAACTATTAAAATAATATGCAGTTTTTTTTAAAAAAATAATATGTAGTTTTTTATTTGATATTAAAAAAAAATTGATTAGGTTAGTGGATTATTAAAATAATATGCAGTTTTTTTTTAATTATAATGTATGTTTTTTATTTGATATTAAAAAGAAAAAAAACTGCATATTATAATAAAAAATTGCACATTATTGTAATTAATCCATAATTTTAATAAAATGATATTTTTATAATTTATAATTAATATATTTCAATTCCAAAGCAAAGTAAATAGTTTAATGGGAATACTACTGATTTCTATTCCGATTCCTACAGTTGAAGTAAACAACTTATTCCGATTCTGATACTTCATTCCGATTCTAGATCATTCCGATTTGTATTCCGATTCTTTTAAGTGAAGTAAATGTACCATAAGATTAACCTAAAACCCAGTCATCCCAAAATCATCAAACACACTCAATCATTATCTTTCACCGTTCTTCTTTTTCTCTCTTTCTTTTTCTTCTTCTTTTCTTCTTGTTCCATAACTTGGATGAAACTTGAGTGGTTCGTTCCGAAACCCAAATGAAATCCGGGTGAGTTTCAGATGAACACAAATTTCATCTAGGTTTGACATTCATCAAACATAGATGAAATCTAAAGGTTTTGGTCTGGGTTCGATTAGATGTTGGTTGGTTCAATATTAAGATAGGTTGTTAGTTTGATTTTTAGATGGGTTAGTTGGTTCGATTTTCATCTAGAATAATCTTGTTGGCTGGTTTATTTTTTTGAATTTGATGACAATTTTCATATGGGATTAAGTTGAATATGTTTTTTTTTTTTTTTCAATTGAGTTGGTTTTATTATTATTATTTTTTCAAATGGGATTTGAGGTTGATGTTCATGATGATGGATGATTAAAGGTCAATGATGATGACGATTAAAGGGAAGAAATCAAGATTTGATTTGAGTTAAAAAAATATTATTTTTATTTTTATTTTTGTTATTGTTGGTGCACAAGCGGAAGTGCACATATATTGGCATCTTATAGTATTAAGGTAGCAATCTTGGTGCAGCAACATTCATGGATTGCTAACAATTGGTTGTTATAACATTTGAAGAAATGTTACAATAGCTCAAGCGATTTCTAATTCAGTGTTACAACAACTTTAGACGTTCAATAGTGTGTAGAAAAATGGAAGAATTCTTACTTTGATTTAATTTCATGAATCAAACAAGTTTTCTGAAATTTTTTCAAGGTTAATTCCATATTTATTTGACAAGAAAATCATTATTTTAATGAATATCATGTTATTAGTTCAAGATTTATTTTTTTAATAAAAGATATTTTTCTTTTTGGGATAAAATTCATTGAAAAAAAAAGCATTTCTGGAATTATCCCTTTTATATAGTAAATCTTCTTTATTTATTCTTTGATCAAAATAGAGATTTGATCTCTTGTATGGATGTGGACAGAAGTATAACTAGATTTGTTCAAGGCTAAAAAGTAGGAATACTATTTTTATTTTTCAGAAAATTTGTTCCATGATTTTTTTGGTGTTGACTTTAGAGTAAATATCAATTCTTTCTCAACTAGTTTTTCATATGAATTCAACTCTTTAATTACATATTTGATTTGATCAAATTGATCTTTTGTCTTGTGGATGAATTGGGACATTGTTAAAAATAGATTCGATCAAGTTATTAAATAGAAATAAAACTTATATTTTATGCTTGATTTTTTTTGAGCTATTTTATCTCTAATAAATAATTTTCTGTACAGATTTTTTAAAGAAAAAAGATGACTGCACTATAGCTTTGTTAAACCAAATCAAATTCATGGATCAAGACTAGTTCACAGTAATTTTACCTGTAACATCCCAAATTTTCTCTATTTAAGAGAAATAAAAATATATCGGGATGAATAGTATTTTTGGGATGAATAGTGATTTTTGGATGAATAGTATTTTCGGACGGAATAGTATTTTCGGACGGAATAGTATCTGTGTGAATAGTGAATTTTTCAAAAAAACGGACCTCAAAGTTGAAAAGCTCCGGAATAAGTAATGGAGTCTAAGGAAACTGAAACGGATTAAAAATAAGTTCGTTTGAGGCAAAACGGAGCGGTTTTCAAATCCGACCAGGAACCCGGAAAGATTTTCGAAAAAATTCAAAAATTTAGGAAAGTATCGAAATGAGTATTAAAATGCTCATGAAGCATTTTAGAAATTCAAATGACACTTTCCAAGATGATTCGGATGGAAATAGAATCAATTCAAAAATAATTGGAGACGATTTAGTGAATTTTCGGAGAGCTCAAAAAGAGCATGAAATGACTTTTAAAAGTAACTGAGATTATCAGGAGTATGTAGGCAGTTCGAATATAGGCCCCGGTGAATTTTGAAAGGATTTCGAGAAACTTCCAGAAAAACTGAATCCGAGTATCCTAGAAAAGTCAAATAAAAATATATGAGAAATGATAAACATGTGGCATAAGGGAATTATAAATTGAGTATAAATTACAAAGATAGTGTGAGAAATTTTAAGATTTAAATTGTGATTTTTAAGTGAAAAAAAAAAAAAAGAATGGGATGTTAAAAATGACATGATTATATTTAATTGTAAATTATTCTTACCAGGACATTTTATAGCTCCCCAATTTAAGAGATTAATTGAAATTTAATTTTTTCTGTTATTAATTTAGTCCGATTTTAGTTTTAAAAGTGCAGAAGTTTGTGGATAAATATCCTATTGAAGGATATTTTTAAAAGAAATTAAGAAAATTGGATTAAAAAGAAAAAGGTCATAGGGGTTCAAAATGAAACTTTACATGTGTTAAAAAAAAAAAAAAAGAAATATATATATATGTATATAATCAACCGGTGAGTTGATTTTTTTAATAAAATAATAATAATAATAAATGTTGTGGGCCCCGTTGTAGAAAAAAATAAATAATATATAATATATAATTAATTGTGGTGGGCCCATTTGAGGAAAAATAAAAAAATAAAAAAATAGAAAAAAAAAAAAAAAAAGAAAAAGAAAGAAGAGGCAGCAAATGGCTGCCGTGTGATAAAATATATATATGTGTGAGTGTGTCTCGGTTGAGAAAAGAAAGAAAGAAAAATATATATATATATATAATAATAATAAAATAAAATAAGAGAAGCAATGAATGCATGAGGCGGTGGAGAGGAGATGCCGTGTATATATATATATGTGTGTCTTCAGAAACCAGAAAAACGCAGTGAGAGAGAGAGCAGAATCGGCAAGGAGCAGGAGAAAGAAGAAGCAGACGAGCAGCAGTAGAAAAAGAAAATTTAGGAAAAAAAAAATAAAAATAAAAATAGGAGAAGCCGAGAAGAAGAGAGAAAAACAAATATTTCAGGTATTTAATTATCTAGATAGATAAGTCTATTTTAATAGGATTTTGATTTCAGAAAATTAATTTATTTTTCTATGAGTTATAGATTAAGTTTTGTGTGATTTTAGGGTGAGATCTAAGATGATAAGAAAATCAAAGGAGTTATGTTAGTGGATAAGCTCTAGAAAGCGTCCAAAAGGTCGGTGTACATTTATCTTAAAAACTTATTTTATTAGTAGAGATTTTGATTTAATTTAGTATATGAATTTATTGCTTTTTAATTAAATTGATTCCATGAAAATATGCAAATTATGTTATGAATGATTTTTGTAATATTTGATATTTAAATTTTGAAAAGTTTGTGAAAAAGTGTGTTTATATTCAATTTTTAATTAAATTGATTTCATGATTACGTGTGAATTTTAGCATGAATGATTTTGTTGCATTGAATAATGAAAAATTTGGAAAATTTTGTGAAAGAAAAAGTATTTACCGAATGTGGAATTTAAAGGATGTGTGAAATTATTTTGACAATTTATTATCAAAGGGTATTGAATTGTGATTTTTAATAACTTTCGAATGAAAACGAAAAAGAAACGGAAATAAACGAACATGTTAGTGCCTTGACCGAATGTATATTGAAAGAAGGGCACAACAATTTTGATGAGATTGATGAGTCACTTTTGAATGAGAAATGATGTGTTATGATGCTTTGAATAAATGAGAAATATATATTTTTGATTGAAAAAGTGTTTAGAGTTTTTCCGAATGAGAATTTTTGTTGAGAAATGAAAGTTATGAAAATATGAAATTTTTAATAATAAATGAAATTATGAGGACCCGAGTAAACCTGAACATTGGTAGGTGGGGATTGGTAGTTGGCATGCCAATAGGGTGATTATAGCAGTACTGCACCGATTTGCTTATATGTGTTGATGCGAAATTCATGGACCTTGAGAGGCACCGAGTGTTCGGTCCCAGAATTTATGTGATATGTGAAACGTGCTTCGGCGGGTAGTCATCGAGTGTCCGATGCCGGGGGATACGTGAAACCCGTTTCCAGTCCATGGTATCGTGTCAGAGTTTACGAAGGGCACTGAGAAAAAATATTAAATGAAAAACGTACAACTATGTTCGAAAATGATTTTTATGTGCATATAGATATGTATTTGTTAATAATGTGCTGTCGTTGTGATTTAACATACAAGTTCGAAGGTATCACGTTGAAATGTTTAGAAAAGTCTTTTATATGATTTATATGTGCTTTTATTAATAAAGTAAATTATTTACGTGTTATGTTAGTATTTTGAGAAAAACATAAAAGGGTGGTGTTACCCAATGATATTTTTGTGAGACGAGGAATTTAAATTGTTTGTTTTATATGTGCAATTCTTGATAAATTGACGTAATTGTGAATTTTAATAAAAGTTTGAGCATTTTAGAAGTTTGATTCTTAATATGCTTGAAAACAATTTCATGAGTTGTATACATGTAATTATTAATAAATGAAGTTATTTAAGAATGTTGATAAAAGCTTGAAAATTATGAAATTTTGTGTTACGATAACATGATTTTGATGAAATAATAAAAATTTGAGATTTGGAGAATTTTATTTGACAACACGATAATTTTCTACGAAATGGGATTTAATTTTTATTTCATTTCTTGACGAAAATGTGAAAATTGTGAAATCTGGTTTTGTAAAGTCATATTTGGAAAATGATTTTGAGGCATTTTATATATATGCATTTACTAGTAAATTGACCTCTTTATGATTTATTATGAATATTTGATAACTGTGAAATTCTGCTTTAAAATCTTGTATCTTTAAAATTGATGAAATTTAAATTTAGTGTACACCCACTAAGTAGAAATACTTAGCGCGTTGGATTTTCCACGCGTAGGTTGAATTTGGACGCTATAAATATGGATAACCGAGAAGATAGTTGCCGCGCTTTCTGCAAGTCACATTCCTCCCTCCTTGATAGTTTTACTTTTAGTATTGTACGGTGGTGTTTAAGTACATGGAAATGTAGGTACATGTATATGGAATTATAAGATTTAATAAATAATAATGTGTATAAGTTGTGTCAAAGAAGGTTTTCAATTTGTAAAATAATTTTGTAAAGAAAATTCTTAATTATCATTTGATTTGTTTTTAATTTTGATGAATATGATTTTTTTTTTTTATTAAATGTTGTGGTTATAGCTGTTTGTGTGATGGAGTGATTTTGGAATCGGACTGAGGGTCCGAGATGGAAGTTGAGAAAATGAATATATTTTAGAAGTGTTTTTTTTTAAATTTACAGGTTTTATAATTTTGGATTTTTCAGAAAAACAGAGGAAACTCTGCCTGATTTTTGAGAAATTTTTTTTTATTTAATACATTTATGTAAAGTAATAACGAATACAACGATTAAGGTAGCATCCTCCAACTCGGGTTTCCATCCGAATGGGAATCGGGTGGAGGGTGTTACAGTTAAAGTGGTATCAGAGCTATGGTTTAGGCATTCCTAGACCTAGCAGTTTTTGAAAGAGAATTGTTGCATTTGAGTTTATATGCATTGCATATAGTAAATAAACCGGAGGATGTGACTCTAAAGCGCAGATATCTTCTCTGTTTTGAATAAGGAAAGGAATGGAACTCTCTGATGCCCTAAGAGCCAAGGGTGAAGAAAATGGATTTGTTATGATCCGTAAAAAAGAAAGATGGTTCTTTATGATTGATCTCGTATATTAGGTTGCAATTTTAAAATGTGTGGGAATTAATATAGTAAAAAGTGAGGATTTGTAACTTTCTATGATTTTATAAATTATAATTTAGATGATATTGAGAATTATTATCTGTCTCCTATGGTAGATTTGGATTAGGTAGTTTTCTTTGAGGATTATTGTTGAGATATGAGAATTGAGAACTATCATTGTGAGTATGTATGATTTGAAATTTTAGGGTGATATTGTAAATTGTATTTAATGCTGAATATATTTATGATCTTGAGTTTGAATGCTCGAAATTTCGAAATAGATGGAAAAGATAACAGAAGAAGATAGGAAGATATTTCAATGGTTAGGAATTTTTCCAAATATGTTTAAGTGATGAGATCATATGTTATAATTAAATAGAGTGGATGCAGTGCCATTTTATTTGATTGTCATTTAGTGCAAAGTGTGGAATTTGAAAATATTGATATATAGAAGTATAAATGTCATTGAATCTAATTGTGATTATAAGATAAATTGTGGATTCATTCAAGGTTAGACTTTAGTGGCAATTTTGAAAAATATAAATATTAATCGAGTTTAGTGATTAAAAGTATTTTGATTAAATTTTATTGGCATTGATGATGAGATTAATATATATTTTCATTAGTGATTGAGTTGGTACATTGATGTTTAATTGAGATTATTCATTGCTCTAGGATTTTGATAATTTAGTTTGATAAATTTGAATTTTCAAAAGATTACCTTTTGTGGGTTAGCCTATTAGACTGCATGCCCAGGTCTGAGTATTCGCTGTAATCCAATAGAAGGCCGTCGTTCTAGAAGTAGTTACCGGTGTGATCATCGCCATGATAGCAGTTGTGTTTGTATTGGGGGTGAAGGCATTATGAGAGAGTTTCTTTTAGACTTTTATATAAGCTCAGGAAAGAGAAAATCTAGTTTGTCGTCGTGATCCTGATTAGATATCAATAAGACATAAAAGGTTTATTATGGAATTTTCAGATGATGAGGTCAGGGTTCATAGTTAATAATACAGAAGATGTTATGAATGATGTTGTAAATGAGAAGATTTTGTAGGAGCATGAGAGTAAAATATTCTGTCAATATTCCTTGTCTAGCCTAATGCCTAGATCATTTAAATTTCGCGGACGAAATTTCTTAAGGAGGGGTGAGCTGTAACATCCCAAATTTTCTCTATTTAAGAGAAATAAAAATATATCGGGATGAATAGTATTTTTGAGATAAATAGTGATTTTTGGATGAATAGTATTTTCGGACGGAATAGTATCTGTGTGAATAGTGAATTTTTCAAAAAAACGGACCTCAAAGTTGAAAAGCTCCGGAATAAGTAATGGAGTCTAAGGAAACTGAAACGGATTAAAAATAAGTTCGTTTGAGGCAAAACGGAGCGGTTTTCAGATCCGACCAGGAACCCGGAAAGATTTTCGGAAAAATTCAAAAATTTAGGAAAGTATCGAAATGAGTATTAAAATGCTCATGAAGCATTTTAGAAATTCAAATGACACTTTCCAAGATGATTCGGATGGAAATAGAATCAATTCAAAAATAATTGGAGACGATTTAGTGAATTTTCGGAGAGCTCAAAAAGAGTATGAAATGACTTTTAAAAGTAACTGAGATTATCAGGAGTATGTAGGCAGTCCGAATATAGGCCCCGGTGAATTTTGAAAGGATTTCGAGAAACTTCCAGAAAAACTGAATCCGAGTATCCTAGAAAAGTCAAATAAAAATATATGAGAAATGATAAACATGTGGCATAAGGGAATTATAAATTGAGTATAAATTACAAAGATAGTGTGAGAAATTTTAAGATTTAAATTGTGACTTTTAAGTGAAAAAAAAAAAAAAAAGAATGGGATGTTAAAAATGACATGATTATATTTAATTGTAAATTATTCTTACCAGGACATTTTATAGCGCCCCAATTTAAGAGATTAATTGAAATTTAATTTTTTCTGTTATTAATTTAGTCCGATTTTAGTTTTAAAAGTGCAGAAGTTTGTGGATAAATATCCTATTGAAGGATATTTTTAAAAGAAATTAAGAAAATTGGATTAAAAAGAAAAAGGTCATAGGGGTTCAAAATGAAACTTTACATGTGTTAAAAAAAAAAAAAAGAAATATATATATATGTATATAATCAACCGGTGAGTTGATTTTTTTTAATAAAATAATAATAATAATAAATGTTGTGGGCTCCGTTGTAGAAAAAAATAAATAATATATAATATATAATTAATTGTGGTGGGCCCATTTGAGGAAAAATAAAAAAATAAAATAATAGAAAAAAAAAAAAAAAAAAAAGAGGCAGCAAATGGCTGCCGTGTGATAAAATATATATATGTGTGAGTGTGTCTCGGTTGAGAAAAGAAAGAAAGAAAAATATATATATATAATAATAATAAAATAAAATAAGAGAAGCAATGAATGCATGAGGCGGTGGAGAGGAGATGCCGTGTATATATATATATATGTGTGTCTTCAGAAACCAGAAAAACGCAGTGAGAGAGAGAGCAGAATCGGCAAGGAGCAGGAGAAAGAAGAAGCAGACGAGCAGCAGTAGAAAAAGAAAATTTAGGAAAAAAAAAATAAAAATAAAAATAGGAGAAGCCGAGAAGAAGAGAGAAAAACAAATATTTCAGGTATTTAATTATCTAGATAGATAAGTCTATTTTAATAGGATTTTGATTTCAAAAAATTAATTTATTTTTCTATGAGTTATAGATTAAGTTTTGTGTGATTTTAGGGTGGGATCTAAGATGATAAGAAAATCAAAGGAGTTATGTTAGTGGATAAGCTCTAGAAAGCGTCCAAAAGGTCGGTGTACACTTATCTTAAAAACTTATTTTATTAGTAGAGATTTTGATTTAATTTAGTATATGAGTTTATTGCTTTTTAATTAAATTGATTCCATGAAAATGTGCAAATTATGTTATGAATGATTTTTGTAATATTTGATATTTAAATTTTGAAAAGTTTGTGAAAAAGTGTGTTTATATTCAATTTTTAATTAAATTGATTTCGTGATTACGTGTGAATTTTAGCATGAATGATTTTGTTGCATTGAATAATGAAAAATTTGGAAAATTTTGTGAAAGAAAAAGTATTTACTGAATGTGGAATTTAAAGGATGTGTGAAATTATTTTGACAATTTATTATCAAAGGGTATTGAATTGTGATTTTTAATAACTTTCGAATGAAAACGAAAAAGAAACGGAAATAAACGAACATGTTAGTGCCTTGACCGAATGTATATTGAAAGAAGGGCACAACGATTTTGATGAGATTGATGAGTCACTTTTGAATGAGAAATGATGTGTTATGATGCTTTGAATAAATGAGAAATATATATTTTTGATTGAAAAAGTGTTTAGAGTTTTTCCGAATGAGAATTTTTGTTGAGAAATGAAAGTTATGAAAATATGAAATTTTTGATAATAAATGAAATTATGAGGGCCCGAGTAAACCTGAACATTGGTAGGTGGGGATTGGTAGTTGGCATGCCAATAGGGTGATTATAGCAGTACTGCACTGATTTGCTTATATGTGTTGATGCGAAATTCATGGACCTTGAGAGGCACCGAGTGTCCGGTCCCAGAATTTATGTGATATGTGAAACGTGCTCCGGCGGGTAGTCACCGAGTGTCCGATGCCGGGGGATACGTGAAACCCGTTTCCAATCCATGGTATCGTGTCAGAGTTTACGAAGGGCACTGAGAAAAAATATTAAATGAAAAACGTACAACTATGTTCGAAAATGATTTTTATGTGCATATAGATATGTATTTGTTAATAATGTGCTGTCGTTGTGATTTAACATACAAGTTCAAAGGTATCACGTTGAAATGTTTAGAAAAGTCTTTTATGTGATTTATATGTGCTTTTATTAATAAAGTAAATTATTTACGTATTATGTTAGTATTTTGAGAAAAACATAAAAGGGTGGTGTTACCCAATGATATTTTTGTGAGACGAGGAATTTAAATTGTTTGTTTTATATGTGCAATTCTTGATAAATTGACGTAATTGTGAATTTTAATAAAAGTTTGAGCATTTTAGAAGTTTGATTCTTAATATGCTTGAAAACAATTTCATGAGTTGTATACATGTAATTATTAATAAATGAAGTTATTTAAGAATGTTGATAAAAGCTTGAAAATTATGAAATTTTGTGTTACGATAACATGATTTTGATGAAATAATAAAAATTTGAGATTTGGAGAATTTTATTTGACAACACGATAATTTTCTACGAAATGGGATTTAATTTTTATTTCATTTCTTGACGAAAATGTGAAAATTGTGAAATCTGGTTTTGTAAAGTCATATTTGGAAAATGATTTTGAGGCATTTTATATATATGCATTTACTAGTAAATTGACCTCTTTATGATTTATTATGAATATTTGATAACTGTGAAATTCTGCTTTAAAATCTTGTATCTTTAAAATTGATGAAATTTAAATTTAGTGTACACCCACTAAGTAGAAATACTTAGCGCGTTGGATTTTCCACGCGTAGGTTGAATTTGGACGCTATAAATATGGATAACCGAGAAGATAGTTGCCGTGCTTTCTGCAAGTCACATTCCTCCCTCCTTGATAGTTTTACTTTTAGTATTGTACGGTGGTGTTTAAGTACATGGAAATGTAGGTACATGTATATGGAATTATAAGATTTAATAAATAATAATGTGTATAAGTTGTGTCAAAGAAGGTTTTCAATTTGTAAAATAATTTTGTAAAGAAAATTCTTAATTATCATTTGATTTGTTTTTAATTTTGATGAATATGATTTTTTTTTTTTATTATTAAATGTTGTGGTTATAGCTGTTTGTG
The DNA here is from genome assembly GCA_019925255.1 of Litchi chinensis. Taxonomy (NCBI): domain Eukaryota; kingdom Viridiplantae; phylum Streptophyta; class Magnoliopsida; order Sapindales; family Sapindaceae; genus Litchi; species Litchi chinensis. Next base: position 41,913,787 of record CM034461.1, read on the forward strand.
TGATGGAGTGATTTTGGAATCGGACTGAGGGTCCGAGATGGAAGTTGAGAAAATGAATATATTTTAGAAGTGTTTGTTTTTTTAAATTTACAGGTTTTATAATTTTGGATTTTTCAGAAAAACAGAGGAAACTCTGCTTGATTTTTGAGAAATTTTTTTTTTATTTAATACATTTATGTAAAGTAATAACGAATACACCGATTAAGGTAGCATCCTCCAACTCGGGTTTCCATCTGAATGGGAATCGGGTGGAGGGTGTTACATTACCCTTCAGCCAGTTAATTTTAGGGATATTTATAAAAATCCCCCTAAAAATCAAAATAATAAGAAAATACTTCTATTTTTTAAAATATTAGGTAAACTACCTCCTACCGTTAAAATCCGTACAAACCGTTAGAGATTTCCATCCACAATTGTTTAAAAGTCCAAAATACCCTCAATTTGGGGGGTATTTTCCAATTATTTTGCTTTTTAGGGGGGTTTTTTCATAATATTTTTTTATTAACTTATCAAAATTGAGGACATTTTGGACTTTTAATAATTGTGGATGGAATGTCTAACGGTTTGTACGGATTTTAACGGTAGGGGGTAGTTTACTTAATATTTTAAAAAGTGGGGGTATTTTCTTATTATTTTGATTTTTAGGGGGTTTTTACAAATATCCCTTAATTTTAGTAGTCATAAACTAACAGTGGGGGTTTGATTGTAATAAAACTTGAAAGTTTGCTCCGACTGTAAATAGTTTTAAATTGGGTTGCTAAATTGTAATTTGATTTTTTTAGTATTTTGTTGGCAGGTCATGATGAGTGTGAATTTTGACACATCGCACCGCACGTCAGACACTTGTCATTGTCAGTGTACGTTTTGCAACGATTAACTTATTAGAAGGATAATGTGCCACCTTGACACGGTAGCATTTTTCAAACTTTGATTCAATGATATGGATACAAAATTATGGTATGATATTATATATACATATACATATATATATATTTAATTATATTATATAATTAGAATTGAAACAGAAAATAATCGGAGTCAAACGAGATTAATAGACATTGAATGCACATTATGAAAAGAGATTTCCAAATGGAAGAAAATGCTTAGATATAGATGGATGGACTGTCCTTATGCAGAAGGGAGAGAAAATCTTATTATTATTTTTTAATATTAGGATGGGATACACTTGTAGAACTCAGAACTAGATAGTGAAAGGGTGCAAGCTGTGCCCAAGTGCATATACTATATTTCTATATATGTGAGATTTTTAATAGAGTTTTATAGCGGGTAAGATTATTAATATCCATATAATATTCACCAAACAAAAATTGATTTATAATGCTAATAGAAAACGTGGAGGAAGAAGGCGATAGAATTGAAAGGAACAAAATTATCCATCCAACACGACACGAATGCATCTAATTCCAATCGTGTTACCAAATTATACATAAGAGAAATATAATTTATAAGGTTTTTTTATTTTTATTTTTATTTTTTTACAATAATAGCCCAAGAATGTAGAATCATTTTTTTTTTCCTTATTCACGTATAATGGTAAATAGATATGATGTAATTTTCATAAAATCAAGAACTTACAAGGAGTTAATATTATAAATATAAATAAAAAGTGTGGTAATCATTCAAGGTAAGAGTTAGATATTTGGTTGGTATAATGTCATGTAGTGACAATCTCCCTTTTGATCGTTGCTCCTCTTGAGTGGCTAATCCAAGATTCGAGTTGTAAAAGTCTCACTTGATTTGCGGACAATTTTTTCGTCTTGTGTGGATTGCCTCTTCCACTTTTGAGAGTTTAGTTTCGGATTGTGCTTTAAAGTTAGAGTCCAATCATGATAATCATATTTGCATTTTTAATATGTCAAAAAAAAAAAAAAACAAGGTCTTTGGTTGCTGACGACATTAGTTGATGCCAATAGCCCTCAAGCCTCCTATTGTGTTTGGCATGAGTTCGATATTCACTCATCAAATTCAAATAATTCATATAATAATAATAATAATAGTTTCTCATTATTATGTATAGGTTGACTCTCCATTCTTATATGAGTCTTTTTTTATCTTCATATGAGTGAATCTCTCTCAATTAAAAATAATATTAGAGTTGTATCATCAATATTTCTCTTTTAATTGATTGCTGTAGTTCCTTGAATTATTTTCGGTTCTTAAAAAAAAAGAAAAAATAAAATGTCAAAAAAAGACTTTTTTTTTTTTTTTTGGGTAAAATAAATGAGTTAGATATGCATAGCATATGTCTAATTACATTATAGACGTTTCACCTGATCGTGATTCACGGAAAAAGTGGGGGCAATGGTGATCGATTGCACTACAGCAAATAAGGGAAGATGGGGTGGACCAGCGGAACATAGATTAGCAGATTTCAGACTCTGTATTCGAGAAGTTACTGTCTTTTGGTTGCATGTGCTTTTTTGACTCTAGCTGTCAAAACGCCGCTTTTGTTTGACATCAGGTATGTGAATTATGACATGTGGGGGCCACCCCCGCTCCTCTCCCCTCTGTCTTTTTCATTTGTGATTTCATGTCCTGTTACCGCCGATTAATCCTTATCTTCCTAAAATCAAGAAATCAAAACCGCCATAATTGTGTCCACTACTCGTTTATCTTTTTCATTTAAAATTTAATGATATTAAATTATAATTATTAAATTATTTATATTTATTTTATAAACAACTAAATTATTTAAAATTATAAAAAAATAAAAAATTAAGTAATAATTTTTAATTTCTATCTAATTATAAACCACTTAATAATATTTAAAAATTTTTATTCAAAATCTATCATCCCAAAATAATATAATTTTAAATTTATCCTAATTTTATATTATTTAATTTTTTTTCCTTTTTTTTTATACTTATAAAAAATATATTTGAAAAGTAAAACTTAAATCCATTTCATTTAAATTATTTTGAAATTAAATTAATATATTTTAATTTATAATTTAAATATTTATTTTAATTATTTTTTAAATATATTAATATATTTAAATACATAAATAAGGTTAATATTATTATATTTTAATTATAAATAAAATATTATTAATATATAAAAAAAATATTTTAGAATTTATTAATATCTATTTAAATTAATTAAAATTACATAACAATAAATAGTAAAAAGAGTATAAATATCAATTTATTAATTTTTAAATGATTTTAAATTTAAAAATAAATAAATTTATAATATATTTAAAAATAAAACAAAATTATTCATATCTTAATTTTTAATTATTATTTTATTTTTCATCTTTAATAATACTATTTATTCTTCAAGTAAAAAAAAAATGACGCCTTATTTTTTTTTAAAAGATAATGACAGTATCATTTTAAATTAATTTACTACTATATTTTACGCATTAGTCATGATCATTCTTATGAATTTTGACTAATCTGTCGTCATGCAGTGATATTGTTGATAGCTACAGTTTTATTTTATTATTTCTTTTTATGGATATCTTTTATCAACTACCAATCGTGATATTTAAGTTCTTTGAAATTGGGAGTGGCGCTTTGAAATTGTTCGATTTATAAATCTCTTTTGTTTAATTTGTAAATCCCTTTCTGATAATCAACATCGGCAATTTATACGGGTAGGGCCGTAAATTTATAAAGACACATAAATAGTTGATATTTTTAGTTGCTTAGATCGTATCCAAACTCTCATCCATTATGGGCTCCTACATCCACATTAAGTAGGATCCACTAGAATGACCCGTTAGGACTCGCCGAGTCCAAAGGTACAACTCGAACTCTAGCTAAACCTTGAAGCATGGAAGGACAAGCAATATCATATCCACCAAAAAAAAAATGGACATCGGCCAGTATCAGTGCGAGGGAAGTCTAACGGGTAAAATTAAAGCTTAAGGAATATATCCACTCATAATCAAGTGATTTTTATAGTTTTGTTAATATGTATAGAATTTTTTTTTCTTATAATGATAATAAATATCTTCAATATAAAAGTAAATTTTTGAATTACACATAATATATAATTTTGTAGGTTCTAGATAAGTTTCTGATCACGTATCAATAAGTTTTCGATTTCTACTAGATTAGAAATGGAGCCCATGAACAACACGGAGATCACATGAGTAGGCACAAGTGAATCAGGGATGGAACATAGACTGACCTATAGAATACCCCATAACATGTTAAGTCTGTGAGATTGGTTCTGGCCATTTGATCAGTGAGATTAAAAAAAGGCATGTTTTCAAAAAATTAACAAACGGTTTTTGTGGTGTGCCGTCCCATGCAATGACGCCTACCACATGTAACAAGTCATACACCAACAATAGCCTCTAAGTTCCAACGTGCTCTTGTAATTTCTCTTCGACGACAATTCTTATTGAATAATTATTTAAAAAGAGAAATAAGCACATTTCTGCACAGCTTTACAATATTGGATGACCAGAAAAAAAAAAAGTCAGAAAACCATGGATGCTTTAGAGAAGGATATGAGAACGCCGACAACGCCGACACAATTTTTAGACTGATCAAATTTCAAAGTAGCGCCTGGTCACGGAATTAAAAGCACCCCTTAATGGAAATTAATGTTGCTTCCAAATTTGCCGAAAGCGGATTAGGACAGAAACCAAAAGCATTTATAGGACATAAAGTCCACAGTTGCATTTAAACATCCATACGCGTACTTGCTTTGATGCAACGAAAGCCAGTAAAATTTGTGCTAGGTTATTGGGTTATGGGTTGGGTCCACCAAGATAATCCAAACCCATGACCCAATCCAAGATCCAAAACCATATTCTAATGGATTGTGGGCAGTTAGAAAACAAAACTGCTGTTGGCAGTTGCTTGATGGTTTCAATGTAAGGCCAAAGTATGGCCACTGCATTTGGTTATGGTGCGCGCAAATACTGCATGAGCAAGGGGCAAAAAACAGTGCAATGCATTGTGTGCAAACAACACATGCACTAGTTGACGAAATAGAGAGATCATGCATGAGATGATGCTCTTATTATATTTTTGCACCAACCCAACATAAGACAAAAAGAGAGAAAATATCACGATAAGACAAATCACATTTTGATTTGAGATTCTTCTTCATCTTTATGATTGGAATCTGATCAGTTGAACAATTCAAAAATCCGAATGAATTTCTATTGCATTAAAACAATTACATTTGATTTCGTTTCACTATTTTTTATGAATATAATACTGTTTGGATTATTTTCAATCTGTATTATTGCCTTTTTTTTTTTTTGGCCACTCATTTATGTTCGAGTTGATTTAAATTTAAGACATAATAGATAAACGAATGCGTTTTATTGTCAAATCTTGTGAGCATATTATATATTATTTTGGTCAGAAATCTATTGCATTATAAAACATTAAAGTCTCAGTCATGGGACAACATAATTAAATTGTACGGAGTACAATCGTCAGTCCCCGTTGTGCTATTTAAACGAAAAATGGTTGTAGGCACTTGAAAATTTCCAGCTACATATAATTTCTCAGCACCCGTAATTATGCACCACCTTATTAATTGAGATGTTAAGAACTCGATTATCATAAAATACAGTTGACAAGTTTGAGCGGTTACAGATTTCTCTCATTATTGTGGGGGAACTAGTTATCTTTCAATCATCGGAGTAGATATCCAAGCTGCATAAATAGTTATTGATCATTAACCGTTTTTGACAGCCTCTAACCCAATTATTGCTGGCTTTCAAAAGCAAAAGAAAAATTCAAGCCATAAAATTTCTGGTCATGACAAAACTAATATTGCAACTAATGTTTAATTTCGATTAAAAAAAAATTATTTCTTTGTCTTTGAGCCAGTAGTCTTGACAGCCGTTTTAGAGCCCAAAAAGCGATCTTAAACCAAAACACCAAGTCATAGAAGGTGCTATATAGTGTCAAGCAGGCCCAGCCCAGGCCTACTACCCACACTACGGAAATTCCATTCCAAACCAAGGACATTTAAGTCATTAGACGCATATTAGGGGTCCGTTTATAAACCCTAGTTACCTGCCTCCCATTCACTCTTCTGCTCGAATTAGGGTTTCTTTTATCAAGCAGCCTCCGTCGCAGCGTCGCCTGTTTGTCTTCGACAAGCCAACTTAAATCCAGCCATGGCCGAGCAGGTTCGGATTCTTCATTCTCCATTTTCTGTCTCGATCCCTTGAACTATCTGTTGACTGCTGTTGTTTCGTTTCCTGTTGCAGACCGAGAAGGCGTTTTTGAAGCAGCCCAAGGTGTTCCTCGCGTAAGTGTTTCGATTATTTTCATTAAGATTTGGTGAAATCATCTGCTGCGGAACATGTTATTGCGTTTTGTTTTGTTATTGAGAGACTTATTGTGGTTTTTGTAGGTCGAAGAAGGCCACGAAGGGGAAGAGGCCCGGTAAGGGAGGGAATCGGTTCTGGAAGAGCATTGGACTCGGTTTCAAGACGCCAAGAGAGGCAATTGAAGGTTATTTTCTTCCTCACATTATCTATTTTAATGTTCACGCTCTTCGTATTATTTATTCCAATTTTGCTATTAGTAGAACTTAGTTTCAATCTAGATTTAACCAAATCCAGTATTGTGTTGTTGGCATTGTAATTTGGTTCGTTGCATAGGGCTGTCTAAGCGATAATTATTTAAAACTGGACTGAGTTTTATGTCTAAACAATGTTTATATTTATTTGATGTCTGTGTTGATGTTCCATTGGAATGTTTGTTGTTGTTGTCACTTTAATTGTTGAAACTTATTTGGTGCTTGATATTACTTAATGCTGGAACTGTCTGCATTCTGGGAATCAACTGTTTATCTTTTGAATTGCAAGTGTCAAAAATAGGTTGCCTGAGATGAATTGTCTATGATTACTTTGATTATGAGGTTGTGTCAAGTTACTTACTGTTATGACTTTGGGGTGTGGATCTGTATGCTTGTTTTGAATGGGTTAGTGAGGATGGTTGCATATTTTCCTGTTTCCCAAAGATTGTGGGCTCGGTGTGGGGGCTCTACTTTCAAACTTGGACTTGCTAAGCGGGTTAGGGGATTTATGGATTATTGAAAGAAATAGAAAAAACATGTATAAAATAGACTTGACATGTTTTGTTTAGATTAGAGGAAGTGAAAAGTATTCAAATGATTTTCATTAATATATTATTTAAGCAAGTGTTTTCAGAAATGCAGGTAGAGATTTGAGTCTCAACTTGCATACAAGGTCATTTCTTGAAAAACTTTTTGTGGTGCCATATGCTGTATGTTAAAAGCATACTCAATTGTGTGTCTGTTTCATGGTCTATCAAGTGATTCTGTTATCAGTAGCATAGGTTAATGTTGCTCTTTAGTGCTGCACCTTGGAGAAGTTCATTAATTATTCAAGTCGTCATTGTCAATCTTTATAATTCGTTCTACTGTGTATTCATTTTGAAAGTATATCCTCTGAATATATGTTTGTTTGGAAGAGAATAAATTACTTAATAAAATGTCTCTGCTACTATATTTCAGGTACTTATATTGACAAGAAGTGCCCATTCACTGGCACTGTTTCTATCAGGGGTCGTATCCTTGCTGGTACCTGTCACAGTGCCAAGATGAACAGGACCATCATTGTTAGGCGCAACTACCTTCATTTTGTCAAGAAATACCAGAGGCAAGAACCTCTAACCGAAGTAACTTTTCTCTAATATGCAATTCTTTTTACGTTGACAATAAATGCTGCCATATGTGGCTTTTTGATTTGCAGGTATGAAAAAAGACACTCAAACATTCCGGCACACGTTGCCCCATGCTTTCGTGTGAAGGAAGGAGATCATGTCATCATTGGCCAGTGCAGGTTTGTGATTATATCTATGTAGATTGTCTAGTTCATTTTTGTGCCAAGAGTTAATCTTGGGTTTTTGGTCTCACAATGCTTATATGCTTAATTTGATAGGCCTTTGTCGAAGACAGTTAGGTTTAATGTCTTGAAGGTGATCCCAGCTGGGTCTTCTGGTGGTGCTAAGAAGGCTTTCACAGCAATATGAATTATTTTTGCAGAATTTTGAAATTAGATTTTCCTACCTTTTTCCGATGAAACTTTGTTATTGGATTTGCAACTGGGTATCCTTGAATCCTTGTACGACATATATGTTGTTTTCCTAGAGTGAATTCTTATTTCATCTTTATGCAAATTAGTGTTTTTGTGGTAATTCATCTTTATAACACATGGATGGGGTGGCGACTTGCAATTATTTGTGTGTGTGTGTGTTTTTATTTTTTTAATTAATATATATTTAAATGGTTGCCTTTCTACAATCCTAAGGTGTTATTATTTGGTATGATCTTCTGATTTATAGATGGAATATGGTTTCTAGAGTATTAATCCGGCAATAAATTATTTGCCATGCGTATTGAATCTGGGTTGTTTTATTTATGCCGTCTTTTGCGAAATCAGTGATCTTCAGCCTGGCATAATGTTTGTTTTGGGACATAGTTTATACTGAATTTTGAGTTTTTAACTGTTATTAGGAGTTCATCGACTTGGGTGGCGTGTGTTTGTTTGTTTTGTTTTGTTTTTTGTTTTTTAATCTTAAATCTTGTAACACTTTATTTTAAATGATTAATTAATAAGATTGTATGATTAGAAGATATTGATTGTTGCTTGTTTTTTCATCCGGAATTTTCTAAGTTTAAATACTAAGTGATTGGAATATTATTATTATTATATATTTTTTTATAAATATTAATTTTTATTATTTTTAAATAGATTATTATTATTGGGAATGGAGGAGGTTATGGCCTCCTCCTTTTATTCAGGAGGAGGGCGATCTTCTCCTGTGTCAAACGCCGCCGAATAAGGCAATCGGCCTCCTCCCATGATTGGTTAGTGACCGGCGGTGCTGACTAAAGAGGTAGGGTTTGGATTTGATTAGGATTGAGGATTTTATTTTTTAAAATGAAATTGGGGGGATTTTTTTATTTGAGGTATTTTGGTAATACTATAAGAAAAATAGATCAATTCAGGTGACTGGTGCACATTTATTAATAAAATGCATTTTCATTAAGATATAAGTAAGAGTATTTGATTTATCAATTTAATTTAATTTTAGATATAAGTGAAAAAAATAAACAAACTAAAATCGCGTAAATTAATATTTAAGTGCAAATAAGATTTTTCAGGAAAAAAACAAACAGCCAGTGATCTGTTTCGAAGGACAACTTCTCTACTCTGCAGTCTGCATTGTAGTTCGCATGTCAATTGTCATGGTTCTATGTATTTTCACAAAGAAAAATTGAGTTGAAGATTCTCTGCTGATGCTGTTATATTGACGATGGAACTGGTTTATCATTATGTAGGTAATTGCACAAACACCCTCCTTTAGTTCAGGCATGATTCTGCGTATAAGATTTTTATTTAAAATTGCACGAACCGGTCTTCGACTGGATGGTTGACTAGATTTTCAGCTTGAAAACTTTAAGATGGGCTTATTTATTTGTAATTTATTTATTATCTATAAAATAATAATAATGTGACATTTTCCTTCTTCATCTGGTTGTATTTGATCATATATATTAAACTAAAATTTACAATATTAAAAAAAAGTTCAAAATGATCCATCGAGTGACCGTGGAGACTGCTGTGATGGTGGAGCAATGCATTGCTCCATGATGATGGTAGAGATTAAGATTTTTTTATTTTTTAATGTTTTATTTATTAGATTTGACATTTATTTTATTTGGATGCATGAATGAGATGAGCTGAATAGTGGAAGTGATCAAATCTCATCTATTCATTTATTTTCCTTTTAATTTATGATTATTTACATAATAAATACATATGTTATATTAATTGAATAAGTTTGAAAGACAATTTTACCTTTCCACCCATTAATTTCTAACACATGTTCACTAATGATAAGAGGAGATAGATGCATTTTTCAGTAAAAAGTTTATACATATCAAATTATGCCAGTACTTGGGAATGTCTGTGTTGTTACCGCTTTGTTATATATCTTTTCATCAATAATTTGGAGATGTCAATTTAGGCAAATAGAATGTGAGTGGGTTTCCCATTCTCATTCCTTCACCCTTCCCTCATCCCATCTAAATTCTCATTTAGGCCACGTTTGGTAGACATCACAAGCAATCAAATTAGAAAAATAAAATTTAGTGGCTCACCATTACTGATGTTTGGTGCAAAGAAGAAAGGTCAAAAAAAAAAAAAAAAAAAAAAAAAAACATTCCGGATTTACCAGCCACCACTCCTCAAATCCTAAATTATGATATATAAAAACTTACTTAAAACGGTGGGTTTTTCAAATATCATTCTTTTGGGCTTTTTTTAAAAAAACAAATATTACATATCACCCTTTAATGAGAGTAGTCGAACACTTTATTTAATCCTCAGACGTTAAAAGTTTAAATCCTACCATTACCTTAAAAATACAAAGTGTCGATAGTTTTTTATGAATTCAATCATCTCTCCCCCACCATACAAAGGAAAAAAAACAAATATTATTTTTTATTTATATTTATGTTAAATATATTTAAAGATTAGTTTATTATATTTTATTCAAAAATCAATTTCAACAAATATTATATTAATTTAGTCAAATATAATCTAATTTCAATCACACCAAACAAAGTATAGTGCTAATTTAATCTCATTCGATCCTGTTTCATTTTATCTCATCTTATCTCATCTCATCTCATTCAATTCGACATTGTCACATCCTATCCAATTTTGCACGTCAAACAATGCCTTAAGAGTTATGCCTAAATTTGGGGAGGTTTGTGTTATTAACTATTTATTATATATTTATCCATCAATATTTTAGAGTAGAGATATTAATTGGGGCAACTAGGGTTGGGTTTCCCATTCCTTTTCCTTCACCCTTCCTCTATCCCTATCCAATTTGAAATAAATGGGGATGGGTTTTCCGATCCTTATTCTTGTGCATTGTTTTTCTTTGCTTCCTCTAGTTTTCCCTATCCTTATTCCCTTGTTTGCCCTATTTTTCCTATTTTTCCCCATTTCATCTATTTCCTCCACTTTGGGGGCTTTCCTTGCAACGTCCAGCCTAGAAAAGCTATTGGGCTATAAATGGAGTTATGTAAATGAACACTACTTTGGGATATTATTATTTTCCACCCTGATTGAGAAATTATTAATAATTTTGCATCCCATAGGCATGGATTTCAGTAGGGGTGTGCAAAAAACCCGCCAAACCGATCAATTGAACCAAATTATTAATTTTTGATAATTTTAGTATGGTCAGATGGTTATACTGTTGCTCACATTTGTTCCTTTTATAAGTATATTTTGGGACACATAAATGGGCTGGTAAAAGCTTAATAAACTGACCTAGAGGGTTGATCTAATAAACAAAGCCCAAGATTTAAGGGACGGACCCAATAGACGAAGACCCAGCTCGCTAAGCATTTAGCTCGCAGGAATGAGCTCTCAGCTCTCAGCTCGTTAAACATCTAGCTCGCAGGAGTGAGCTCTCAACCCGCTAAACATCCAGCTCGCAGAAATGAGCTCTCAGCTTTCAATTAGCTAAACATCCAACTCGCAGGAATGAGCTCTCAGCTCTTAGCTCGGTAAACATTCAGCTCGCAAGAATGAGCTCTCAACTCGCCCGAGCTCGTGCCAGATAAACTTATGGTAGCTAATCTCTTGGATTAATACTTCCCGATTTAGTGCCAGTGAGATCTATATAACTCTGGATCCTAAGGAGCAATTAATGTAGGAATAGTCATACATAAACAATTAATGCAGGCATGGTCTTATACGAATAATTGATGCAAGAGTAATTAATGCAGTATGGTCAAATCAGAGCAGTTAATGTAATTATTTACTCTTTAACGTGTGTTACACTCAACTTGTACAATCCCCACTCTATAAATAGGGGTGAAATTCTTTGTAAAAGAGAGAGTTTTTTAGTGATATGATCATTCTACCAAAATTTATTCAGTGTGACCCCTGGACGTAGACACCATTATCGAACCACGTAAAAATCATTCTCTTTGCATTGTTCTTCCTCTTCTTGCTTCACTCTTAGCTGCTTCTTAATTGCTTCAATCTACTTTCATTATCATTAACTATCAGAGTTGTAGTTTGGGTTTTGGAATCTCCAAGTCGATCAATTTCAGACATCGATAGTTTCAAATTACTTAAATCCTCTCATAGCAATTACAAGCAAAAGCATTATTTGTCGTAGTTGTTATTTATAGGCAAATATTGCATAGTACAAAAGACTTTGTTGATGTATAATACTGCATCATACAATATTAAGATAGATTGGTTCTTCCAGACTAAAGATATAAGTTGACAATCATAAGTTAACCCAATTCTTTTCACAAGAAAAAAGTATGACGACCCATGAGGATATAAGTTTCTTTTCTTTTTGTTTTTGCAATGAAATTTATTTATTCATTTTTCTAGTAATAGTTACGCTTAACAGATGTTCAGAATTCTGTTTTAAAAGAAAATAGTTGTTCAAGGCCTTAAATTAAAAATTGGCTCCATCAAAATATTCTTTATGATTTATAAAGATATATGTATCCAAATTAAAGAATTTATATATAAATAACTACTATATTTTATAAAGTCTTACAATTTTAAATGTGCAATGCTTTAGTGGGAACATCTAATAATAAGTTGAATCCATTTCACAAAATCAAAAAGTCTACAAGATTCGATTGAATTATTAGACTCTTTTCTATTTTCAACCCAAAGTTTTATGCAGGGATTTAGCTGGGATTTAATGTTGGGGTAGGCTAGGAAAATTTTCCTTAATCAAACCTTTATACATGATTAAATTTAGGAGAAAATTCATTTTGGTCCTTGATTTTTTAGAAATTGACAATTTTTTAAATATCTTTAAAATAATATACCAAACATCCCTAAATTTACAAAAAATTCATCATTTTAGTCCCTACCGTTAGTCAACCGTTAGTCAAATTAACGGTAAGAAGGTTAAAATGGTAATCTTGAGTTAAAATTTTTGAAAAATTTCATTTTAGTCCCTAATTTTTTAGAAATTGACAGTTTTTAAAATATCTTTAAGATAATATACCAAACATCCCTAAATTTATAAAAAATTCATCATTTTAGTTCCGACCGTTAGTCAACTATTTGTCAAATTGATGGTGAGAATGTTAAAATGGTAATCTTCTATTAAAATTTCTTAAGATAATACGTGTGTAGTATAGAAAAATTGAGATATTTGAGAAGAATACTAAAGATAAAAAATTAGAGTCATATTTGAATTTTTTATACCACTATGGGTTGATGATGTTTGAGAAAAATATTAGAGGTAAAAAATTAGAGCACAAAAATTGGGAGATCAAAAAATGGACAAACAAATTGGAGAAGAAAATTGAAATATTTGGGTAGCAAAATTGTAGCCACCAACAAGCAACAACACCCCCTTTTAAACTCATTTTCTTGTTATCGTTTTTACTATAAAAAAATAATATTAAATTGTTATTATTTTGGTTTTATGTGTTAAGGGCAAAAATGTATTTTTCTTATCTATCAAAACCTATTAAATCCGATGCAACAAACAATTCATTCACTCAACATGCAACATTAAAAAAGAATTAATAAAAAATTATAAGGGTATTTTGATCTTTTTAATTCTAATTTATTTTTATATGAAAAGGTATACTGATCATTCCAAATATCTTATATTTTAATGCATTAGGGGTAAAAAGATACTTCTAATAAAGTAGGGGTAGTTTAGTCTTTTTGCATTTTTTTTGTTAATATTAATTGTTAAAAAACTAGTCAGCAGGACTAAAATTATGAATTTTTAACAAATTTAGGGATGTTTGGTATATTATCTTAAAGATATTTAAAAAATTATCAATTTCTAAAAAATTAGGGACCACAATGAAATTTGATTAACGGTTGACTAATGGTAGGGACTAAAATGATGAATTTTTTTATAAATTTAGGGATGTTTGGTATATTATCTTAAAGATGTTTAAAAAATTATCAATTTCTAAAAAATTAAGGACCAAAATAAATTTTTCCCTTAAATTTATCAAATATATAATAAGAGTATAATAAATTTCAACTCTCATAATATATATTTAAAAATAAATAAATAACTAAAAAAGATATACACATGCGTGAATGCACCCACGCACACATGTTTGTGTGTGTGTGTATATATATATATATAAATAACTATGAACTATTTTTTTTTTATTTGAATTATGACTAATATAATGATATGTTAAGAATTAAGTCATAAAAAACATCAAAAGATCTAAAAAATTAAATATATATATAATAACCATAATTTAAATCACAAGAATTCTACAAGATTATCAACTAAAGATCCATTATCAATCAAGATAAGCAATACTAAATACACAATTTTAACTCTAAGGTATTTGATAACAAGAGATTGAAAGAAATAAATATATTTTATTTTCATATTTGATCATAAGTTACAACTAACAAGATTTTCAATAAATAATATATTATGTATTTAAATTTTTATTCATTCTAAATTATATATTATAATATAAAAGTTGAGTACATATTTTAAAATATAAAGGAAATTCGTTTTGAAGGAAAAATAGTCAATACATCAGGTGTTTTAATAAATCCAATAAAAAATAATTTTGTTGCTTTATAACAGGATTTTCAAAAGTTTCTTAAAATTGAACTGGCAAAATTGGTTAGACCTACCCTAACCCAAAGGAGCTACGTTCCTGATTTCATGTGACTTTAATATCTTATTTGAAGACGCAATGCCCCAATTTGTAGAAAGGTTTGATTAATTCCATCGAAGCCTTCTGTCCGGCAACATTAAAATTAGAATTTAACATCCACATTTAATATTGTCTACGGATACACGTAATTACCAAAATTAAGATCAGCATGCTTTAGGAAATCCCCGTCATTTGATACCAACATACTAAGAGCTTATCCAATATTCTCATAAATTGTGTTAAAAAAAAAAAAAAAATCATGTCATCAAGATTAAAAAATTTACTTCTTACATGGTAGGTATAATTTGATAGACAATCAAAATGAAAAATTATTATCCAATACTTCCATATGTTTTCATTTAATGTCTTCATTGTTTTTCTATTTAATGTTTTTATATTTCCCATTTAATATTTCCATGTTTTTTTTTTTATTTTTCATTAAATTTGAAAATTAAAATTAAATAATTATTGATTTACTGAAATGACTTTCTAATACATTATTTGAAAATAAATAGTCATGTTAATAATGTTTATTTATTTTGTGCTACCTCAACTTGAAATTGATGAATGATAATCATATTGGAGAAATTTATCTTAACTCAATGTCTATTCATCTTATATGATGTATAATTTTTTCACAATCTATATGAATATTGGAGATGCTCTAATCTATTATCACGAAATTTCTTGGCGAATTCGAGCTACAGCTAAGAATGTCAAGTTTAATTATTAAAATATTAAAGTCAATTATAGAAGAACAAAGAAATTTCATCAATCATAACCAATTACCATACCTCACTGATACGTAGTTTCACTAGAATACTTGACTTTCTTCTAACCATACTTTGAGCTTTTTGTTTAAGTATCATAGTCATGTTGCGTATGACATATATTTTTTCTTAAGTTGTATAAGACTACATCAAACAGTTAACTAATTTATTTGTTTTTTAAAATACCACCAATTATGCAAGTATTAAATCTTAAAAATTTGCCATATTGCCATATTTAATTGCAAACCAAAAACCGATGTAAATTATTTCTATCTTTGAATTATTTCCTTCCCACACAAGAAATTTTTTTTGAATTATTTCCTTTATGATCAGCTTCCAAAAGACTTGATGCCCAAGTAAGATTAAAATCCTAAAAAAAATGATGTTTTTTCTAAAAAAATAAAGAAAGAAAGAAAGTGATTTTCCATATCTTTTAATTGCAATTATTATCCTATTCTTATAAGGTTTTCTTTATTACAATAGAATAGAAGTGTCAATACACTACAAATACACTCTGTATTGCACGTAATTCTTCAACATCATATTCTATCAAAGTCCGTTTCAAAGAAATAAAAATTCAATCAAGGTCTCTTTGTGTGTCCACGTGCAGCATTACAGTACACAACCGCCACCATGTACAGAGTCGCGAGTCCATCGGAGTTCCTAGTTGTCACCGGATACGGTATCCCGGACATCAAACTAGCCAAGAAATCATGGATCCTCCCCGGTCAATCCTGCACCGTCTTCGACGTCTCACCCGTCAACTACACCTTCGAAGTCCAAGCCATGAGCGCCGAGAAGCTCCCTTTCATTCTCCCTGCCGTCTTCACCATCGGCCCACGTGTCGACGACGAGCAAGCCCTCCTCAAATACGCCAAGCTGATCTCCCCGCACGACAAGCTCTCGAACCACACCACAGAGCTTGTCCAGGGCATCATAGAAGGAGAAACTAGGGTTCTTGCTGCGTCCATGACCATGGAAGAGATCTTCAAGGGGACAAAGGAGTTCAAACAACAAGTGTTTGAGAAAGTCCAGCTCGAACTAAATCAGTTTGGGTTGTTAATATACAACGCGAACGTGAAACAACTAGTTGACGTTCGTGGACATGAGTATTTTAGTTACTTGGGTCAGAAGACACAGATGGAGGCTGCGAATCAGGCCAAGGTCGACGTGGCGGAGGCGAAGATGAAGGGTGAGATTGGATCGAAGTTGAGGGAGGGACAGACGCTCCAGAACGCGGCCAAGATTGATGCGGAGACGAAGATCATATCGACGCAGCGGCAAGGAGAGGGCAAGAAGGAGGAGATAAAAGTGAAGACTGAAGTGAAGGTGTATGAGAATGAGAGGGAGGCTGAGGTGGCGCAGGCGAATGCTGAGCTGGCTAAGAAGAAGGCCGGGTGGGAGAGGGAGGCGCAGGTGGCGGAGGTGGAGTCGGTTAAGGCGGTGGCGCTGAGGGAGGCGGAGTTGCAGAAGGAGGTTGAGAGGATGAATGCTGTCACTAGGACGGAGAAACTTAGGGCCGAGTTCTTGAGTAAGGCTAGCGTTGAATATGAAACCAAGGTAATTAATTATTATTATTATTATAATAGTTGAAAATTAATTTTCGAATTAAATTAAAATTTTCAATCTTTAATGTTGTTATAATTGAATTAAAAATGTATGATTTTATTACATGTTAAGCAGTTAATTATTAAGTTTGTGTGTTAATAATTGGTTGTTTTAGATCAAGTCGTGATCTATGCCTACCTTAAAAGAATGGTCAAAAGTAAAGTTTGTTTTTGTATGATGCATATACACATCGATAGACATTAAGAGTGATTTGTGAATATATAAATTCACTTGTTAATAACTATATATCCACATATTATGAGAATGATCGAATGATCAAATTATATGTAGTTATTTTAAGTCTTACATTTTCAAGATCAAATAATATTGAATCATCATATAAGTTTGCATTTACAACTGTTGCATAGAGTATATTTATCACTGGTATATAGAAGACTGTATTTTCATCTGTTACATTGAGAGGGAGAGGTGGATAGAACCTAATAAATTCAATTACCAGTTATGTATGTGGTATGAAGTGTTTATCATTTATTTACATCTTTGTAATTGACAGAACTAATTGTAGAGTTTCATCACACAAAGTAGAGTTTGTAGACTTTATTCATATGGCATAGTACTTATTCTCTAGACTTTATTCTTAGTGCACATTTTTTTTTTCTTTTTTATTACTATTGTTAATGTGATTTTACAACTAAAGGTGCAAGAGGCAAATTGGGACCTATACAAGAAGCAAAAAGCAGCCGAAGCAATTCTCTATGAGAGATCAAAGGAAGCCGAGGCTCAAAAGGCAATGGCAGAGGCGGCTTATTTTGCCCGCCAACAATCTGCGGATGGAGAATTATACGCCAAACAAAAGGAAGCCGAGGGACTGGTGGCACTTGCAAAGGCCCAAGGGGAATACATCCGCACACTCTTGGACGCGCTCGGTGGCAACTATGCAGCGTTACGTGACTACTTGATGATCAATGGTGGTATGTTTCAAGATATTGCCAGGATTAACGCGGAGGCTGTGCGTGGACTTCAACCGAAAATCAGCATTTGGACTAATGACAATGGTGGCCCTTCCGCCACTGAAGGTGGCAACTCCGCCTTGAAGGAGGTTGCTGGGGTTTACCGCATGTTACCCCCTCTGTTTCAAACCGTTAATGAGCAAACCGGGATGCTGCCTCCACCATGTTTGGGCTCGCTTACTAGCATTGACCATAATAGCTCGTGCAACAAAAATTGAATCGTCCCATCGAAATACGTTTTTTCAGTAAATGAAAAATCGTCATATAATAAGTTTTGTGAATGATAGACTAATTAATATTGGAATTGCTTCTTTTCTTGGAATCTTGACAATTTGTGTCAATTGTTCTCATATATATATTTTCAGTATCTTCTAATTTTTTAAAGTTAAAACGAATGAATCAAATTCATTAATTACATTATCTCTTCTAATATTTAATTTAAATATAATTAATGAATTTGATTGATTCATTTAACTTTTTAAAGTTAGACGACACTCATGAATTACTATATATATATTTATTCTCGAGATGCTAGATAATTATATTCAATTGAGATTAGATAACGTGTATATATATTCCCTGTGTTCCCATTGATATAGTCAGTGCTCTATAAATTATTCTACAATTGCTCGGTATGCTTGAATTCAATTGTGCGATGAAAGATATATGTGCCGCTTTTAATGGAGAGTATATATGAATATAGTTGTTGGATGTCTAGTTTGAATATATATAATTCATTGGGTTCTTTTGGAGAATAACATATTCACCAAAGGAATTTTTCTCTCCATAGAATTAATTCAATCGTGCATGCTCTGTTGTAATAGAGTGATATTTAATCATTATAGTTCGTTTTTGTCGGGGAAAAAAATTAGAAATGAGTACTCAAAAGTGTTTTTGTTAGACATGTGTGACTAGTAATTGTGAGTAACATTTCATCGTGCTAGCTATTAGTAACTTCATCCAAGTTAAAACGTATTTAAGCTCCTTATTTTTATTGATATGAATGTCTTCTTTTGTTATAGTACATTAATATTCATTTATGCATTTCAAAGGTGATCGAAGGTTCGAATATCTTATCTTCTTTATCATTGATGGTGCTATTAATAATTTGATCAAGTTACAATATTTTCGAATTCAAAATTTTATTCATACAAGTATCTTTGTTTCGATTGATCGTGCTATTAGTAATTCAATAAGGTTACAACATACTCAAATTCAAAATTCTATTGACATAAATATCTTTTTTTTTTTTGAATAATGTTAGGTTACTTAAAAATTTTACGCAAATCCACGTCAAAATAATATTGTATTTAAATTATCAAAATTCTATTAATTATCATATTATCTTATGATTTATAAGATCTTGAAAACTCATATGTCACATTATTTGAGCTTAAATTTGAACAAAATTTTTGGTCAACCTAAGTCACTAATTTTTTATTATAGTAAACTATATTCACCTTTGCATTTAAAAGGCAATCAATCAAATATATTATTCCATAATAAATCAGTGCCCCGAATTCAATTGAAATAAAGGATGTGCTACTCTTTAATTTGTTCCTAATGCATGAATATATTGGATGGATGTTAAATCTGATTAATAATTGTAATTTATCGAGTGCATTTGGGGAAAAATATTCATTAAAACGAACTTTTTATCCAACTGAATCAATACAATCATATTATGTTCTTATAAATAAATATTTAAGCAACATTGGTAATTTATTGGGTAAACATTTAGTGAAAATTTGGTGCACACAAATAAGTACCATATGTATTCTGCTGATTATATATGCATACTCATCTAGTCAAGTCGCACCACAGGAATGTTACATGCAAAAAGAATGTTTTATTACGATATAAACTTGTTATACCTATTTTTGGGACTACAAAAATGGGCTGGTAAAAGCCCAAATAACCAATCCAATAAACTGGCCCAGCTCAACAGCTCAACAGGCCTCAGGTCTCAGCTCCTCAGCTTTCAGCTAGCTCAGCTCCTTAGCATCTCAGCTCCTCGCATTCAGGTCACAGGTCGCGAGCTCGCCAGCTCGAGCTCACAGCTCCTCAGCTTTCAGCTAGCTCAGCTCCTCGCATTCAGGTCGCGAGCTCGCCAGCTCGAGCTTACAGCTCCTCAGCTTTTAGCTAGCTCAGCTCCTCAACTTTCAGCTAGCTCAGCTCCTCAGCATCTCAGCTCCTCAGCATTCAGGTCGCAGGTCGCGAGCTCGCCAGCTCCTCAGCTTTCAGCTAGCTCAGCTCCTCAGCATCTCAGCTTCTCAGCTTTCAACTAGCTCAGCTCAGCTTAGCATCTCAGCTCCTCAACCTCCAGCTCTCAGCTCTCTGGTCTTATACCAGCGAACTCCATGCTATTCCAGATCCCGAGGAGCAATTAATGCAGTATGATAATATGACAGAATTGTTAGTCAATGCAATAAATGTTATGTCAGAGTAGTTGATTTCTTTACGTGTACTACACTCTTTTGTATTTCTCCACCTCTATAAATAGGGGAGATTTTTCATTATAGAGGGGGAGAGAACTCTGAAATTTTTAGTATTACAGTCACTCTGAAAGAAAAAATATATTGAGAATGACCCGTGGATGTAGGCACCATTGCCGAACCACGTAAAAAATCTGAGTAAATTTCTTGTTTTTCTTTTCTCCTCTCTTTGGTGTGCTTTGTGATTGCAGGTACTGGGCTTGGGATCTTCCGTCGACCGTTTCCCCACGTCGATAAAACTATATTTATTTTCTTTTCTAACTTCACAACAAATGAATTATGAATTTGTGGAAATTATAAGTAATTCATCATTTCAAGTTTTTTTTTTTTTTTTTTTTTTGAGTACAATAATTACATTTGTGACTAACCCATGAAACAATCAGGACCAATCAAGATATAACATTAGTGGCGCGGTCCGGGAGATTTACTCCCAATTGGGAGGGATCCACCCACACAGAGGTGGGAGAGACCCACACGAGAGTGAGAGGAAAACCCACACGAAGGTAGGAGGTCAACCCACACTGAATGATGAAAGATAAAAGATATATTTATAATATTATATTATTATTAATTAATTATTATTATTATTATTATATTTATATATATATAATTTGGATACGTCGGGTGTCGAACCCACGCCAACAGAAGGCGTGGGGGCTGCTGGTGCCAACGGCGCCAGCAGCCAAACGACTTCATCATGTCAAGTTGTATAATAGGAATTACCACTTGATCATGTCAAGTTGTATCATAGGAATTACCGCTTAATGTAGTTTTGTGATAAATAGCATAAGTTGCATATCAAATGCAGAAAGTTGCATTAAATGAAAGTCATGTGTAAAAAATGTTTTATTATAATTTAAAGCACATGTATTGTTTTTTTATTTAAATTAATATCAAATAAATTATGAATTTATTGACATTCATCGAAATAAAATTTTGTATATCCAATTCAAACATATATCTTGATAACACTAACAAAAAACTTTTCACATAGACTGAATATGTACCCATGGGAAGAGTCAAATGCGTGTACTTTCCCATACTCTTTTTTTAAAAGAATTTCCCTTACTAACATGCACCCATGGGAAGAGTCTAAATTTTTTTTTTAAAAGAATTTCCCTTACAAATTTTGAAGATGGTGACAGTACCAAAATATCATTGTCACTTCACCCCATCATCTACTACCCCAGCCAATCATCATCCTCCACGCGTCCAGCCCATTCTCTGGGCCCCATCCCACCCCACACGCACCCAATCAATCTCTGGTTCTGTGACGCTACAGTGTCCGTGCACTTTCCCACGCAAAAATATTATTTTAAAAAAATAAAAAACCGAAAACAGCAGCTGTATTCACAATCGACGGTCGGTAAACTCACAGCAAACTGATTCACAATCAGTGACCAGAGATCGGTCCTATGAGTAGTTGGTGATTGACGGTGACGACTGTCAGTCCTAAAGAGGTTAGGTTACTGTTTGGATTTTATTAGAATTGAGATTTTTTTTGGTTGGGATATTTTGATAATAATATAATTAAAAGAGGTTAATTTAGGTAACTAATGCCTATTTATTAATTAAAGACTTTTTCATTAAGATATGAGTAAAAGATTTTGACTTTTTAAAAAGATGTTTTTCAACTTAATTTAAGATATCAATGAAAAAAAATAAGCAAACTAGAATCACTTAAATTAAGGTTTAAGTATAAATAAGATTTTTTAGGAAAAAAAAAAAAAACCAAAAAACTACCTAATCTTTTTCAAAGCGACTTCCCTAGTCTGCATTGTAGATCGCATGTCATATGTCATGGTTCATCTACGTATTTTCACGAAGAAAAATTGAGTTGAAGATTATCTGCTGATGCTTTTACATTGGCGATGGAACGGGTTTATTATTACATGGATAATTGCACAACTACCCTCCTTTAGTTTAGGCATAGTCTTGGTTATAAGATTTTTATTTAAAATTGCACGAATCGGTCTTTGTTTGGCTGCTTGACTAGATCTTCTGCTTGAAAATTTTAAGATGGGCTTATTTATTTTACTTTTATTTATTATCTATAAAATAATAATAATGCGATTTTTTTTTTCTTAATGAAATTGTCCTTTTTCATCTGCTTGTATTTGATCTTCTATATTAAAATAAGTTTTAAAACATTAAGAAAAAAGTTCAAAAAAATCCATGGAGTGGTGATCGAGCAGACTATTGCGATGGTGGAGCAATGCGTTGCTCCACAAGATGGTTGAGATGAAGCTTTTTTTTTAAAATGTTTTATTTATTAGATTTGAAACTAATTTTATTTGGATGAACGAGACAAGATGAATAGTGTAAGTGATCAAATCTCATCTATTCATTTATTTTCTTTTTAATTTATGATTATTTACATAATAAATAAGCATATTCTTAATTGAATAAGTTGAAGAAACTATTTTACCTTTCAAGCTGTTAATTTGTAACATCTGTTCACTAATGGTAAGGGAAATTTATGCATTTTTCAGTGAAAAGCTTATACGTATTAAATTATGCCTAGATTTGGGAGTGTGTGTTGCCTCTTTATCATATATTTGTCTATCAATAATTTGGAGCAGAGTTGTCAATTTGGGCAAATAAAATGCCGAGTGGGTTTCCCGTCCCCATTCATTCACCCTTCTCCACCCCATCCGAATCCTCATGTAAGCCATGTTTGGCAGAAAGAACAAGCAATGAAATTAGGAAAATAAAATTTCGTGGATGTTTGATGCAAATAAATGTGAAAAATACTTCCTCTTCAAATCCTAAATTAATGGGATTTAAAACTTACTTAAAAATGAGTGGGTTTTTCAAATCTCACTCTTTAGGAATTTTTTATATATTTATATTTGTTATAAATATATGGTCTTAACACCACTTCCTTTTTGATAATATTCTCTACCTTATTTGTTGTTATTTCATTATGGAAATTATTCCCTAATTTGCCTATAAATAGGCCTATATTGTAAGCATTGAGAACATCAATTGAATCTCATTCACCATATTTCTCTTGTTTCTTCTTTCTCTATTATTGTGGTATGTATTCTAAATCCATTGTTTTATAATTTATTTTACAACAATATTTATATTAAAAAAATAAATATTATACATCACCCCTTAGTGAAGTGGTTGAACAATTCCTTTAATCCTAAGAAATCAACGGTTTAAGGTTTATTTTTATCCTAAAACATAATGTGTGGATAGTTTTTTTATGAATTTAATATTCTCTCTCTCACCATAATATATATTAATATTTATTTATACTTATATTAAATATATTTTTAGATTAATTTATTATATTTTAAACATGGATTCCAGTACTACTAATTCCACCACCTCTTCTACAGCTGTAGCTCCATTTAAATTTTCTTCTTCTATTTTGCTCATGTCCTCTGTAAAAAGAACTTGTTCCCATAAAATACAAAACCTTATTGCATTCATTTACATCCCAGAGTCTATAAAAATTTCAGAAACCTCCCTTCCTCTCTTAAACCCTTACAATATTTTTAAGAGAGAAAGGTCTTTTGTCAGAAAAATGACTGTCTTCATATCCCACAATTCACGACCTATTAAGGAATACACACAGTCCACCACTTTAAATTACTGTCTTATTTCGGTCACTGCATCAGAACAATATATTGATCTAGAAATATATCAACAAATGATCAATTAGTGGACGAAAGAAGGGTATTCTTATCTCCATTTAGAAGTTATTAGACTGATTCTAACCCTTCATGACAAAAAAAGTCTACCACTTACTGTCAGGATTGCATTACTCAATACTACTTATACAAAGTGTGAGCATGTTGTCATTGGTACATCTCTTACCTCACTCTATGCAGGTAGTGTATCGTTTACTTATTACCCCAACTTTAACATTCCACTCAGAGATCCAAATCTTCATAACTGCTTGAAAGTGCAATTACAGATCTCTGGAGCACCTCAAGTTGTTGGCTCTTTTGTGGCTACTCTTCACCACCAAATTGTTTATAGACTTCAAGATCATGCTCTTGATCTCCCATTTCTTGAACATTTTATAGACACTATTTTCATCACTACGGAAAGAGAAGAGGAAGTTCCAACCATTCTCCAAATTCCAAAGCAAACTCTAAGGATCAACTTCAAGAGATCATGCCATTGGAATGAATTACCATTTATGAAAAACTTTATCAAGATAATTCTCCTGTTACTGCCTCTGATGTTTAACATATCACACGAAATGATGATTTTGTAAAAACCATTTATCAACCATCAGACTCATCATCAACATCTTCAACCACACCACCAGTATTCTAGTCTCTCATGACCCAGCCAGTCACAACTGAAGAAGATATTCCTGTGTACTGCTTTAATGCAAACGGATCCCCAGTTTTCACAGACAAAATTAATAGTCACTTCATATGGGATATTGATCTCAATATGTGTGATCCAGATTGTGACTGTAGAAAAAGCACAAAAATTGCCAACATAAGTTGCTCTCCAAACTAAAAACCCTAAAAACCAGGAGACTCTGATAGTCCTTGGACTGGACTACACCCCATTAAAAATAAACTTCTTCCTATATATGAAAGAACCTTAGAAATCCTGAGGGAAGAAGGTTTGTTACCTCCTTAAAACAAACTTGAACCTATTATTCCACCATCTTCACCACATGTACCATGTTATATAACATTTTTTTATGATGAAGATTTTCCTCCCTTGGAACCAAAATCAAATTCCCATGATAATTTGTCTTCCCAACCTTACATCCAACCCACTGAAGTTCTTCCTGATGGCTCTCGAACACGGCTATCCCAAGCGTAACAAGTTCTCAACTGGCAAATTCAAAATGTCAGAGCCCAAAACAAGGTTTTACGAAGCCTTGACCAAAAACTTGATAGAGCTAACTGTCATGTCTCCCATTTTGACCAACGCCTTTTAAACATGGATTCTACTTTTCGAAACATGTATCTCGATTTACAATTTAGAATTGCAAAATTAGATACAGATCTCCATCATTATATCCAATAAGGATATTTTGGATCAGACTTCTACAAAAAGGAACATGAGATCATAAAACTCAAATAACAAATAGAACAGATGAATCATGATATGATGAGGTCTTCCAAATCGACTTACATACCAAAAATCTACCTATATTCTTTCTCGGTTGTCTTTCTAAATTTCTTTCCATCATATTTACCTCATAAATCTCATTTGAATTCATCCAAATATTTCAAATCCACAGGAGAATTGTTCCGTTA
Source organism: Litchi chinensis (assembly GCA_019925255.1). NCBI lineage: Eukaryota > Viridiplantae > Streptophyta > Magnoliopsida > Sapindales > Sapindaceae > Litchi > Litchi chinensis. The sequence continues at coordinate 41,939,568 of CM034461.1, forward strand.
ATATCTACTTGTAACCATCAAGACATCCACTAATACCAAACAAACAACTCAAAACCTTTCCATTTCTCAAGAACACCATAAAACCGTTCTATACACCTCTTATCAGCTGTTTCATTCTACATCTAGTGTTTGAGATATTGAATCCTCTTAGACCTCTTCAGATTTGATCTCTGACATAATTTTTGCAACAAGTAATATCGCAAATGTTGCTCAAATTTTTATGGCATTAAGAACACAACCAACTGGATATACACCCCATTCAGAAACCACTCAAGAAGAGTCTTTTACTGGACCCACTTCTATTATTGAAGAACCAGCAGAAGTCAACATACATAACGTTACCTTTACAACCAAATCAACCAATGGCCCCTGGTTCAATCTAGATGATTCTTCTCAAGAATAGTCAAGAAAGAAAATTTTTGAAATGAGTGCATAACTTGATCTCCAACTTGCTAAGTCTGAACATCCTCTAAAAACCATCATAAGAGAATTTGTTTCCAGATTCACTAGCACTCTTAGAGACTGGTACCAAGCTCTTGGTGAATACAGACAATTATAGTTTGTCAGGTCTAATTATGTCGTCATGGCTATGGACGTTATTTTTAGAAAATTTTTTAGAGATGCTCAACAATATTACAGACAGACAAGATAATAATTTTTCGAGATGAGATGTTGCTCTCTCTAAAGAAAAGATCTTGAGTTTCACTACAAACGTATGTCTTTTAGATATCATGCTCTCGGCAGCGTCAGTGATAAAAATCTTAAACAAGTTTATAACAATTCTTTTTTTATAAAATTACAAGATGAACTACAAAAGAAAAATTGAGTCTTCACGAAGACTTTTGCTAGACATCACTTTAGGAGAAATCCATATGATATGTTTTAAAGTTTTGGAAAAACTTTGTGCCACATAAAGATTTTTCTTAAAGACGATGAAAGAAAGGAAAAGATATGAGAAACAATATCGACAGCCCAACCTTCAGATCCAATGTAAATTTGAAGAAACATGCACGTGTAAAAATAAGAAAAAAAAAAGCATTTTCAGCACTCCCTTCAACATAAGAAGAATAAAAAATACAAATGTTATAGGAAAAAAATCAAATGTGCTTGGAATAAGTTCCAAAGATGTTTCATATGCGAGTGAAAAGTGTAAACCCTTAGTCTCGATTTTTAACTTCCTAGTGTTAGAAGCTAAATTATGAAGTTAAAATAATAAATCTAGTCAACGTTAATCTAAATTGGGACATTGAAAAGTTAACAATTGTTGTAGGATTATACGATAATTGTCTTAATAAGAAAAAGTTAAAGATAGGTAAAATAGTCCTTTATAAATAAAAGATAAATTATAAGGGGTAATACGACTAAGTTCAAAAATGAAAATTATAAGATTTATTATTTAGAATTAGTAGTCAATCATTAATTGGATTAAATTAAAATATGAGTGATGGTCAAGTGAGTTAAAGGGAGAAACTTGTCATTTTGGGAAATGTTACTTATATATATAAGTAACACTTAGAAAAAAAAAATTGATAAAAGCAAAAAAGAAGAGGTCGTGAGATTAAAGAGAAAGAAGGAGCAGCTGTGAACTTGAGAGAGTGAGAGAGAGTGGTGGAAGGCAATCAAATGAGGAGAAGAAGTTCTTTAACCAATCTTTCTTCAAGCTTCATGTCATGACTCTAGAGTGTTTTTCTAGCTAAACCCATCAATCTTAAGCAAGAAACAAGGTGAGACATCCTCTTTTCTTTCAACTTTTGATGTTAGTTGGGGTTGTATGGGTATGGTTATAGGTATGTGATTTTAGTATGTTGCGTTGTGTGTTTTACACTTAAAATTAGTGTAGAACCCTAAGTGGGTGCTATGAGAGCTTAGATGTCATGTTATTGTGTGTGAATGGTAGACTAGGGTTCATGGTTAACAAACTTTAAAGCGTGATTTAAAGCACTAAAATGTCAAACAAGTTGTAGATAAGTTGTTTGATAAAAAGATTAAGAGAGATTGACATGTAGAATTGAAAAACACTGCTCTTTGATGTGCATGTGTGTGTGTCACAACCATGAAGAACAGTAAGATACCTTTGAGTTTTGATTAATTTGAACTTAAATATAAGCATGTGTAAGGTTAGGAAAGCATATAGAAGTGATGAAATTGTCAAATGAGTAGTTTAGAGCAAATTAGATAATCTCGAGCCCAATAAAGGAACAGTGATGACCTGCACTATTCTAACTTATTTGAGATTGTTCTAGACCTCAAATCATGTCTAGGAGTCATAGCAAACTATATATTTGAAAGGGAATGATTCCAATAAAAATTGCGCAAGTTATGATCAAAATAATACGTTTAGAGGGTCATAAAGTGAAATGTCAATGTAAATGCATTTTTCAATGCTTGGAATGAATATAATTGATCATAATTAGGTAAAAGAACTTTAGATAAGAAAGAAATAACATTGTCGCTTGTTCGATGCGAAAACGTGCATCAAAAGTGTAGAAAAATAGGCGTTTTTCTTAGGTTTCACCTTTCAATACTTAGAGTTTTTCGAAACCATTATATGGAGGACCTAAGTGAGAAATAAGAAAATGGTCCAAATGAAAATAGAAGTGAAATAGCCCATAGAATTGGCTGTACACAGTGTTCTGTTATAGGGGATTCAAAATTTTGACTTTTCGTTTCGAGTCTCTGAAAATTATATGGACTGTGTGGGGGTGTTTTTAAAGATGTATAATTGAAACTTTTGCAAAGAAATTGGAATTAGGAAGTCTTGGTTAAGTTAGAATCTAATAGAGAAAATTGTAGTCAAAAGTACATTGTAAAGCATTTGTAAAGTTAAAAGCATTTATAAAGTTAAAAGCAGTGTGTATAGTTTATGTAGCACGTTGTAGCGTATTTTAAATAAGAACATGTGGTGCAGATGACGCACAAGCTAGCGGAGCAAAGGAGCTTCCGTAGAGTTTTCTAGCAAACTTGGAAACCGAGGTAAGTGTTACATCGCTTACATTATCTATACTTTCATTTCAATTCTAATTATAACTTGTCTTACTTTCAAGTTTTATAAAATGAATTGTAAAATATTAGTTGAGTTGAGAAAAAGATCTTACACGGAATCAAGAAAATTTTTAAGGTTTAAAAAATAAGTAGTTTGGTGCTTTCGCACTTAATGAAATTAGTTTTTGAAACCCATGTATATGCCTTAAATCATATGAGATTTAGCGCTATGTGACGATGCAAGAAATTTTTTCCGTAATCGCTCAGCCTATAGCCTATAGAGTAATTAGCACTACGTGATGACGCAAAAAATTTCGTCTGTAGTTGCTCAGTGCTCCTAGAATGTATAGCGATACGTCGCGACGCAGATAATTCCGCACATAGTCGGTTAGTTTTATAGTTTGGCACTACGTGGCGACGCAGTACAATTCGCTCGTAGTCGCCCAGAGTTATAACACTACAATTGCGATGTAGAAAATTTCGCATTGTAATTACTCAAATATGAGATTTTTCACCCTACGTTACGATACAGTAAATTCCGTATCGTAGTGGTCAAGATACCTTAGTAACTTCACGTTGGCGTTAGCAGAATTACCCGTGATGGTTAGAGTATCTTAAGGCTATACATGGGGTTTTAGAAAGAAAACTTTAAAAATTTTGAAATTTCTAAGGTTAAATAAGTTTATAAGTTGTTATACTAGTATATAATTATATTATATTGTTTTGTGACACTAACATGTTTTCTTGTTGTAGCTTATATATATCATTGGGTGCTGTCATAGGACGGTGGGACGACGAGATTTTCATTCTTATATATAGGTGGGCGAGTCACAAAATATGTTGTATAAATCATGCACATGAGTTGAACATATTGATTATGGAAAAACTTTTGTATTACACCATACTCATGGCATTCTTGCATTTTTTGGATTTGTATGTTTGTAAATGTTATTGTAAATGGGTATAAATTATCATGTGTGATATATATAGGTATATATACATCCTGTTATAAGTTCATGCACATTGATTGAGGAAAAAGTGTGATGAAAATGCATGTTTGTGGATAAATGAAGTTGAGAGGAAATGAATACATAGTTAAAGTGTGTTTTATTGCAGGTAAAAATTTTGGAAACCCTAAAAATGTAACCGTTATGCTGCTGAAATTTTTATAAACTCGTTTTAAAATAAAATTGCGAACTAATTTTGTCCACCCAACTTATTTTCAAGAGTAAAGGATACAATTGAATTAAGTTAAGAAAATCAGGTAAGATTAATGGGTTCTTTCCACGGATCTCTCCATTCTGACAAGTCGGATTAAGAGAAATCCGTTAGAGTGCCTGACAGGACCCTCCAGAACAGAGATTAGAGAGATTCTGGGTTGAGTCCTGTCAAAAAGGGTATTATGTAAAAAATTGTCTAAATAAGAAATTAAAATCGACAAAATTAGTTCATCTTGAACAACTTTTACAACCAATTCCATTAGATGTAGATATTAAATCCATTTTCTCTGAACAAGAAACTATGGATGATTAAACAGCTTTTATGATACATGATTCAGAATCAGAATCAGATACTTCAGATACAGATACTGAGTTATCTGATTCCTCTTCAGAGGCATATTCTCTACAAGTTCTTCAAACGAATTTCATTTTCAGCCCATATATCCAAATTCAAGTTCTTCCAGATAAATATGTCAAGCCTGTTGACATTAGCGTCATCATCGATACAGGATCCTATAGCACCTACCTTCTGAGTTATGAAAAAATCATGTTCAATACTTTAGAGCTATGGATGGACAGATATTTTCTACCAATTTAATCTCCAAAAATAAAATTGGTATTAAATTCTTTTCATCATGTATCATCTAGACTCATGTTATCGGTACACCATCACCTAACAAAGACCTTCTCATTGGATGAGATGTCTGTTACAAATCCAATTCCCTTAGAATCTTACACTTAAGCCTCAAATACAAACGGAAATTCAAACCTTTCTCTTCTATTCACAAATTTCCCAATTATCCGAAGCCTCTCCTCCATTTTTACAAATTCAACAACAGTTATTACAACTATATGTAGACGGTCATGATATCTTTAAACATCTCAGACCTTTATGGAAAAATCCTGATTTCTTTATTAAACTCTCTTTCAAGCTTAATGAAGATGTTAATCGTACAAAAGTCACTCATTTTGGTATGACACCCTTAGATCTCAAACTAGCAAGAGAAGAATGTCATCAATTGCTTCAAAAGGGGCTTATTGAACTTATAACTTCTCATTGGGCTTGTCAAGCTTTTTATATTGAAAAATGATTAGAACAATTAAGAGGAAAAACGAGGTTAGTCATTAATTATGAACTCCTTAATTTGTTCCTTCAAGATGACAAGTTTCCTATTCCTAGAACAAATACCCTATTCTCATAACTTGTACAAGTATCAATATTTTCCAAGTTTGACCTTAAAGGAGCTTTCTGGTAACTAGGGATAGAACCAATAGAAAGGTATAAGATAGTTTTCTTCAGCTCTTTGGGCTTAAAACTGCTTCATCATTATTTCAGAAAGCCATGACATGTATCTTCCATTCCATCCTACACTCTGCCTTAATTTACATTGATAACATTCAGTTTTTCTCTAAAAGCTAATCAGACAATGAATCCTTCCTCATACAGTTCTATGGTTTGATTGATCAATACGGTATCATGCTTTCTGAAAAGAAAAATCTGATAGGACACTATGAAACTGATTTTCTAGGCATGCATATTTCACATGGCCAATACCAACTTGGACCTCACCTGGCAGAACAATTATTATATTTTCCAGATTCTCACTTATCACAAAAGTAGACTCAACAATTTCTTGGCATTATTAACTATGTCAGAGATTTTATCCTACATGTCACCTACTATGTTTCATTCTTATTAGCCATACTAAAAAAGAATTATTCTTCTTGTGGATCGGAGTACATTGAAACAATCAAAGCCCTTAAAAAAGTGACTCAACATCCACCTCCACTTACTATTCCATCTACGGAAAATCTTATCCTCCAAACCGATGCCAATGATGACTATTGGGGAGTTGTTTTAATTGAAGATAAAAATGGAAAAAATAATTACTGTGGACATGTTAGTGGATAGTTTAAAAATGCTCAAAAGCATTATCATGTAGTTTATAAGGAAATCTTTGCTGTCAAATACGGAATACAAAAGTTTGATTTCCACCTCAGAACTCAACATTTCACAGTACAGATAAACAACTTATCATTTCCTAACATTTTGGATTTTAAAAATAAAATTCCTCCTAATCCTTTATTATTAAGATTAAAATATTGATTTTCCAGGTATGACTTCATCATTTAACACGTGAATGAGCACAATAATATAATAGCAGACATGTTATCCACGCTTCAACACATCAGTTTGATCACCTCATAAGGAATAAATTTTTCTTTCGTCTTTATGGCATCCTTATCACCATCAAAGAACCTTCCAGTCATGACTTACCCACCAGAATTTTTAAAACACTACAACCTGACCAATCATTTACTATCTTCCAGATAAAAAATTTTGCCAACTCATATCTCATGGTCAATCTATCCAAAATTTAAACTCAAAGCCACTTCAACAAGCTTATCAATCCATACAGGATATTTCTTGACCCATTTCATTTTTTTCCCTTTTCCACCTTCACTCTTAAAGTCATGTGGTACTTATGATGTCTTTCTATTTTATATCATCATGCGATCGTTTTTCCTTTGCAGATATTATATGCTTACCTTCATGAATCAGAACATCAATATTCACTTTTTTGGGCTTTCTTGCAATGGTTCGATCCTTTGACTCATTGAAAAGATGAACTCACAAAACTCATAGGTCAATATAATATCTGAAAACTGAAACTAGAAACGAGCTCTAAAGTCATGTGCATTTAGATTCTTCATAGACCTTATCAATTTAATCCCCACACTTAACTTGTGTGAACCATAAATATCAATTATGAATGATACACTACTTTTGACTTCCATGAGCTGTATTCCATATTCCAGGCTTCTCTCCGTAATTTTCTCTATAACACCAATAGAGTTTCTACAGATGAGCTTTTCATTTTACCAGCTGTCTCCAGAGATTCATTTCTTAGCTGACGCCCTTTTTAGGACACTTATTCTCAAGACTCTCAAGATCCAATGAAATTTGATACTTGACCCTGTCACATCTGTTGAGCTTTCAACTCAGATGATGAAGATCATGTGAATTGCAATATGGACACCTCACCATAATAATAATTAAAGCCAGTGTGTGTCAGTCATGCTTGTAATATTTTATTAGTGTGTCAGTTATGCTTGTAATAATTTATTAGTATGTGGACCCACTTTTGTCATTTGTAATTATGGAGGATATCTTTCCTCCTTATAAATATATAACCTTTAACCTCATTTGAGGCAGACTACTATTATAAATAAAAAACTAATCCCTTATAAAACCTTTATCTAACTTTCTAAATTCCTCTCTCCTTACTTCCAATATTTTAATCTCTGAATAATGAAACACAGCTCGTAATGGATCCGATTATGTTCTGTGCTTACCTCTGCATGAGGATCTAGCACATTAGAAAAGATGTTATGATCCATGGCTTACGGTCTCTGTCCGTCTGTTTTGTGATTGTGTTAGCACCCTGTTTAGATCGTGTTAAGTTAAAGGTCACTTTAAAGAGGGAATGTCTTATAGTGTCCTGACAGTTCAGGACTTTAATACCAATGGCGGGGGTCGGGAGCCCTGAACCGTTCAGACGCTGCAAGACGTTCTTTCTTTAAAGCGACCTTTAGCTCAACACGGCCTAAACATGATACTAACATAGTCACAAAACAGATGGATAGGGACCGTAAACCATGGATCATAACATCTTTTCTAATGTGCATGATCCTCACGCAGAGACAAGCACATAGCATAATCGGATCTATTACGAGCTATGTTTCATTATTCAGAGATTGAATATTAAAAGTAGGGAGAGAGGAATTTAGAAAGCCATGGAGAGGTTTTACAAGGGATAAGTTTTTTATTGATGATAGTAGTCTGCCCTAAATGAGACTAGAGGTTATATATTTATAGGGAGGAGAGGTATCCTTTATAATTACAAATGACAAAAGTGAGTGTACACACTAATAAATTATTACAAGCATGACTGACACACATTAATAAAATATTACAAGTATGATTGATACATTTATTGAAATATTACAAGCATGACCGACACACACTAGCTTTAATTATTATTATAGTGAGGTGTTCATATTGCAATTCACATGGTCTTTATCATCTGAGTTGTGGGCTTTATATATATGACAGGGTCAGGTGTCAAATTTCATTAGATCTTGAGAGTCTTGAGGATAAGCGTCATAAAAAGGGTGTCAGCTAAGAGAGGAATCTCTAAAGACAGCTGGTAAAATGAAAAGCTCGATTGTTGAGACTCTATTAATGTCACAAAGAAAATTAAAGAGAGAAGTCCGAAATGTGAGATACAGCTGCTGGAAGTCAAAAGTAGTGCATCATTCATAATTGATGTTTATGGTCTACACAAGTTTGGTGTGAGGATTAAACTGATGAGGTCTGTGAAGGATCCATATGCATATGACTTTAGAAACCCTTTCTGGTTTTAGTTTCTAGAGATTGTATTAACCCGTGAGTTTTGTAAGCTCATCTTTCCAATGAGTCAAAGGATCGAACCATTACAAGAAAGTCCAAAAAAGTAAATATTGACGTTGGAGTTCATGAAGGTGAGCATATAATACTTGCGAGGGAAAAACGATCGCATGGTGATATAAGTTAGAAAGACACCATAAGTATCACACGACTTCAAGAGTGAAGGTGGAAAACGGAAAAGGATGAAATAGGTCAAGAAATGACTTGAATGAGTTGGTAAGCTTGTAAGAGTGGCATTGAGTTTGAATTTTGGATAGATAGATCATGAGATGTGAGTTGGTAAAATTTTTTATCTAGGAGATGGTAAATGACTGGTCAAGTTGTAGTGTTTCAAGAAATTCTGGTAGGTAAGTCATGATTGGAAGGTTGTTTGATGGTGATGAAGATGTCATAAAGACGAAAAGAAAATTTATTCCTTATGAGGTGATCAAACTAATGTGTTGAAGTCTGGATAACATGTTTGCTATTATATTATTGTGCCCCTTCATGTGTTGAACAGTGAAATCATATCTGGAAAACCAATCTTTTAATCTTAACAACAAAGGATTAGGAGAAATTTTATTTTTAAAATCCAAAATTTTGGGAAATGATGAGTTGTCCATTTGCACTGTGAAATGTTTAATTTTGAAGTGGAAATCAAACTTCTATGTTCCATATTTGACGACAAAGATTTTTTTGTAAACTGTGTGTTAATACTTTTGAGCATCTTTGAATTGTCCACTGGCATGTCCACAGTAATTATGTTTCCCATTCTTATCTTCAATTAGAATAATTCCCTAATAGTCATCATTGGCATTAATTTGGAGGATAAAATTTCTTGTAGATGGAATGGTAAGTGGAGGTGGATGTTGAATCACTTTTTTAAGGGCTTTCATTGCTTTAGTATGCTTCAGTATGCTTCAGTCCCTAAGGAGGAGGATTCCTTTTGAGCATGGCAGACAAGAGTGAAGCGTAGTGCACCACATGTGGGATAAAATCTCTGACATAATTAATAATGCCAAAAAACTGTTGAGTCTGTTTTTGGAATAAGTGAGAATCTGAAAAATGTAATAATTGTTTTGTTAGATGGGGTCCAGGTTGGTATTGGTTTTGTGAAACGTGCATGCCTAGAAAATCAGTTTCGTGTTGTCCTATCATATTTTTCTTTTTAGAAAGCATGATATCATACTGATTTGTTAAAGCATGAGACTGTGTGAGGAGGGATTCATGGTTTGATTGGCTTTTGGAGAAAAGCATAATGTCATCAATGTAGATTAAGGTAGAGTGGATGATAGGATGGAAAATACGTGTCATGGCTTTCTGAAATAACGATGGAGCAGTTTTAATCCCAAAGGGTAAAATTGTCCATTGATATTATGCATCAGGGATGTAGAAAGCTATCTTGTATCTTTCTGCTGGTTATATCCCTAGTTGCCAGAAAGCCTCTTTGAGGTCAAACTTGAAAAATATTAAGGTTTCTAGAAGTTATAAGAACAGGGTGTTTATTCTAGGAATAAAAAACTTGTCATCTTGAATAAACAAATTAAGAGATTTATAATTAATGAGTAATCTCTTTTTCCCTCTTAATTGTTCTGATTGTTTTTCAACATAAAAAGTTTGACAAGCCTAGGGAGAAGTTGTAGGTTCAATGAGACCCTATTGAAGTAATTGATGACATTATTCTTTTACTAGTTTGAGATATGAGGTTGTCATGCCAGAATTAGTGGCCTTTGTACACAAATATTATATTAATTTCGAGGTCATTTGTTTTTGTTGACCTTGAGATTCGGTCGACTGAGAGATTCAACGCCCAAATACCTATAATCAGAGAGCAATAAAGCAGATCAAAGAGAAAAGAAAGAAATAACAAGGTAAAGACAAAAGTTTTTACGTGGTTCGGTAATGGTGCCTACGTCCATGGACCACTTTGAATATATTTTGACAGAGTGACCATATCACTAAAGAGCTCTATCTTTTTACAAAGAATTTCACTCCTACTTATAGAGTGAGGATTGTACAAGTTGAGTCTAACACACGTTAAAAAGTAAATCATTACATTAACCACTCTTATAGAGCTATAATTACATTAACTGCTCTGACTTGATCATACTATATTAATTGCTCATGTATCAATTATTCTTACAAGGTCATGCATGCATTAATTGTTCATGTATGACCATTCATGCATTAATTGATCATCGAGATCCGAAGTTATATGATCTCACTGATACTAGATTGGGAAGCATTAATCCGAAAGATCAACTACTAGAAGATTATCTGGCACGAGCTCGGGCGAGCTGACATATCACTTTTGCGAGCTGGATATTTAGTTAGCTGAAAGCTGAGAGCTTATTCCTGCGAGCTGGATGTTTAGCTAGCTGAGAGTTGAGAGCTCATTCCTGCGAGTTGGATGTTTAGCGAGCTGAGAGCTGAGAGCTGAAAGATCAATCTGCGAGCTGGATGTTTAACTTGCTGGGTCTTCTTCTATTGGGTTTGTCCCTTGGATCCTGAGTTTTGTCTATTGGATCAGCCTTTTGGGTCAGTTTATTGAGCTTTTACTAGCACATTTATGTAGCTCAAAATATACCCACAACAGTTTTTTTTATCTAAAGATTGAACAATGTTACTGAAGATTAGATAGGGATTGAAACATGAAATCATAATAATATGTTTTTTTTTTTTTTTTAATTTTTTCCATTACCTCTAAATATATTATAAATTTGTTTGTTTTTAAAATTTAAAATTATCTACAAACCAGTAAGTTGACATTTATGCATTTTTTACTTATTTGTTGTCATACAATTTTAATTAATTTAATATACACATCTGAAAATAAATAATTAATAAATTCAAAAATATTTTTATATCCATATTGATAATAATTTATTCATAATTAAAATATGATTTAAAATATATAATAGTATTAATCTTATTTATATATTTAAATATATTAATATATTTAAAACAATTAACAAATGAATGTTTAAATTGTAAATTAAAATATATTAATTTAATTCTAAGGTAATTTGGGATGAAATGTATTTAAGTTTTTCTTTTTAAATGTACTGTTTGTAAGTATCAAGGAAAACAAAAAGAAAAGAAAAGAAAAGAAAATTTGAGTAATATAAAATTATTATAAATTTAAAATCACGTTATTTTGGAGAGAATAAATTTGGAATAAAAACTTTTAAATGTCATTAAGTAATTTGTAATTAAGCAAGAAGTTAAAAATTCTTACTTAATTTTTTCAATTGTTTGTTTTTTGTTTTTTGTTTTTGTTTTGTTTTTGTTTTTTTATAGTTTTAAGTGGTTTAACCATTTAAAAAAATAAATGAAAACAACTTAATATGTGTAAGTCAATACTATTAAGTTTTAAGTAGAAAAAATAAACGACTCTTTAGTCAAATATAATCAAATTCCAATTACATCAAATGAAGTATAGTGCTAATTTAATCTTATTCAATCCTATTTCATCATATCACATCTCATCTCATCCAATCCTGTACTGTCACATTCTATCCAATTTTGCATATCAAACGATACCTTAAGAGTTATGCCTAAACTTGGGGATGTCTGTGTTATCAACTCTTTATCATATATCTATCCATCAATATTTTAGAGTAGAGATGCTAATTAGGGCAAATAGATGGGGTTGGGTTTCCCATCTCCTTTCCTTCACCCTTGGGCACTTCCAGTTCCCATTTAATTTGAAATAAATGGGGATGGATTTTCCTATCCTTATTCTCGTGTATTGTTTTTCTCTCATTCCTCGAATTTTCTCTAGGAATATTTGTAAAAAACCCCCTGAGAAATAAAATAATTAGAAAATACCCCCAGTTTTTTTTTTATTAGGAAAACCACCCTCCACCGTTAAAATCCGTACAAATCATTAGAGATTTTCATCTATAATTGTTAAAAGTCCAAAATACCCTCAGTTTAAGGGGGTATTTTCGAATTATTTTGCTTTTCAGGGGGGTTTTTTCATAATATCCCTCTGATCAACTTATCAAAACTGATGACATTTTGGACTTTTAACAATTGTGGATGAAAATCTTTAACGGTTTGTACGGATTTTAACGGTGGGGGGTGGTTTCCCTAATAAAAAAAAAACTGAAAGTATTTTCTTATTATTTTACTTCTCAAGAGGTTTTTTTACAAATATCCCTTTTCTCTATTTTTATTCTTATTCTCTTGTTTACGTTGTTTTTCCCACTTTTCTGGCTTCGTCCATTACCCCCACTTTGGGGGCTTTTCTTGCACTGTCCAGCCTGAAAAAGCTATTGGGCTATAAACGGAGTTATGCAACCCAAAACTACTTTGGGATATAATTTATTTTCCATGCTTGTGAAATTATTAATCATTTTGAGCCCCACGAGCATGGATTTCAGTAAGGGTATGCAAGTAACCCGCCAAACCAATTAAATTATTAATTTTTGATAATTCAGTATGGTTAGATGGTTATATTGTTGCTCACATTCGTTCCAAACTACTTAAATCCTCTCATAGCAAGTAGGAGCAAATGCATTATCTGTAGTGGCTCTTATTTATAGGCAAATATTGCATAGTACGAAAGACTTTGTTGATGTATAATACTGCATCAAACGATATTCAGATAGATCGGTGCTTCCAGACTAAGGAGATAAGTTGACAATCGTAAGTTAACCCAATTCTTTTCACAAGAAAAGGTATGAAGACCCATGAGGATGTAAGTTTCTTTTTTTTTTTTTTTTTTTTTGCAATGAAATTTATTTGTTTTTTTTTTTAATTTTCAATTAATAGGTAGTTGTTCAGCATCCTGTTTAAAAAAAAAAAAAAAGTTGTTCAAGGCCTTAAATTAAAATTTGGTTCCATCAAAATATTTTTTATGATTTATAAAGATATATGTATCCAAATTAAAGAATTTATAAAAATATATATATTTCTTATGAAGTCATACAATTTTAAATGTGAAATGCTTTAGTGGGAACATCTAATAACACAAAAACAAAAAGTCTACAAGATTCGATTGAATTATTCGACTCTTTTCTATTTTCAACCAAAGTTTCATTTGACTTTAATTTCTTAATTGAAGACGCAATGCCCCAAATTGTGAAAAGGTTTGATTCCACCAGACCGTTCTCTGTCGGGCAACACTAAAATTAAAATTTAACATCCACATTTAACATTGTCTACGGATACACGTAATTACCAAAATTAACATCAACATGTTTTAGGAAATCTATGTCATGTGATATCTGACACACTAACTCATTATCACTACCTTTTACCAAATATGGATATTAAGAACTGACAAAGAAATTTCTTCACAAACTACGAGCAACAGCAAAGAATGTCAAGTTTAATTATTAAAATATTTAAGTCAATTGTAGAAGAACAAAAAAATTCCATCCATCATAACCAGTCACCATGCCTCAATAATACTTAGTTTCACTAGAATAACTTAATTTTCTTGTAGCCATACTTTAAGCTTGTTGTTTGAGTATCATAGTCATATTGCGTATGGCATATATTTTTTTCCCAAGTGGTATAAGACTACATCAAACATTTAACTAATTTAACTTTTTTTTTTAAAAAAAAATACTACCAATTATACAATTATTAGATCATAAAATTTTGTCATATTGAATGGGCGCTACATATTTAATTGCATACTAAAAATCGATGTAAAAATATTATTTCAATCTTTGAATTATTTTTTCCCACAAAAGAAAAATTTTATTGAATTATTACTGTATGATCAGCTCCCCAAAAACTTGATGCCCAAGTAAGATTAAAACCTTAAAAAAAAAAAAGATTTTTTGAAAAAAAGAAAGAAAGATGGAAAGAAAGAATGTGATTTTCCATATCTTTTAATTGCAATTATCTTTTTTTTTTTTAAATAATTATTGTCCTATTTTTATTGGGTTTATCAGTTACAGTAGAATAGAAGTGTTGATACACTATAAGTACGCCCTGTATTGCAAGTGACTTTTCATCATCATATTCTATCAAAGTCTCCTTCAAACAGCAAAAAGCCTCTTTCTTTCAAAAAATATTCCATCAAAGTCTCTTTGTGTCCACATACAGCATTACACGCCACCATGTACAGAGTCGCGAGTCCATCGGAGTTCCTAGTTATCACCGGATACGGTATCACGGACATCAAACTAGCCAAGAAATCATGGATCCTCCCCGGTCAATCCTGCACCGTCTTCGACGTCTCACCCGTCAACTACACCTTCGAAGTCCAAGCCATGAGCGCCGAGAAGCTCCCTTTCGTGCTCCCTGCCGTCTTCACCATCGGCCCACGTGTCGACGACGAGCAAGCCCTCCTCAAATACGCCAAGCTGATCTCCCCGCACGACAAGCTCTCGAACCACACCACAGAGCTTGTCCAGGGCATCATAGAAGGAGAAACTAGGGTTCTTGCTGCGTCCATGACCATGGAAGAGATCTTCAAGGGGACAAAAGAGTTCAAACAAGAAGTATTTGAGAAAGTCCAGCTCGAACTAAATCAGTTTGGGTTGTTAATATACAACGCGAACGTGAAACAACTCGTTGACGTTCGTGGACATGAGTATTTTAGTTACTTGGGTCAGAAGACACAGATGGAGGCTGCGAATCAGGCCAAGGTCGACGTGGCGGAGGCGAAGATGAAGGGTGAGATTGGATCGAAGTTGAGGGAGGGACAGACGCTCCAGAACGCGGCCAAGATTGATGCGGAGACGAAGATCATATCGACGCAGCGGCAAGGAGAGGGCAAGAAGGAGGAGATAAAAGTGAAGACTGAAGTGAAGGTGTATGAGAATGAGAGGGAGGCTGAGGTGGCGCGGGCTAATGCTGAGCTGGCTAAGAAGAAGGCCGGGTGGGAGAGGGAGGCGCAGGTGGCGGAGGTGGAGTCGGTTAAGGCGGTGGCGCTGAGGGAGGCGGAGTTGCAGAAGGAGGTTGAGAGGATGAATGCTGTCACTAGGACGGAGAAACTTAGGGCCGAGTTCTTGAGTAGGGCTAGCGTTGAATATGAAACCAAGGTAATTAATTATTATTATTATTATAGTTGAAAATTAATTCTCGAATTAAATCAAAATTTCCAATCTTAAATGTTATTGTAATTAAATTAAATGTTTTGGTTGCTATGTGTTGTGATTCATCGAAGTCATGATATATACAACCTTAAAAGAATGGTGAAAAGTCATTAATTTAAAAGAACGATCAAATAATATATAAGTTTGTTTTTTATAATACATATGCACATCAATAGAATTATCAAATACGCATGTAACGTGTTAATGTTAATGTGTGTAGTCATTTTAAGTCTTGCATTTTCAAGAATATTAATATTTATCATTGGTATATGACTCATAATATGTAGAAGTCAGTATTTTCGACTATTACATGAGAGGGGGAGATAAATAAGAATTATACGACCTACTAAATTCAATTTTCAGATAGATATGTGGGTATGAAGTGTTTAGCATTTATTTACATCTCTATAATTAAGCTCTATAATTAACGTGAACTAACTGTAGAAGTTTCATCACGCTAGGAAAGTAGAATTTGTAGACTTTATTCACATGGCATAGTATTTATTCTCTAGACTTTATTCTTAGTGCACTTTTTTCCTTTTTTTTATTACTGTTGTTAATGTATATATATATATATATATTTTTGAAATGTCTGTTGTTAATGTGATTTTACAACTAAAGGTGCAAGAGGCAAATTGGGACCTATACAAGAAGCAAAAAGCAGCCGAAGCAATCCTCTATGAGAGATCAAAGGAAGCCGAGGCTCAAAAGGCAATGGCAGAGGCGGCTTATTTTGCCCGCCAACAATCTGCGGATGGAGAATTATACGCCAAACAAAAGGAAGCCGAGGGACTGGTGGCACTTGCAAAGGCCCAAGGGGAATACATCCGCACACTCTTGGACGCGCTTGGTGGCAACTATGCAGCGTTACGTGACTATTTGATGATCAATGGTGGTATGTTTCAAGATATTGCCAGGATTAATGCGGAGGCTGTGCGTGGACTTCAACCGAAAATCAGCATTTGGACTAATGACAATGGTGGCCCTTCCGCCACTGAAGGTGGCAACTCCGCCTTGAAGGAGGTTGCTGGGGTTTACCGCATGTTACCCCCTCTGTTTCAAACCGTTAATGAACAAACCGGGATGCTGCCTCCACCATGTTTGGGCTCGCTTACTAGCATTGACCATAATAGCTCGTGCAACAAAAATTGAATCGTCCCATCGAAATACATATTTTCAGTAAATGAAAAATCGTCACATAATAAGTTTTACTTACCTTTAATTATGTAGTTTTTTTTTTTCTCCTTTCCTTTTTCTATTTTAGATTTCCATTATGAATTGTGACTAGTAAACTAATTAATATTGGAATTGCTTCTTTTCTTGAAATCTTGTCAATTTGTGCAACGCTTTCAATTGTTCTCTTATATATATATTAGAGATGCTAGATGCTTATATTCAATTGAGATTAGATAAATTAAGTATATATATATGCTCCCTGTGTTCCCATTGATATAGTCATTGCTCTATAAATTATTCTAATGGAGAGTGTATATGAATACAGTTGTTGGATGTTTAGTTTGAATATATATAATTGATTGGGTTCTTTTGGAGAATAATATATTCACCAAAGGAATTTTTCTCTCCATAGAATTAATTCAATCATGCATGTTCTGTTGTAATAGACTGATATTTTAATCATTATAGTTCGCTTTTGTTGGAGAGAAAAAAAAAAGAAATTAATCCTTAAAAATGTTTTTCTTGGACATGTAATTGCAAGTAACTTTTCTTCGTGCTAGCTATTAGTAATTTCATCAAAGTTAAAACATATTTAAACTCATTATTTTTATTGATATTATGTCTTCTTTTGTTACAGTACATAATATTCACTTATGCATTTTAAAAGTGATCGATAGTTCAAATGTCCCATCTTCTTCATCTTTGATGGTGCTATTAATAATTTGATCAAGTTACAACATATTCAAATTCAAAATTTATTGATACAAATGTCTTCATTTTGATTGATCGTGCTATTAGTAATTCAATATAATTCAATCAAGTAATTCTATTAATCACATAAATATCTTTTGTTATTATTTGTTTAATTACGGTATTGTATCCGGTATTCACCTTTGCATTTAAAAGGTAATCAATCGAATATATTATTCCAGAATAAATCGGTGCCCTGAATTCAATTGAGATAAAGGATGTGCTATTTTTTAATTTGTTCCTAATGTATGAATATATTCTATGGATGTTAAATCTGATTAATAATTTTAATTTATTGGGTGCATGTGGAGAAAAATATTCATTAAAAGAAACTATTTATCCAACTGAATCAATACAATCATGTTATATTCATAGGAATTGCTGCTTATTGGAGTTTGGTGATAAATAGAATAAAAATTATGTATAAAAATGTTATATTATAATTTAAAGCACATGTATTGTTTTTTATTTAAATTGATATCGAATATATTATGAATTTATTGACATTCATCGGGATAAAATTTTGTATATATGATTCAAATATCTATCTTGATAGCACTAACAAAAAACTTTTCGCATAGACTTGGACATGTACCTATGATAAGAGTCAAATGCGTGTAATTTCCCTTACTACTTTTTTTTAAAGAATTTCCCTTACTAATTTTGAAGATGGGGACGGTACCAAATATATCATCATCGCTTCAACTTGAAGTAAAAAACAATCACGTTCTTTTGCTTTTAGATGCAGTAAATGCAATCATAGAAGCTACACAAATACTGTGGTTTGTGCTGATTATAGTCTGACCGTAAATGATATTAAAAAATTATGTCAGAAGGAGGTTGGCACTGTAAAGGGTTAGACCATTCTCAAATTTGAAAACCGTCTGGTTTCTCTGACCTTGTGGTCAAATGTTCTTCATCAGTGGTCTAAGGGATAAATCTAATTTTCCCTTATAGTTTGATATAATAACCAAAAAACCTCCAGACTTATAAAATCACTATGAACCCCCCTATAGTTAATATAAGTATCCAAAAGACCCTTATTGTTTATGAAAATATTCAAAAACCCCCTACCGTCAATTGAAACGTTAAAAATCAATGCTTGACCGTTAATTAGAAAGGGCAAGACTGTCAATTTATTATAAAATAATTTTAAAAATTTTGAACAAATAGATGAATGCCACGTGTGCTGTAAAAATTATTTTTTTAATAATTAATAATTAAAAAATAATATTTTTAAAATAATCTCCATCACATAATTAAGAAAATAAAAAATAAAAAAAAATTGCATTCCTTCAAAACACTTCTCTCTCTCCTCTTTCTCTCTCTTTACATCTTTGATTTCTTCTTCTTCTCTTTCTTCTTTTTCTCTTCTTCTCTTCTTCTTCTTCTCCTCCTCTTCTTCACAAACGCCATCTGGGTTCGATTGAACCCAGATGCGGGTTTGCATCTGGGTTCTCTCTCCTCTAAGGGTTCTCTCTCTCCTCTCTCTCTCTCTCTTTACGTCTCTAATATCTTCTTTTTCTTCTGTTCTCATTTCTTCTTCTTCTCTTTCTTCTTTTTCTCTTCTTCTTCTTCTCATCCTCTTCTTTACAAAATCCATCTGGGTTCGATCGAACCCAGATGCGAACCCGCATCTGGGTTCGATTACGAACACAAACATTTGTGTTCGTAATTGAACCCAGATGTGGGTTAACATCTGGGTTCAATTTCTTTCGAATTCAGATGTTCACATGGATTCGATTTCGAACCTAATGAACATCTAGATTTGATTTCTTTTTGTTGTTTTTGTGTTTGTTTTGTTTTTAGTGACTTTTTTTTTTGAAATAGATTTTAATGAGATTTTGAATGAATACATTTGTTGGTGTTTAGTTGATGTGAAAATATGGTTTCATATTTAAAGATTGATAATGATAGTTTCATCTTTGGTTCATCATTTTGTTGTTAAGGAGGATGATGATGTGTATGAGATTAGTGGAGAAGTGTTTGAAAGTATTTTTTGGGTTTTTATTTATTTTTTTAAATTTATTTATTTTGTTAATTTTTATTTATTTATTTTTGTTTTGTTAATTTTTGTAGCTTTTCTGTATTTGAGGGATAATTTCGTTATTTCGCTCACTATAATGGTTAGAATTTACTGTTTATTAACAGATTTTATAGAAGGGGGAAAATGAAATTTGTTCAAACTAAAAGGGAAAATTAGTGATTAGATTAAACAAGAAGGGGGTCATTGGAATTATCCCGTGGTCTAATACCATTGTCTCATGTATTTTATTTTTCCCTGCAGCGGCTTCGTGTTATATATATGTATATATAAATATATCCTCTGCTGGAAGAAAAAAAAAAAAAAAAAAAGGCCATCAGGCCCATCACGTTCTTCTTACAAGAGAGCCAAGTTCCTAGGTCAACAAGCAGTATGTCAATTGCAACAGTTCAAGTTTTAACTAACAACAAAACAACTTCAATGTAAATTGCGGCCGAACCAAAATGTCAACAAAAAAACAAAAAGCCCGCAATTCAAGCTCGAAAAACGGCAACAAATACACCAAAAACCACCACCAACTCACTATTCCACTCCATCAGGAGAACCTTCAAGTCCCGAACTTGCGGCAACATGTCCTTGTACGCGTCCCGGGAATCCGTCCACTCCCATCCAAACACGGCAAAATTTCACTGGACCCCACCCAATTTGCAACCTCTCCTACCCCTGCCAATCATCATCCTCCACGCGTCCACTGCTTTTCTCTGGGCCCCCACCATCCCACACTCACCCAATCAATCCCCGGTCCTGTGACGCTACAGTGACCGTGCACTTTCCCAAGCAAAAATATTATTTATAAAATTCAAAAACCAAAAACACCAGCTGTATTCACAATGGACGGTCAATAACACTCCCAGCAAACTGACTCACAATCAGTGATCAGAGATCGGACGGTGGAGGTTGTCTCTACCCATTAACACGCGTCAAGGTGTCAGTGTCTAGTCAACTCTGTCTCGAAATACTCCATCATCAGAGAGATGCTTTAATCGCAGCACACTCTGTCAAGTCTCTCGCTCTCTTCGCTTTCCTCCGTGCCTGCAAGGACAATTTGGTCTTTTTCATTTCTTGGTGTTGTTTCTGATGGACAGGCTGTGAGAGATGGAGAATTCCTGGCAGGTGAAATGTGGTTCGTCGACCACGCAATCGATGACTCCGTCGACATCGCAGGAGCCTCGAAATCAGGTCTGTGTCTACAATGCCTTCACGTTTTGTTTGTTTGTTTGAGGCATTGACGATTGATTGCATTCACGTACGTTGAACTGTTTTCGATTTCGAAATGTTGATTGTGCATGTGTATGCGAGAACTTGATTGACTTGCATTGTGTGTTTTGATAGAGTTTGTTGTTGAAGTTATCGTTTTGACGACTATACGAATATGATAATTGTATATGGTTGTTGTTGTATATGTTTTTTGTTTTGGTGTATTGTTATCTCTCTGTGTTGTTGTTACTAATAGAATTTAAGGTTAATTTGTTAATGGTGTGATTAGTAATTTAGCAATGCTAATGCTGCAGTTCAGTGTTATATATGTGTATATATATATTTGCAAGTTTAGGTGATTTTGGTGCGTAATAGGAAATCATATCATAACTAGAATGATACTTGAACCAACCTTTTGTAGAAGAAGAGATTATGTGGTTTAAAATGTAATGGGAATGAGAATAATGGATGTTTATTGTGGAATGTGGCTTGCTGAGTGTAGGCTTATTTATGGCTGATATGGTTTGTGCGGCTAAGATTTTCACTTGGATGAAGGAGGCTTTGGATGATATTTTTGTAAAGGTATATGCTTTTTGTTTGGATAAAAGAAACAAATGAAAACTTGATTTGTGTAACACCCCGAACATGGCATGTGCTGGATTTGGAATGTTAATGGTTAAACAAATTTCTTTCATCAATAAACCTAGTCTTTGAAATACTTTAAGTAAAATACCAAATTTATTCAATACAATATAACTACAAACCACCTGACTTCGCAAACAAATAGACAAAAACCTTCATAATTTACCATAATGCTAGACTTGAATTACTTCAAATATTAAATCCTTACGAATACATAAAACGCAATGAATCACATACTCATTTGGTGCAAAATCCCCAAGAAACTATTTTAATTCACTCATCCTGATTTATTCTGCAACATGTTGGTGAATAGAGGTGATCTGTTAATGGTTTTTCACATTTATAAAATTTTCAATATCGATACATCTGAATACTTTATAAAATATTTACCAAACTATGACAAAAAGTGGCTTGTCAAGTAGTGTTACCTCTATCCCAGTTATTGGTCCAGAACATTATTGATTATTATGGCATGAAGTCATCTAGAACAATATAATGACATAAAGTAATTCAGAACATGGTATTTTGCAACAATCACTTTAGCTAGCATTCAATATCATATCACATATCATCCACTACTGACCTTGAGCCAAAACATTTAACGAAACATTCATTTTACTGTCTTTGTCTACCTGGTTGGCAGCAATGCCCTCTGTTGTATGTGTTTGTTTGTGTGCATGTAAATGTGCAACTTAGTGCCATATGTCTTCCATGATTGAAGTAATTGAAGGAGTGTGGAATGCTTTTCACTGTGGATATTGATAGCTTGGTGCTTTGTGTAGAGCAGACTATCAAATATTTGCTATCTCAGATTTATGATTTTGGTCTCTTTAATTCAATGTAGATTGAGCGGGATTCTGGCCACTATTTCTATCCTCATGTTGTACATGATTTAAGGTCAGCAGTGCAAGGAAGGGTGCAGGATCCGATGACTCCCGGCATTCAAAACATAAATTCATGCAGACTGGCCCATGGTGATTTGGGAAATTCGTTTCTGGCTCTGCTTTCAGGGTCACCATCCTTATTGCAATGTGATTTTCAGGAATCATCAAATTCAAAACCATACTGGGCCTCCTCAAACAAACTGGCGATCGATGGTAATGGTTTAACCATTGGTGCTGTTGGAAGTGGAATTTCACCAATAGCTAGTGGGCCACCTGAACAGCAGACTAATCGAAACATGCAAAATGGGGCTAATCATTGTTTTGCTGTCTCATCCAGAACAGCTGGGAATTCCAACTTTGGTAGCAATTCTGCTGTGCACAATGGTGTTCAGGCTGCAAACTTAAGTCTGCCGGGTTTGGATTTTACTAAAGCTGTTATTCATCATGATAATGAGAAAGCAAGAGATTCTTCTTCCATGAGAGGTGAATGGCATAAGACAAGTTCTGCAAATGCTAGGAAGCTTCGTAACTCAACTATTCTAATGTCACAGAAAGTGCCATTAGATGCAAAGTTTTCTTTTTCTAATCAGTCATCTATCAGTACTTGTGGGTGCCCCCGTGTGATTTGCTTGGGTGCAAGTGAGTAATTCAATCATTAGTGCAAAGAAGTGATACACTTGTGCATAATATGTCCTGATGTTTTATTTTCATGATTATTAACTTTGAAAGGTGGAGATTTGCTTCTCAGCAACACTGGACTTCTTGGTATTGTTTGCTCATGTCATCATTTTCACATGTCGGTTGCTAAATTTTGCGAGGTAGTTTTTAGTTTTTGATTTCTTTTTTTAATATGAAATACTATTTTGCATGGCATCTGGAACCTATTTGGGGCTTATAAACTTTGCTGTAATTGCTATTGCTTTGCAGCATTTGGGATTGTGTGATGTAAACCCTGGTGACGCTGTTCATATGGAGAGTGGAGAGAACATTGCTCGCTGGCGTAAGCTCTACTTCCAGAAATTTGGGGTAAGGCTTACATGTTTTATCAGTATATGCTTGTGTGCGTGCGTGCATGTGTATGTATCCATAAATGCTTACCTATTGGCTATATCATCATATGGATGCGTATTCTAGTGCATGCGTGTATTGGTTTGCTCACGTGTTAATGCAGAAGTATGTGCATAAATAGTATGAATCTGCATGTTTTTGTATGGCTTGTGTTTACTTTAGGAACTGACCATTCTTGTTGAGTGCTGCTGGTTGCATTTTGTAATTCCTGAAAGTTTTCTCCTGTTCTGTTATGGTCCGACTATGAATTTTCATAGCAGCCCCAAGGCTGACAGATATATTTCACACCAACAAGTATCAATTGATGATGGATTTTTTTTCTTTTTTAACTTAATTTAGGGCATTAAATTTTAGTTAGTTAATAGGTGATAAAAAATAGTTGTTTATATTGATATGAATAGAAATACAAGAAATTGAGATATACATAGTTGCTTCTCCTGAAGACTCAAGGATTTCCATAATTAAGTAGGACGCAAATTAGGAAAAATATAATTTCTAGTCTAACACTTCCCCTCAAACTACAGTATATGTATTTGTAATGCTTAGTTTGGTACACAAATTAAGAAAAATTCCCTCATGCACAACTCTTTGAAGAAATCTTCAACTCAATCCTCAGAGTGATATGCAGAGTGATAATTTTCTAGACATGCATGGTACTTTCGAGATTCTTTCACACCTCGCACCCCTTTCCCCACCTCTTAAATTTAAGATGGGTGAAGCGATTTGAGTTTGTGAAGTTCAGATGACGTGGTAATGAGTCTATTCAAAACTTAAGGGACCGGCTCCATAGAGATGCTAACCATATGATTTGATAGAGATGATGAAACAACTTCATAGAGATACCACAAAATGGCTTGATAGAGTGATAGTGGAATGACTAGAGTGTTGACAAAATGGCTTGAGAGAGAGATGGAACGATTTATTGAGAAAGTTAAAAGAGATCTAACGTGGGAATTATATTTAATGAATAAGTTAATCGGTCAATGAAGATTTTTGGGTGTCGCTGCGAACGTGGGAATTATACTGATTAATAAGTCAATCAATCAATGAGGATTTTTGGGTGTTGATGTGTTATTGCCATTTGCCACAAAGGATGTATTCCTAAGGTTGTGTTTATGAGAAGGATCTTTGCTCTGATGTCATGATAAAAGAATAGTTGTTTAAATTGATATGAATAGGAATCCAAGAGTATCGATATATTATATATATATATTGTTCTAAAACAAAGAAATAAAATAAGTTGAGGTGGGAATTGTTTGGGGTGGGAGGGTGGGGGGAGAGAGAGTGAAAAGGAGAAGCAAAATTGCTTATGCATGTATACATTAGAAAGTGGATTGTACATATATATAGAAGATACAAAGTCGGTAGAGGGGTGAGTGTTTAAGTAGCAGACTTCAATTTGCTTCATTGTGAAGGATTACATTTAATAATATTAAATTTAATAATCCACCTCCCATCTAAGTCAATTAACAGACTTTTATTTTTCATTAATATTTTAATATAATGGAGGTTATCCATCCTCTTGAATAACACCATTATGTTATGATTTTGCTAGTAAAAATCCAATGGGATAAAAACTTAAACAAAAGATATTTAATGATGTTATCCAAGGGAGAGTATTGTATAATAGATAACCTTCATTATATTAAAATATTGATAAAAAATTAAAGTCATTTTAATTGGCTTAGATGAGAGGTGGATTATTAACTGTGAGGGATTGATTAATAAGTTGAGGTGAGAATATCAGGGTGGGAGAGAGAGTGAAAAGGAGAAGCAAATTGTTCATGCATGCAATTCCAAAGTGAATTGTACATATAAATAGAACAAACAAAGTCGGCAAAGGGGTGGGTGTTTAAGTAACTGACTTTAACTTGCCAATGTTTTGAAAGGTGAAAAGCAAGGCGAGGGGTGAGGTGGTGAAGCCTCGGGGAAGCTAGGTTAGGTGAGGCGAGGTGGTCGCCTTAGCTTAAAACGAGAAAAAAAAAAAAATAATAATAAAAAAATCTGTAATTTACAAAATCATCTATAACATTGAAAAAAATTTCAAAATAATATGAAATCATAAGGGTCTTGGAGCTCAAGGGATAAGACGTGTCTCTCAAAATATTATCAAATCATAAAGTTGAGGATTTTTATAATCTTTTAAAATTGTTGGGATTTTTTTACATATTTTTCAAACTAAATGTTTTGATTGAGAATTTTATCAAAAGTTAGGGGTTTATTCATAATTTTTACTAATGCACATGTGTGTGTGTGTGTATATTAAACTTACTCTGGAAAACCTAATCTAGTCACCACCCACCTCACTGTCATCTTCCCCCTCCCACTCCTCCCTTTTCTGCTGCGTCTAACCACCAGAAAGCATGTGCTTGCTGACAACCCATCAGAAAGCAACTTTTCAACCCGGCGACTCACTGAAAAACATCTTCTCTTGCTGGCAACCCACCAAAAGACATTTTCTCTTGCCGACGACGTGTTTTCTCCACCAGAACTCGTAAAAAACCTTCAAATCAAGGTGATGTAGTCGGATTGAACTCTGATTTGCCTTTAAAGGTCGCCAGCAATGTGTTTTATCTGCTGGAGCTCTTTAAAAACCAGCTCCCCCCTCCTTTGTCTCTCTCAATCGCTTTACTGTCGCCTTAACTAGCCTCACCTCAAGACAGCCTTGAGGCGACCACCTCAGGCTCCCAAGGTGGGATTTTGCATCTCTATCGCCTAAAGTGATCGCCTTGAGGCATTAAGGACCTTAAGGCGGCAAGGTGGCTCCTTGTCTCGCCTTTTAAAACAATGCAACTTGCTTCATTGTGAAGGATTAAATTAAATAATCTACTTCCCATTTAAGCCAATTAAAATGATTTTATTTTTTTTATCAATATTTTAATATAACGAAGGTTATCCATTATAGAATACTCCCCCTTGGATAATACCATTATACTAAGATTTTGCTAGTAAAATTCTAATGAGATAAAAACCTATGCAAGAGATGTTTAATGGTGTTATCCAAGGGGGGTTATTTTATAATTGATAATTTTCATTATATTAAAATATTGATAAAAATTAAAGTTATTTTAATTGGTTTAGATGAGGGGTGGATCATTAATTGTGAGGCATTGAGTCTTCAGACTCTCATATAAATGATGATGGATAACGATCATTCTAGTAGCTTTATCTTTTAGAGATATTACATATTATCTCTAATAGTATCAACCAAGTCTTTGGATTACAGGTACAACTTTATATCAAGGATCCATGAAAGATAGTTCTTTCTAGAAATATCAAGTAGAGCAAATTCTGGTTTTGTAGTATTTGACAAAGCTATATGCATAAAACAACACAATTAGTGACATGACCAAGGTGGTAAATACTTTATTAAAATAATAATTATATTCAAAGGAATTTTGTATGTAATTTTTTTCTTTAAATTTCTTTATGAATATATCTGGAACTTTAGGTTTTCAAAAATTTCATATATACTTTTAGAACTTCAGGTCCAAAATCATGATAACTTAAGGTTTTAATAATATAGATTTAGAACTTCAGGTTTTAATAAATTAAACTCTAGAACTCAAGTTTTATGAATTGAAACTCATAACCTAAGGTTCTAATAAATTATAAATTAGAGAAAATAAAAGCACAAAATATAATGATATAGAAAAACAAGGTAATCGATTATAATTTGTTAATATGAATGATATATATAGTTGTTATAGCCGTGCATGTAATGCATAATAAAGTAAATAGAGTCGGCAGGCTCACACATATAGTGTATAACAATAATATTTAATTAAGTCAATAGAGTTGCACATATAATGTATAACAATAAATAAGGTTAGTATAGTCGTATATGTTGGCGGAGCCATACATTCATTGAGTCGGTAGAGTTGTAAGTTTATCGAGTCTGCAGAAACGTTTATTTATTGAGTCAGCAGAGCCGTACATTATGGAGTCGGCATAGCCAGACTTACAATAATAATTATATATAAATAAACACAAGTAGTAAGTAAATAATTCATGATGAGAATTTATTTACTTACCTAGATCCTGCTGATAGTATTGTTAAACAAAGAAATAAAATTAGTTGAGGTGAGAATATTTGGGGTGGGTAGGTGAGAGAGAGAGTGAAAAGGGGTTGCAAAATTGCTCATGCGTGTATTCATTACAAAGTGAATTGTACATATATATAAGAAAAAAAAAGTCAGTAGAGGGATGGGTGTTTAAGCAACTGACTTCAATTTGCTTCATTGTGAAAAGTTACATTTAATAATCCGCCTCCCATCGAAGCCAATTAAAATGGCTTTAATTTTTTATCATATTTTAATATATTGGAGGTTATCCATTATATGATATGTATATATAGTTGCTTTTCCTGAACTAGAAAAGGAAACTAAAAACTATTACAATCCTAAAGACTTTCTATAATTAACAGGGTTTGCAAATTCGGAAAAATATAATTTCTAGTTTAACAGTAGGCATCGGGTATGTTGTTTAGTGGTATGAAAGAATTATGCTATTCTGTCAGTTTGTCATTTACTATTATTAATTCCAACATCTGATCTCTGATTTTTGTGTCGAAATTTTTCCTTCGGGAAATCAATATGTTTAAAAGATAGGCAGCAGTTAGTGTATTATCTTATATTCTCTAGGCACTAGGCTGACCTGGACTATATATGACCTGTGTCTTCAGTTTTGTACGAATGAGACTTCATTAGCAGTGCTGAGTTGCTGCTTGAGTTTGATGTTGCTTATTATGGAAGGTTTTTCTCTAATCAACGATTGTTGTCTTGTTGAACCTGCCGATCTAGATTTACCTGTTTCCTGGACTTCCATGACTCCATCACATTGCAGTGGTTAAGTAACCAACATGGAAGGGTTGTTTGGTTATTCGATTGGAGAGGCTAGCTTTGTGATAATGATTGGTGAAGTTAGTAATTTAGTTGTACGTACTACACTAGTTTGTGTTAAGCATTGCTTGAACTGCATGGTTGTTTGCTGTGCATGTATATTTTTTAGCTGAAAAACACATAAGCACTGCAATCATGTTATTTTTTGCGTCAATGATGTTATTGAAATTCGGTATTTGTTGGGTAATCATCGCTTGTGGTTTATGGGTTCTTGTTTCTCTTTATTGTTGGAATTGAGATTTGTATTTCTTATTGGCATGTGTTTGAAGCAACAAGAACACTGGATGGTGATGTTTTTATGATGCTTTAGATCAGGGTTCCAGATGATCGGAGTGGATGGGACTGGCCTGAAGCATTATCAGCAGCTGCTGGTTTGGTGAAATCTAGTGTGAGTACGTCCAGCATGCCCAGCAATTCTGACTTGGCTAAGCTGGTTGGTTCATCTGGAGGTTTAATTCAGTCTGGGCAACCTTTAGAGAAGATTGTATTCTCAAAGAACACTCGTACTGACCAGAGTTTTGTGGTTGATGCTTTGCATGAGCTAGAGCAGAGATATACTCAGGATAGTAGCAATGTTTTTAAGGGCTTTGTTAATTCTTTGCAGAGCAACTTGGGTCCATCTAGGTGTTCAACTGCGTCAAAATTTGTTGATAAGGGAACAAATAGCAGTTTGCAATCTGTATCTGGTTACATTGATTCTCTTGTCCAGTCCAGAAACTCATCCATCACCCATACTTCACAGAATTCCAGAACTGTTGGTAAGAATTATGATGTCACCAAAATTGAAAATGCATATGATTGGGTTGTGGCAGATAGGACTGAAGCGCCATCAAACATAGAGTTGAGGCTTGGGCAACCATACCAACACAGTCAGTCTTCAGGAAATTCAGTTCCGTCAGTCATTGGACCAAAGTTATTTGAAACGCTCGTTAGTTCATCTAAGTCACTTTTCCTGCAGCAGATGATTCATAATGGTGCGTAATAAAAATGATTTTACATAGCTTAGTATTTTTGGTATGTTGTTTTAATAACATGTTCATAAATGGCATTATGGATGAGAAATTATTCAAGAATTAGTTCTCTAATGATGCAGCAACTAATGGCGAGGAAAAGGGGGAATCCAGACAATATTTTCAGTGTTCTACTGGGCTGTCAAATTTATCTGTAAGAAACGAACAAAGTCAGTTGGACCTTGGAAGTCGTGTGTGTGGATTGTCTGATGCCATGGATGCAGCTACACTAGAAAAGTTTGAAGGCAATGTGATCAAAAGCTCGGTGGTTCCATTGCTTTCACACCTGAATTCCCCACCTGAGAGGGCTGCATACTGTAAAGTTGACCATAATACTGTCACTGGTAATCGTATCGTGCCAAAGCCACTAAATTCTGAATCTCATAATCCCACTGGGAGTGGACATAATGGTTCAGAGAGGCAATTCAATGTTTCTGAGTTTGGTTTCTTGAGATTTGCTGACAAAGGTAAAAGCGTGGGATGTACTGCTGATGGCTCTTTTGCCTTGCCAGATTCAGACTTTAAAATCCATAGGCAGTTAGAGAAACGTGGCACATCTATTGTAGCAATGGCTGCCAGCAGTAGTGATCCCTGTTTTTCAGCAGCACATGAGAAGAGCCATTATTTTCATCAGCCATCTGGTGTACCACCAGATGCATTTGATACCAGAAACCACTTTCACCATTCTGAGAGGGTACCATATCTCGGTAGTGGTGGGCATATTGATCATGCTGCACTGAAGTCTATGCTCACACCTGCAGATTCTGAAAAAATTTTGCAATCGCAAGTTGTCTCAATGGCCTTTCCCTCAGCTATCTCAACCTGCGTAACTGGTATGCTCCCAGCTATCTCCAAAACAGAGGGCATTGGTGAAAGTCCTTATTTGCTTGATGATGACATGAGGTTGCTTGCACTGAGGCAGATAGTAGAGTTGTCTAAGCAGCAGCATGCATTGTCTTCCGTTGGAATGGACATAGAAAAAGGGAGATTTGGTGGCTTATCTAATGTCAATATACAACAACCATTTTCTGATGATCCGCTAACATTTGGAGAACAAAGACGTGGGCTGAATCTTTCAAGTCAACAAAATGTTTCTGAAGTTCCTATGGTATCAGCTCCGTCTGGTTGTTTTACTAGACTGGGTGTTAATATTGAAAAGGCAGCTCCTGTGCCAGGCAAGTACCTCTTTTATATTCGCAGTTGCAGTGTATATTATTATTTACCTGCTAATGGATCTATGTAGACAAGTTGTGGAATTAAGTAATAATAGGTGTTTTGTATCTGTGCAGGTTTGAACAATTTTTGCGATTTTTCAACTTTGAAGCAAGGAAATCCAGTAAACTCTAGAGAAATTGACCTGCAGTTCCAATTTCCTCGTGCTCCACTTTTAAAGAAGCAGCTTTCATTTCGGTTAGTGGGGAAATGTCCCATTAAATTTGCAGTTTGCTTCTTATTCTTATGGATATTGAATCTATGGTTAAATATCTACCTTTTGTGATTTTATTCCCTTAAGAAAATGCATGATTTCTTTTTCTATTGCATATATAACCTGGTAAAGTTACAAATCAGTACTTGTTCCTGAACTAAAATGCTATCAATATCAATATTTCTGAATATTAACACTGCTCGATGAAACATGCTGTAGCCTAATGGGCCAAATGTTGTAATATTCATGTTTTTTCAAATTATTAATGAGGTGTAATATGTTAAAATACAGTGTGTGGCTTTTCATGAAGACATCTTACTTAAAAGCTTTCCAGCTTTTCTCACTCTCTCTATATATGTGTGTGTGTAGCCCTTCATGGTTGGTCATGTTGGTGTTTTCTCAGTTGTGGAAGCCTGTGCATGATTTCAGAGAGTGAGGATGAAACACATTAGCAAATTAGTTATATCATAAGGCTGTGCAAATTCTGCATTACTTGAAATAGCTGGCTTAAAACTTGTACACTGACTTGATTCTGCAGTATCTTTATGCATATATGTCATCTATTAGCCTTTTTTAACATATTACTAAATCATCGATTTTAAATTTGGTTTTCAAACCTGGCAGAAGTGAAAATGTCACTCAATCAAGTGAATGTGCGAAATGCTGTCATGGAGTACCCTGTAGATATTTTCAGGGTCACTGCAACAACGAAAATTACACAAAATGTTTAGGATGTTGTGAATCGAGAGTTGGAAGCTCTCCAAAATCTTTCAATGAGCAGGTGCAAAATGTCAATGAAGCCTCCGTCTTAGTTTCGTCGGATTTTGTTAAAGATCAAGCTGGGGCACAGGGAACAAGTACTTTATTAGATCAAAGAGGAAAATTAAAGGGGCAATTACCTAAGAACGTTGTCTGTCATTCTCCTCAGTGGAGAGATGTTCCGAGCAAGTTTAAAAGCATGTCTGATGTAATATGTTTAGATCAGTCACCAGATATGTTGGACCGCAGAGGACATATTGAGAGCGAGGTTGGAGATGCTGCTGCCAATGGCTCCTGTGGAACCACAAAGATACCTGACTCCTTGAAAGAGCAAGAGATGTCTAATGTTTCTTCTGGATGTTCTTCAGCTGCTGCTGTTACACAGGCATCTGGTCAGGTCAATGATATGGATTCATCCACTCTCAACACTGGCAATGCCAGATATGTGAACAATCATGTACTTGATGAAGGATCTGGCATTGATAAATGCTGGTCATCAGATGATGCCCTTGAAAGTGAAAGAAGCTCTGAGTTTCTTGGTGCTGATTGTAAGACCAAGTTCAGTAAAGAAGGATCCTCCAAAGTTACAGATGATCAACCATCTCGTAGTCTTCTTGATGAACTTAAGCTCATAAATTCCATGACGTGGAAAAAAGGTCGGAATCAAATCCATAACAGGCTTATTGTTCATGGAAAGATTAATTTAAAAAAAATTGAGAGGGGCTTTAAAACAGGTAAGAGAAAGAAAGCAAGGAAATTAAAGATGCTCGAAGCCACGTCTCCAGCTGGGGATCCTTCTGTGCATTATGAATGTCCTAGAGGCACTGGCACTTTTGAGCCTTTCTTATCTAAAGATGTGGAAGATCCATCCGTCCAAGAAACATATACAACTGGTGCCTTGTCTCTTCATACTGCTTCTAAACGTGGAAGGTCTACATTATCTTCATCCACAGAAGCTTCTCGTAAAAGAGATTTACGTATGATTTATAATGATAGAGATGGGGATAATGATAGTCAGATTGAATTGAACAGAAACACCAACCTTTGCAAAGTCCATGAATTTTCAGGCTCGAAGAAAGTTAGAAGGGCCTGGACTTCTGATTGTATAAGGAGGTCTCGAGTGGAAGAACTAACACATTCAGATACTAGAGATACTTTGAGGTGCAAATCAGTAAGCTCTATGAAGGCATCATCCAGTCATGAGTTGAATATTGGTTGTAGTAGGGCAAGGCCTGTGGTATGTGGGAAGTATGGTGAAATATGTAGTGGAAAACCGGATGAAGATGTATCACGGCCTGCAAAAATCGTTCCTCTTAGTAGAGTTCTTAAAACTGCAGGAAGATGTACACTGCCTAACAGTTGCAAACCTAAACACAGTATCCTGAATGAGTCGATGGATTTTTCTGATAGAGAAGCAGATTTTGATGGATCCTCTTATTTGAAGAAAGAGGAAAAATTTGGATTGCGTCATGCATCATTTTGTAGTGAAATGAATATCGACACTACCGTGAAAGGTGGGATGCTATGCACCAATGGGCATAAACTGTCTGCTGATGAACTAACCATTTTGGAGAAAGAGAGTGATCATAAAAGCAGGAAAGGCTGCAGTGTTCTGAATGGTAATGTTCGTTCTAAATTAAAGCTTAAGACTCGCAAGCGTAGTCTTTTTGAGCTAACAGTGAAAGGTATGTATTCGTTTATACCTTCTGTTGTCACATTTGGATGATGCTGATTCTTTAAATTTTGTTGAGGACAATATGGTTGGCATTAAGAATTTCAGTTATTTCTTGGGCAGTAGCTTTGAGTAGAGGACTGTATATAGCAAATGTTTAATGTGAATAAGCTTATGCTCTGCTCTATAATCGCCAAGTACTGTTTTGTCTACCTCGGTGAATGCCTTTAAATATTGCCTGGTGAATACTTTGCTGTGCGATAAGTGGCTAGCCAGTTATACTGGTCATCTAAACATTTATTTGATTAAACCTGCTAGTGCTTTTGAACTTACAGTCAGTTCCACATGTTGAATTACGCATGGTGTAATAGTGATGGAATCTTGTTTTATATACAGATGACATTATGTCAATTGATCATTCTGCTTGTACGTGTTTACACTTATTTACGGGGCTTTGTACAGTATTTGGTCGCTGGTTTTCCATGTTGTTAACATTTGTTATTTATCAGGAAAAGAGTCCTGTTCTGGAAGTTCTACCCTTGTGAAGATCTCAAATTGCATGTCAAAAGTGAAACAACAGAAAACTTCAAAAAATGCTGAGGGTAGTAAACATCAAGATCATGAATTGTGCAAAGTCCATATTGAAAAGTAAGTGAGCAGATTGATACTTGAAAAAAGTCTGATTTAATTTATGCTCATACACTCCCACACACTCATCTAGAATAGCAGAAATTAAAAGAATTCCTGCTAGCTTAGTAAACTAGACTGTTGTGGTTGTAAGTATTTTGATCATAAAGGGTTATCATACAGATCTAACCAAGAGCACAGGTCTCTGTCTGTTATGGATTCAGAAGCATTCTGCTGCGTATGTGGGGGCTCAAACAAAGATGAAATTAATTGCTTGTTGGAATGCAATCGTTGTTTTATCAAAGTTTGTGCTATCCAGTTCTTTTTTAGCTTTAGTTTTTCTAAACTGATCTTGTGATTATTTAATACTAATCACTGTAATGATATGCAGGTGCATCAGGCTTGCTATGGTGTTTCTAAAGTACCTAAAGGCCACTGGTATTGCAGACCATGCAAAACCAGTTCTAAAGATATTGTAAGAAATCTAGCCATTAGTTTAATGTAGAATGCCCGTTCATGCAATTTTAGATCTTCCTTATGATTTACATTTCTAGTGCTTGTTGCATTGAATCCTGTTATATGTCTCTTGTATAATTCCTTTTATATGATGTTTATAAATCTGTTATCATTGATTTCTATTACATTGTCTAGCTAGTTTGGAGTTATTTGCTTTTGTCCATGGTGCAATAGAAGTTTGTTTCGAAATCGAAACGAATAAACAGTAAAGAAACGATAAAATTATTACACCTTTATTATCACTCAAGAAAATAATCATTAACCTACTAAACTCAAACAAACCAAGCCTTTTTATAATGAATCTAATCCTAAAACTACTAAAAATAGAAATCCTAATTGTTTCTTAACTTCCTAATTTAAAATTAATTGAAACTAGAAAACTTAACCTTAAGGAAATTTAAATTCTATTCTTATAAAAACTCTATTTCCTAATCTTGTCCTACATCAAATCCTCTCCTCTTGAAAAGACTCACTCTCGAGTTTTGACTCAATCGTGCCGTAACTCTTAACAAATAACTGCTTTCCTTTCATCTTCTGTAGTATACTCAGCCCCTTCGTAAAAATCATCATCTCCTACAGAGTAGCCCATTGTTTTCTCTTCCTCAGCAAAATTAACAGTCCTTCGATTAGGACAGTTATTTGAAAGATGTTCGGGTTGATTGCACCTAAAGTATTTGCCTAGATTAGGTCGCGCATATGGGTTAGGATTGGTTTGATGTGGTTGTTGATTTGGTACCATTGCTCGGTTAGGGGCAGCACTTGCACTTTGTCCTTGTTCTAGAGTTTGAGGTGCAGGAGTGAGTTTAGAGTTGTCCTCACTATTTTCAGTCATCGTAGACTCTCCTGGAGTGGCTGAAGTATCTAGAATAGATGTTTGAAAATTACTCGGACTCCTATTAACTGGCAGGTTTAATTGAGCCTCAACTTTCAAGGCCAAATTGATTGTGTTAGATAACGTCCAGATGCTATAGAGAGCCAACTTATCCTGAATAGCCAAACTCAAGCCTCCAATATATCTAGCAACTTGCTGATTCACAGTTTCTATCAGATTACACCTAGCACTTAATCGATAGAACTCTTCAGTGTATTCTGTAATTTTTCTATTCAACTATTGATAATTTTGAAATTGTTGATATAGGAATTGTTTGTAGTTAAGAGGAAGAAATCACTATTTAAACAATCCCCTCATCTTCGCCCATGTTCGAATACGTTGCTTTCCTTGTCTTTGACGATTGAATTGTAACTGTTCTCACCAAGCTGTAGCTCCTCCTTTTAACTTATATGCCACTATCTTAACTTGTTACTCCTTCGAGATGTCGAATAGTCAAAAAATTGTTCAACGTTATACACCCAATCAAGGAAGTCCTCAATGTGTAATCGCCATCAAAAGTGGGTAAGTTCTTCTTCATCTTGTAATCTTTACGATCTTGGCGATAATGAACGTTCCTAAAGGCATTGCGTTCTTTCCTGAAAGTGTTATTGGTTGTATTGGCATTACCCTCTTCTTCAAAAGAATAATCAAAGCCTCCAATGGGTGTAAATCCCCTCTCATTGTGTTTGTGGATTGTTTGGCAGTCTCCTTAGGCTTTGTGCCATCAGAAAACAACCCGATTACTCTTTTGGTACACATGAATTAGGTCGGGTCGATGTGGGTATGGTCGGATCTCTTTGATTCTACCCCTTATCGTCGTCATTTCGATCTCTGTCACTATTGACTTGGGGTTGTCGGCCTCCATTGTCGCCATTCTAGCCTTGGCCAGTTTTGATCTAGGCCAGGTAAAGTAGATCTACGTGCCTAAAGTTATGAAACGGGTTGCGATTGTACGGATCTACATATGGGTCGTGTAGATTAGGATTGGGATGGGAGTGGCATGCGGACCTCGTTGGTCTGATGGTCTGATGGGTAAGACGATCAGGCGACGTGTGGGTAAGGAAGATAAGATCGCAAGTCAAGTGGGAAGATGGGTTGTGTAGGTTCTTTGTGCTGTTCTGAGTCGCTTGTGGGTTTCCTGTTCTGATCTGAGTCACACAAGTCCTGGTCGTCCAAATTCCGATTGCCTTGCCGTCTGTAGTCAACTTCGGCGTCCTCGTCGGCGGTCGCCATTGGGGCAACTGACAGGTCAAGTCATTTATCACTGGCGATGCGTCAACTTTGAGAGTCAAACGCAACAAGTCTGCTGAAGACTTCAAAGAGTTTCGTTCACTCCATTGAGTTGTTGCTCGATCATCGTGATCCGCTATTCATTGTCAGGGATTCGTTCTCCACTTGAACCAATTTCAGCCATCAGCCGAGGGCAGACCACGCTCTGATACCAATTTTGGTATAGCAGAAGTTTGTTTCGAAATCGAAACAAATAAACAATAAAGAAACGATAAAATTAAAACATAAACTTTATTATTACTCAAGAAAATAATCATTAACCTACTAAACTCAAACAAACCAAGCCTTTTTATAATGAATCTAATCCTGAAACTATTAGAAATAGAAATTCTAATTGACGTTTAACTTCCTAATTTAAAATTAATTGAAACTAGAAAACTTAACCTTAAGGAAATTTAAATTCTATTGTTATAAGAAATCTATTTCCTAATCTTGTCCTACAGCAGTCCACCTTGTGGATCATCTTTACACACACGCACACATATGGTTAGTTGTTAGAGAGGTAAAATCTGTGGCATGGTTGATGTCATATTCTGATGGTACCATAGTTTTAAAAGGCGCGCCTAGGCGAGCGCCTGGGCGAGAGGCGCAGCGACGCGCACCGCCGGCGCCTGAACGACGGCCAGGCGCAGCGCCCTTGAAGAGGCGCGCTCCTGGAGCGCCTAGGCGGAGAATCCCGAGGAGAGCCTAGGCACGCCTGGGCAAAATAAAGAGGAAAAACTGGCCACCCCGACCACCGTCGCCAAAACCAGCCAAGCAACAGCTGAAACCAGCTAAACAGCCCTGAAACAGGCCAAACAACCGCTGAAATCAGCCTCCTTGTCGCCGATCCACTCCCCTCTCCTCACGCCGGCGTTCTAGTCGCCGAGATCGGCACTCCTAGGTGGTGGTTGCTTGGCTGCAGACGGTGAGGAGAGCTGGAGAGAGAATGGCAACGATCAAGGGAGGCAGAGACTGAGGCAAAAAAGAAGTGACGGCTAGGGCTCCCTGTCCAACCTTTAAATATATATTGTAGTAAAATTGCAAATAACTCCCTAATGTATGACAAAATATCTAATTAGAACTAGGAAAAATTGTAAAGAATCCTTAAATTATTATAAAATATCCATTTAAACCCACTAATTTAAAGAATAAAAAAAAAACCCCTATAATTATATATACATGCATAAAAAGACGTTAATTTTATAACTTTATAATATTTTAAGTATTTTTTATGAGAAGTGCGCCTTGCCTCGAAAAGGCGCCCCTTGTGCCTCGGGCTCCATAACCCCTTTGCTCCTAGGTGCGCCTTGCGCCTTTTAAAACTATGGATGGTACCCATAATTCTTTTATTGTTAATGTCTATTTGTTAATTTCTTTGCACGGTGCTTTACTCCAATAAACTGTGGAAATTCTTAGATGCAAAAATTTGTTGCTTTCGGGTGAAAACAATAGGGAGAGAGAGATTGTTCAGTGCATTGTGCATCTGTACTTCAGGGAATCTTTTTTAAATTTGGAAGTTGACATTTTAGACATGATTTAGTAACTTAAATAACAGTCTTACATATTTACTGTTTTTGCCAAGAAAATTTAGTTTGTGGCACATCAAACTGTTTTTTATCTGGATGTGTTGGTTTATGAGGAATTGTCTGCTTTGTTCAGTTTAAAATGAAATTCTGACACTAGTGGCAGCATTAGGTCAATTCATGTTTTGTCTTGGCTTTCCTAGTCATGTTTGTAGGGGAAAGCTCAATAGACCATATCCTTGTGCTGAATGGGATTTTGATGAGTTATTTCAAACTTTGGGTGGCCAAATTCATTGCTAGATGCATATTGATATTGCTTGTCTTGCATACTAATGTGGTTGTTCTACAAACCATTTAGGTTTGTGTCCTTTGTGGTTATGGTGGTGGGGCTATGACTCGGGCGCTAAGAAGTCACATGATTGTGAAGAGCTTTTTGAAAGCTTGGAATGTTGAATCAGAATGTAAATTGAAAAATGCTGTTTCTTCTGCTGAAATCATGGAGAGTGATCTGAATGTGTTGCATTCGTCTGGATCTATACATGAAGGCAAATTTCCTGTTTTAAGACCTTTTGGCATAGAGCCATCAACTTCTGTTGTTTGTAGGGTTGATTCGCAGAAGCAGGTGGACATTTGTCCGAACTCCTCATTCTGTGTTAATAGTTCGAGGGTACATAACAGCATTACGGCTGGGCTGCACAATTCAACTGTTAAGCAGTGGGTTCATATGGTCTGCGGGCTCTGGACACCTGGAACACGGTGTCCAAATGTCGACACCATGAGTGCTTTTGATGTATCTGGGGCTTCACGTCCCAAATCAAATGTGGTAAGTTTCATACTTGATGAACTTGAGGCAAAACTCGATAAAATCGATAGCATACATTTGCATAATCTCGAAACA
This sequence comes from Litchi chinensis, assembly GCA_019925255.1. Classification (NCBI taxonomy): domain Eukaryota; kingdom Viridiplantae; phylum Streptophyta; class Magnoliopsida; order Sapindales; family Sapindaceae; genus Litchi; species Litchi chinensis. Next base: position 41,978,517 of record CM034461.1, read on the forward strand.
ATTTTTTTGAAAGATTCAAAACAGTTTGTTTGATTTTTTTTTTTAATTTATTACATATATAATTGTGCAGGTTGTTATTGTGGTAATAAGCTATATTTATTGTTAAATGGTGAAGCATTTTTATTCCCCTATTTCATAGTCGATGTTATTATTAACAATTAGCACTGTTCTTTTGTATTATGCACTGTCTTTATATTGTAAGTAAACCATAATTAGTGATTACTAATGTGTATTAATTGTTGAATTGTTGATGGATACAATTTCTTTGTAAATTGATGCTGTTGTCATAATTTGTGAACTATTTCGTAATTACATCTAAAGCAGAGTTTGGAATTTGAAGATATATTTTATCCATAGCATGTTTTCTGGTAAATGAGAAGGAATGGTATTCAAAATAACTTCTGATATGCTAGGTAATAATTTGAGAGCATGTTAAATAATTTGTAATGATATCTTTTTCTCCTATTCAGTCACATTTGTCCTGGAGTCTCCTGCTCTTTTAATGATGTCTGGCAGTGGTGAGTCTTGCTTTTTTTACAGGTTTGCTCTATTTGTGATCGGCCGGGTGGCTCTTGCATACAGTGCAGGGTTGTAAATTGTCATGTTATGTTTCATCCTTGGTGTGCTCACCGGAAGGTTTGTGTTTCTTTTAACAGAAGTTGAGCAATTGGCCGTTTTATATTCATTTTAGTTTTGAACTGTCAGTAATCAGAATTTACATTTGATGGGAAATAATGGACCTTGATCCATATTAATAAATCGAGATACCTGTATTTTATTTACACTAGTAACTGTTAAACTGTTTCCAGAATTCCGAAAACTTTATTCCTTATTAAGTTAGGTTATGAGATAAATATTATTGACAGTCCTTTATGGGAATATTTTTTTGTTTATTTTCCATTGAGAGTTTTCTGAGTCTTCTTCAGAAGGAATTAGTCTGCTATTGTACTTTGTAAGATTTGTTTAGTTGCAATATGCTTTTGTGGATGGCTTATGCACATTTTATATCTTCCAGTTCTTTATAATTCTTAATACGAAGATTACGTTCCTAAAGGAAAAAATGAAATAGAAAATTATTGGAAGTACTAGGTGATTGCTATTATGCTAGTTTTGAAATATGACTCTAGGATGAAATGATTTGACATATGCTGGTAATATTATGACTTGTGCAATAAGTGAAAGTTCAGTGAACATAACTGGAGAGACAACTTTACCACTCAGTTTGTAGAATATGTGACTGTAGGAGAGCATGAGATACCTCTTGCAGAAAGAGCAGAAGTATATATCTGTTGTTTATGAAAGTGAAGATTGCTAAATTATAAAAGTAGAATGATAGTTAGAGTTGGTGTTCTTTGGCATGTGATGTCTACTATATTATATTGGTTGCAGGGTCTGTTGCAAAGTGAGGTTGAAGGGGTTGAGAATGAAAATGTTGGTTTTTATGGAAGATGTCTGTTTCATGCCACCTACCCCTTGCGTGAATCCGGTAGTGGTCCTATTGACAGTAAGCTGGAATCTTCAGGAGAAAAAGAACTGACTTGTGCTAGGACAGAGGTACTTTGTCCATTGATTAAGGGGTTCTGCTTTTATCTGTTTTTTTTCTTTCTTTCTTTTCTTTATCCTTATTTTTCTTCTAGAGGAGGGAGTGAGGTGAGTAATGTGTTCAGCTACTTGAGGATTACTCTTGTCATCTATGTGATAGGGTTATATGGGTCGAAAACGTGATGGTTTCTGGTATAACCTTTATGGTCAATCGAACGCAAAGAGTGGATGCCTTGTTCCTCAGGAGCAGTTGAATGCTTGGATTCATATTAATGGGCAGAAGGCATGCACACAAGGCCTTCCAAAGCTACCACCATCAGATATTGAGAGTGATTGTCGGGTATATCTTAGTTGCTTTGTACCTTTAATTTTAGTTGTGATTGGTTGTTCCATTATTTTGAAAAATAGTAAAATAGTAATAATAAACCCATTCTGTCATCAAAATGGAGCTTTTCTTTTATAATAGAAGCATACTATTACAAAAATGGATGTGGTATAATAATAAACCCATTCTGTCATCACAATGAAGCTTTTCTTTTATAATAGAAGCATACTATTACAAAAATGGATGTGGTATGTTATAATTTGACTTGCAAATTTGAAAATGATATGATTTGTGTAATCATGTTGATGCTAATCTCTTGCAATTGCATGAGGTACATAGTATCATTTGTTTGCGATAGTACTTTCTGAGTTTAAAATTACATTCTGACTATTACTTCTCTAATGCTAATGCTAATGTCACAGTATATGTTCTAGATATCTAAATTATTTTGTAACAAAAACCCATGAATTTTCTCTCGCCTGCTTATTATCTGCAGAAAGAATACACTCGCTACAGGCAATCAAAGGGTTGGAAACATTTGGTTGTTTACAAGTCTGGTATACATGCACTTGGTCTCTACACATCTCGGTTCATTTCTCGTGGTGAAATGGTTTGATTTTTATCCCTTAGAATGTGGAAATCATATTTTTCTGTACAATACTATAACATACTTTTGTTCTGCAGGTGGTTGAGTATGTTGGTGAAATAGTGGGTCAACGAGTTGTCGATAAGAGAGAGAATGAGTATCAGTCTGGGAGAAAACTTCAGTACAAGAGTGCTTGCTACTTCTTTAGGATTGATAAAGAGCATATAATTGATGCAACCTGCAAAGGGGGGATTGCTCGGTTTGTCAATCATTCATGCTTGGTACTTGCCCTCTTTCTTTTGAAGTCCACATAGTTTTTTCAATTAAACTATTACATACATGTCGATAATTCATATGCCTCAAGACATGCCAAAAGTACATCTTTGAAATATGACATCTCTGGTTTAATATATGTTTTAGTTCAACTTTTAACTTGGCTATGGCTAGTTTACTTGGATCTTTGCTTGTACTAGCTTGGATTATTGAGTGTTTTAATTCTAATGTATTCACTCTTCCATTTATTTGAGCAGCCAAACTGCGTTGCCAAAGTGATTACTGTGAGGAATGAAAAGAAGGTAATTCCAAACTTAGTTACGAGCAATCTTTCACACAATCAGGTGCACACGTCTCTGTATAATCTATAGCTTATACACAAACATTGTGTGCTTGAGAGAACGCTTTTAGTGTGTGACTGGTTTATCTGCAGTTTGAGTTGGACACTGCCCTTGAATGATTTTGAACCATACACAGCAAGTCACCTGACATACATCATGTTGCAGGTTGTCTTTTTCGCAGAGCGAGACATATATCCAGGCGAGGAAATAACCTATGACTACCATTTTAACCATGAAGATGAAGGTAAAAAAATCCCCTGCTTTTGCAATTCGAAGAACTGCAGGCGATATCTGAACTAAATTATATGTCCAACATCGTTGTAAATAGTAATTCATTTTTAGCTGCTGTCAATTCAAATGGGCTGTCAAATTTTGGGTTCGGTTCTGTTAATTTCAAATCTTACCAGAACATTTTCCTGAAATTCTGCTCGTAAAAAAAATTGTACATATAGAAGTAGAAGCTAGAAGTTGCAACGTCCATTTCCATTGAAATATCAATCTCCCGCATTCAAATTATCAATTGTCAAAAAGCACAATTATCTCGACTTTCTCTATTTGCACGAGCAGTTTTATATGATGCAACATGTATTTAACGTTAAAGTGATAAAACTTGGTTATCCAAACTTTGTGTGCTTTACCGTATTTATATATATCAGGTGGAGAGTTAATAAGTTTAGAATTGCGAATCTAAGCAGGCCATTATAACTTAACAATCAGTTGACCCAAATGTGCACATCCATATGCATCAATGTGACTTGACTAATAGTAATCATGCAAGATTTAAACCTCCAGAAGTGGTGAACAAATAAACACTCTAGTACCTGAACGATCTTCAAGCTAATGTACCTTGTAAACTATCTCAAGAAAAGTATTTACTGCTGCCTTTCTTGGGTTACAAAGGGTAGATAATATAACACATCTCTAATCTTTATGAAGCTACAAGCATTACAGAATCAAGCAAGCACAGACAAACCTATCAAGTATAGCATATTGGTTTGGGATTCCCTCACATAAGGTAACATGTTCAAGTCAAACTATAACAGCAGGCATAATGTTACAAAAAAAATAAAAAATAAAAAAAATTGAAACCTTTTCCTTCCTCGAGCACTTACAACATCAACAATAAATACGTGGTTTTGCTTCTACACCTGCTTCCATCTATTGGATTCTGTTCATGACCCCCAATTTGGTATATTTGCCGTGGCTTCATTCACCATTTTCACCAGAGTTACCTGCCATGATATGTTTGATTATAAATATACGTTGAAAAGGAAAGAAACATGGCCTAACCTTTTATATTGAATTCATGGCATAGATTACATTCAATACAGACTTGGAATCAAGTACTATTACTGTTGATAGGTTACATTTGAGACAGACTTGTATTGTATCAAGCAGTTGATTATTTTTTCAACCACATATATTTAAGCATGACAGAACTATTCACACATTTATTATCCCATGGACTCTCAAATCAATCAATTCACATTTTGAAATGTGCAGTTTCATAGTTGATTGTCACATACATTCAAGAATTAGAGCTTCAGGAATGGGGGACCTATATTGTGGGCTAATGATCAGGCATTTGAGTAAACTTCCTATCCCGCATGTGCACAATAACAATAACAACAAAAAAAAGGAAAAAAAAAACAAAAAATAAGATAAATTCAGTCATGAGAGCTTCAAATATTGGATATCACTATATATGCATAAGCTAGAATTTGAAGAGCCTAAGGAACTACTTGCCCAACTATTGATATGCTCTTGTTATATATCAATTTGAGCAAAAGAATCTTGAACTACTAGGAGAGATTTAACATACCACACTTTCTGGAACACCAGGTGGGGGCAGGGGAAGACTTTTTGGGGGTGCGACCCTATCATAAGATCTTTTGTCAAACCTCCATTCTCCAATCTTCCCATATGTCAACTTACCCTGAAAACGAAAATACAAAAAACAGCACTAATATGAAAGAGCAGAATCCTTTTCTTATATATTTAAAAGAGATACTATTCCAAAAAAATCGAAAGGTCGGGTAACTTTGTCTATAAAGTTTCCTTTATCCAAGGAAAGAAAACATAAAGAAAAAGAAAATGCAAGAGAGCTCAGTCACAAATTAAATACCTTCATGTCATAGTCACATCCGTAAGTGTAATGAATTATGAACTTTTTCCCAACTTCTGTATCCCAAGGAGGCTGATAAATGTACAAAAAAGGCAACTGCTAGTAAAGGTGCTGGTAATAAAAGGGAAGGGCAATAATTCAAAGCACAACAAAGAAGTTGCTCAATGGAAATTTAGAAAGAAGTTTGGATAAGATTGATTCACTCTGGGTAAGCTCGTTTTTTGAAAAAAGTTCTTATTTTATTTTATTTTTTCCAGGTTTGGAGAGAAAAGCATATGAAAGAAGAAATAGGAGCACCACCTGTTGTCGTTTAAAAATATGCTACTACTGGAAGTGGAAACAACAGTGATGTAAAAGGACTAGGCAGTAACAATTGTTGAAAATTTTAGGCTTAGTCATTGACTTTCAATCAAGAGGCTTTTTATTTTTTATTTTTTATTTTATTTTTTTTATAAAGAAATCAACAGGCTATTTTACATTAGCTAAGTTGCTATATGTAGTTTGTCACAAATGTATTAAGGCAAAAGGAAATGACATAATAATCTTATCTAACCTGAATCATGAAGTCTTTGTACAAGATGTTACCAACACCATGCAGGGCAGAGGAAACAGCATAGGCATACCTATATTTACAAAACAAAATGAGGACAGAACACAAAGTCAAGGCTTAATGTAAGGTCAATAAAACACAATATGGAGTTAACTAGGTAAATCTCACATTTCAAGCACCCAGCCAAAAGCTTTATCAGTTTCAGGATCCTTCTTCATTGCGAGGGAAACATTCATCCAAGTCGGGGCAATTTTCTTCAAAGAATCCTGACAGCATTTCATGAAACAAAAGTGAACAAGAAAATATATTGAGCATAGGCCAAAACCAATCGTAATGGTGATAACGTAGTGAAACACACCTTTCCGACAATGACTGGAGAATTCCCTATAGGATCAATATTGGTGATCGGTCCCTTACCCTTGGGGAAGTACTTTCGAAGGACTGACTCATACTTCTTAGGTTCAATGTAAAAGAAAGGAAATGCAGCTCCAAGCCCATCCTTAGATAAGTTCGGTATGGGCTTGACGATAATATGATCTGGCTCTGCCATCAGTATATACCTAGATTCAAGTTCAAAACAGCATGAACAAATTCAAATCAGTAAACATACACAAGAGCAATCATCTCATATCATCACCCAAAAAATAAGAAATCATGAATTCCATACTCTTCTTCTATGTCAGCTTGTTGTAGCCATTGTACAAACGCCCAAGGCCTATTGAGGACTATATAACCCTGCCATTTTTGGATACAATCATGCAATAAGTAGTAGATAAATTGCCTATAAACAAAACCAGCAAGTAATAGAAATGACCCAAAAACATCAAAATCAAGCTCATAATCCAGCAAGTAATAGAAATGACCCAAAAACATCAAAATCAAGCTCATAATCCATCCCTCACAAGTTACAACACCAATTCCTCTAATCACTAAAAACATACAATTTTGCAGCGAACCCACATCACCAAACTTGAAAACCAATCTCCAAAACCACACAAGTACTCAACTTGACATCAATCAACACAAAACCAACTACATTCCCTAAAAAATCAGTCAGCTGATCTCTTATAAACTCAAAACACTAAAAAGCTCAAATCTTTCTCAAAAATATCAAGACCCATCAACCAAAATACCTGATCCATTCCAGCTGGCAGTGGGTTGACAACAAAAGTTGGGATCTCATTCATGTACTTGTCAGGTTTCCCAGAGTGCAAGATCCTGGTGAAACCACCCATCTCAGAGCCTGGTCCGTCCTTGTGCTTCTTGAACCAGTAGTACATTACCCTGCACTGCCACGTGTTGTAGACAGAGTCAGACGCCGTGACCGCCGTGTGAAACAGCCTCTTCTTCCTAGCTGCACCACCAGTGGACCTCTCCAGTGGCATCTTGATGATGGGGTCGACTTGAATGGAGGATCTTGATGGACCTGGAAGGTCCTGCTTCAGAGGAGCATTGGCTGATATAATTATATTGTATGTGATCAAAGCCACTGAGAAGGTTATCAGTAGACTGTAGAAGAAATTCCCACACCCCATTTGGTATTTCACTCGAAAACTTCCTCTGCTACTGTCTTTTTGGTTCTGTGTTATACAACTTATAGATGTTGACAGGTAGATATTTGTATATATATAGAGTATTGTAGAAAAAGACAAAGAAGAAGAAGAAGAAGAAGGTGATGGCGGTGCATTGATGACGGCTTTAAACCAAGAAAAGTCGTCGAGGAGTTGTTAAGGAGGTGGCTGTCTTGTTTATATATATATATATATTTTATTTCTTTCTTGTTTTATTTTGGTTTCTTGTAGCCGTAGGGAGAATTACAAATGCACCGCTCAAGTTTGATATTTTTCAAAAAATAATATTCTAGTTTCGAATTTGAATAAAAATACTCTATTATTATGGTAAATTAAAACTCTATAAAGTTTACAATATGGAGTTTTTAAAATACTGCTATAATATGGGATTAAAATTAAATGATTTTTTTTCTTTAAGGGTATAATGTGTTATGAGAATTAAGAATGTAATATGAAAATGATTCAACAATATCATAATTTGTGGATGAATAAAAGTCTTCCAGACCTACAAAAAAATTACTAGAGATGATTACTGTTATGGGTATATTTGGATTTGTATAAGTGGGTTGGTAAAAGCCCAACGAACTAATCCAATGGATTGATCCGATAGACAAAAACCTAGTTCGTCAATCTTCAGCTCGCAGAAACGAGCTTTCAGTTCACTGCTGTAGTTCTCAAGTTGCTGGTCAACAATGGTCAAGACTGCCTTATACTCAGTTTTAGGTCGCCCAAAGCGAGGTTCAGCTCGTAATTCGAAATGCTTATTAAAGAAATTTTTTCGGAAAAGTAACAACATAAATTGAGGAAGAGTCAGTTATTAGAATTGGAAGTAAAATAAAACTCCTATTTCGACGAAATCTATCCCTAAAATGATACACACCGGTTTTGGAAGTGTAATTAAGTAGAATTCTTTTCTATTCTTATTGTACTTAAATTGTAACACCTCACACTATAAATAGGAGTTGAAAATTCATTATAAAGAGACGAACAATTAATAATATATGGTGACTCTACTAAAATAATCAGAAAAACAATCGTGAACATATGCATCGTTTTAGGTCAAACCACGTAAAAAATCTCATTACATTCAGTATTCTTCCTCTTCTCATTCTTTTACCTTTATCTTTGTATTGCTTTATTTACAGTATTGAATCAAGAACTTAAGTCGACTGAATTTAGACATCGACAATTACAATTGGTAAAGCAAAAACAATTTGTGTTATTCACCATGTACCAAAATTAAGTAGTAATATTGATCATCCTACATGAATCATTGTTTTATAAGGAATGAGTCGAGTGACAGGAAGAATTTGTGTCCGCAGTTGACTAAAAATTGAATTAAATATTTATACTCATGATATCAAGAACAATAAACTGACAACGGCCATTCTTTTGATTGCATTTGTAGTGTTACACTTCGTAGTAGCAAATAACAGTGTTTATGTTGTAGAGATACTTACCTTAAATTGAACCGGAGGACAACAACATCCAGCAGATCAGAGGCATATTTTAATCTTCAACACATTATAAACTGAAATTAATAAATCGCACAATTAATTAAGTGAAGGCAGTTTTGAAAACTAGATAAAATCTTCAACATTTAAAAATTTTATATCAAACGAAAAAAAAAAATTAATGTTATGCATAATTAATAAATAAAGTTGAATGCAAGGTTTATAATTTACTTGGAATTTCTCATCCAGCAATATGTTTTTGTAGACAAAAACTGCTAATGCAATGTTTCATGGGATTAAATATCGCGAGTTTTAATTATTTAAACAATTAATTTTACAAATTCTATAGCAAAAAAAATGAGGTTGAAGATGTTGAAATAATCTAAGAAAACAACCATATTATCTTCTCGCGAGTGTTTGGTTTATCATTTGACTTTTTTTTTTTTTTTGAAATTTGGTTTATAATTTAACTTATCACTATATTTATAGCTTTGCCTATTTTATTCTCTAATTCGGTTAACTTAGGCCTCGGTCAATTTAGTCGGCCCAGGTCCAATATATTAAAATCATGCTTAAGGCCCAATATCTTAAAATCGACACGGCCCATGGATGATTCGTTTTGAGACATGTATCCACTTAGCATGTATTGTTTTTGATCCTATGAAATAGTCCAATAGATATGTGCCATAGACAATCAAAAGAATACACACCACCTTTTAGTAAAAGTGGTTGAATACCTATCTTGATTCTGAAAAGTTAAATATTCAAGTTCCATCTTTGTCCTTTAAAACACAAAGTATGAATTGTAAGTCTCTTTTTGGTAGGAGTTGCTCTCTTTCCAATGATAGGTATAATCATCCAGACCATTCTATCCATTTTGATATATCCCGACAGTAATCTATAAGGTGTTAGCATTAAAAAAAATGAAAATGAAAAAAATGATCCAAAGAATACGGACAGAGTACTTATTAGTCTTTTCAATATACACTTCTTAGTAGCACCTTATACAATCGATGGAGCTAAAGAATTACTTCATTTGACTTTTATACATTTCATTTGATTGATAAGAAATAGAGGGGATTAAGCATTGAAATTTTTCTTAAAACATTTTCGTCTCTTTTTGGCTGATTGTATCTTCCGTTTCGGGAAATGCTATCAATGAGCAAAATGATATATTGATAGTAGTTACAATATCGATGCGCACTTCAATATAGTTATAGTCACAGGTCATTATATAAATTTAAATATGCAAACCGGTATGTATTACCTCTATAAGTTAGACTTCTCTTAGTGTTGTCAAACCTGGTTTCATATTTATGTACCCACTAGTTTGAGAAAGTTGTAGTCAATGAAACAGTATCCTCTGGTGACTGCCTGGTCTGCAATCACCGTCTGATCTATAATTACTTTTTCATATGGATGGGATGGCTCCATTGGATAACATTATGAAGCTACTGGGTCAAATTATACCCGTTGTATTCTTATATAGTGTTTATTGTCAATCAGTGTCACTTAAATTTAATAAAGCATCAAAACGAAGCTTCATGATTCTCGAGATAGTTTACGTACAGAGACTTACGATAGCAATATACAACATTTGACTTGAAAATTCAAAGAGTACTAAATTGGTGTTGAAGATAAGTGTCATACAAGGTCCAATAAATTGCTTCTCCAACCAGTTCCTTGAAAAAAAAAAGGTCCATCGCTGTCGAACATAGTTTAGTGGTAAAATATGCTTCATGTGACAGTGTTCTAGGTGCGAGTAGTTTGTAACATCTTTTAAAAAAAGAAAAAAAAGGGACCCTAGAACCATTTAGACATATAAGCAAACAAAACAACCAACTCAGAATTACTTCTATTTGTCAAAGACATGAAGATTATTTATGTACTGAATCAAATCACTCCTGGGAAACCATCCATCAGTTTTCAACAGGGATTGATAATTATATCAGAAGACACAGGAATCAGGGTAAAGGGAGTGTCCCAGGCATAGTAAAATGTGATAGAATTGTTCCCTTCCAATGGATTGCCACTCAAGAAGAGGCAAGTCCCTTCTTGCTGGTTGAGGAGAAGGATGCTGGTGTCAACCGGTTCCGTGGTCTGAAACCCTTTGCATGCTAATTTTATGTTGGACTGACTACATTTGCAGCCGTTGCTCACTGTCACCTTCCATTCCGGCTGGCCTCCCACAATGTTCCCGGTCGTGGCACCGCCCACGTGGATGTCGTTCAAAGTGCACGTGCAGTACCCTGCATTATATCCTAAAAGGGTGAGCTAAATACACAATGGAGCCTTCTGCAGTGCAGATATTTGAATCTTAAGATTGTGTCACATTTTACTATGCTTATGAGAAGGAAAAATGACAGTTAGTAAATGTTACCTTTGGTTATGAGACATAGAACAAGAAGTGCAACAAAGGAGTCGGTGATCAGAGCTGCCATTTGTTTGAAGAAATCTCTTTCAGTTGTTGATTGATCTCTTTCAATTTTTATTGTCCAATACTATATCAGTTGACTGATAATCATGGTAGGACGAAAAAATCAACTTCTAAAATATTCTTTGAGATGTTTTCATTAAATAGGTTTCATTTTCCATTTTTTCTGATCCTTTATATATTCTTACATTTACTAAAATGCATGGGAATTAAATTACATAGATCCTACATCTAAATTGAAAAATAAGTTCATGATGGAATTAATGTTTTTAATTAATTATAGACAATGCTATTAATACTTTCTTTTTTTTTTTTTAATTTTTTAGGAACTTTTATAGTCAAATTCTTGTATATATTTTTCTTGGTAACCACAAAAATTAAGAAACCTACTTTAAAAAAATAAAATAATAAAATAAAATTTGAGCAACCTTTCATCTATAAATATTTGTCCTATCATTATCAAATTGAAGCTCCAGATCATATATGGTCACATGTATCATACCTTTCAACAAAGTTGAGGTTCAAATTCAACTCTCCTTTCACAAAATTTAAAAGAAAAAAAGGTTCTGGATCTCACATAAGATTTTTTATTAATACATAGAAAGAACAATATAAAAATTAAATTAAATCAACAAGTTTGCCAGAAAAACTTAACAGAAATCAATCGAAAATTCCATCTCAGTTACAATCAATCGTAGATGATAGAAGTTCGAAAAAGATTTATCAGACTTGCACCTCAGGTTTCATTAACATCAAGGAACAATATTAATAGTCATAAATTGAGAATATTTAAAAGCATAAATACTAATAACAACCCAAAATTTTTAATTAAACAATTAAGTAGCTTACAAGATTATGATCACTGAATCAAGTAGCTTACAAGATTATGATCACTGAATCAGAATATGTAAAACAACATAATCAATCTAGTGGATCATAATTTGTACCTGACTTTAAATTGTTGAAGACTTTGCAAAGATCCGTAGAGCATCAAAAAATTCATCGACATGTTACACACCTATGAAAATCAATATCAAATCTGTACTTCGGATATTCAATTTGATTTAGTCTGATAAAGCACTCTTAGAAACTGTTACAAAGCAAATGGTCAAGAAGAAAGTTTGTGGACAAGACACGTCTTCTTTACCATTTGCTTTTTAAGAGTTTCTACTAGTGCTGGTATGAATAAGCACATGTGTGTTTTTTGGATTTTCCATCACCATAACAAAAGCTCTTATATATATATATAAAATACAAATTAATTTCCAGATTTATTATTATTAGTATTTTTTTTGGAGAAGATAAGAGTTATTGAAGAGTTGTGTTGCACCATATAATTATATGTGCATCAATTTCTTTCTCTTCATTTATGTTATTTTCTATTTTATCTTTCCTTTATTTATTTATTTTTTAATTGATTTTTTATTTTGGGATATTTTGATCAATATATTTGTTTAAATCTATATAATATAGATCTTATTTGAAAATTTATATTAAGAGTTTCAAATCCATATATTATTTGTATGATTTAGTTAACTGAATAAAGAGAAAAGATTAAATCAAAATTGAATTAATAATTTTTTTATTTAGTTTAAAGATAGAGATAAAGTAGGTTGAAGTATACAAATTCAAAATTAACAATTAATCTACATCATTCAATGCTTTGGTTGAAAAATTATGTTAAAACTTATATTAAAATTTATGCCTCCCAATTCTATCCATATATATATATATTAATGGGGCAAGATCGGGGGATATAAGTTTTGACACAATTTATTGATCATTGGATTATAAAAATTTTAATGATTTAGATCTACTCACACATTTATACACAACTTAAATTTACACTCTACATAAATATATTTTCTCATCTCTCTCTTCATCATTAATTACATCATGTCTCCCCTCTCCCCTCTCTTATTAATTACGACTTAATTTTACAACTTTATATTAATATAGTCCCCTATTCTCTCTTCATTATTATATTATCTTTCTCATCTCTCTAATTAATATTTTATATATATATTTAGAACTTCTCCAAGTAATATTAAAAACCTATCAATTAATATTATTCTTACTCATTGAAATTCTTTGCATCTTTATTTTTTATTTATTTTTAAATTATGTTATTTTTAAACATAAAAACATTTAATAGTATATCAAAAAATACTCACATATATATATAATTTCTTTTCCACATAGTCCATAAAGTATCTAAAAAAATTATTATTTTTTCTCTTCTCCATTGTTCATAAATGCATAAAGAAAGAAAAAAAAAGGAAAAACATTTTTTTTTAATATATCTCTTTTCTATCCTGATCATCCATCACATAAAATAAAAGGTTGTAAATCAAATTTCATTTAATTTTTTCTCTCCATTTAATTAATCAAATTATACAAATAATATATGAATTTCAAGCTTTCAATATAAACTTTCAAATAAAATCCATATTGTATATGTTTAAACAAATATACTGATTGCAATAGTTTAAAATAAAAAATCAATTAAAAAAAATTAAGTATGATATATAATAAAAAAGATAAAAATAATATAATTTAAAAAGGTACTTCAAAAAAGTATATATAATTTAAAAATCAATAAAAGAAAAGATGCAAAATCATTTATTGGGTGAGAAGAATATTAATTGACGACTTATTAATTTAATATTAATAGAGAGAGGGGACATGATGTAATTAATAATAAAGAGAGAGATGAGAAAACACATTTATATAGAGTATGAAATTAAGTTATGTATAAATGTGTGAGTAGATCTAAACCATTTAAATTTTTATAATTCAATAATCAACAAATTATGTCAAAACTTGTATCCCTCGATCTTTATGCCCCTCAATCCTATACCTATATATATATATATATATATATATATATATAGCAAGCCAGTAGGACTAGCTGCAAACGAATCTTATCAACTATTTTTAATTAAATATTAATTAGGATTAATTAACTAAATAGTCAATTCATAAACCTATTTAATTAATCAAATACTGTATGGTGAATAATGGAATCCTTCAAGGGTTATTTAAAAATTAGATTGACAATGACCATTTTTGTAACTTGGTGGAGCTCACACGGCATTGGCTTTTCATTTTTATAAGGACCACTTGTATTTGTTTTTTCCTTTTAACAATCATTAATTATAAACTTATTAACCAGCAAAACTTTTTTCACTGAATGGGTACCAGGTTTGCAGAATTATTGAAATTAATTATCACTTATGTCTATTCTTTTAATAAGAACATATCTCAGAAAGAGTGAAAACTCTCCATATATTATATAGGATTTGATTGCATGTAATTTTTTTTTCCTTAAACAATATAACTTCTTTTTTGTTTTTTTGTTTTTTTATCTCATTCATAATTAAAAAAATCTGTGATTTTTTTTGCCTTACAAATAACCTTGATTATTTAAGTACTTATATTTATAAAAGAGTATCTGATTAGGTGAAGGAATCCTTCTTACCTAAACTAAAGGTGCCTTACAAATTGAAGTGAACTCTAACATCACATATATAAAGACAAAAATTTTTAGAGTTAAAGAGTTTAAATCAACGTAGACCAACACGTCCAATCATAAAAGTTAGTAGAAGATCAAACATTTCGGACCGTTTCAAATGGCACAAAATTCTTCATATGAATTATAAAAATAAGATGTTTTTATCTATTTAAATAATTGATTGTTACAACACAAATTTCACTGCTTCAAGAGCATGAAATTTGGGCAGATAGGGGCTTGAATGGAAACGAAGGATCCCAAGCACAGCTGAAATTGAATGAACTAAATCCGGGCATATTCTGGCCACCATTAACGAGACATTCGCTGCCGGATTTAGACAAAACAGAAGGATCGATCTCTTTCTTTGTCTGAAATCCGTCGCAGGCCAGTTTCAGTTCCTGCATACTAAATGGGTAGTCAACACGTGGTGTCACATTCCATTCTGGTTTGATTTCTTCTACTCATCCAGTTCGAATATGCTCAATTTATTGTCACATCTTGTAGATCACATTGGCAATAACCGGCAACTGATGTACATAATTAAGCAGGTTGAAAATGTTGATAAGTCTAAACTTTATATTTTGAGCCATCATTATACTAAAATAAAATATTAAAAAAGAGTAAAAATAAATAAATTAAAACATTTAAATATGCGATTTTTACGATTTTTTTGAGGTATGGTTCTGTAGACCATCTTTCGACAACATATAAAGTTTTCGTTAAGAAAATTATTGAAAGTATAAACCAATTTATGTTGAGTTAGAGTGAGACTGTGAGCTATCCAAAATCTTATATAGCTTGTACAAATACCGGACTAGATGATATGACTCAATGCTAGCAATTACATTATAATGTAAATACACTTTAGTGAATGTTGAGGATGGTTTCCCTTTGGTGATGAGAATAAAGAAAAAAACTGCTCCTAAAGAGTGGAAGATGGTTGCCATTGCAGACTGCAATATGCCACAGCTCCTGTTAATGTTTTGGCTTCCTTGTAAGTTGTGGAGTGAACGGTAACAATGTGTTATATGAGTTTATATAGATGTTTGTGAAATTATGGTCAAAATCGTATGAAGATATGGTTCAATGGTATGAGTACATGGTTCAATGGTTTGAAGATATGGTTCAATGGCTTGAAGTTTTCATAATAAATGGGTCAATAGAAGGTTTGCTTATAGTAAGTTAACATCGAATTATATAATAATTTTGGTGTAAAAAAGTCAACTGATAAAATTTCCACTGAGTTATTATTTACTACATTGAGTGGATTTGAGCGTAGTATGCAGTTTTAAAAAATAAAAGTTGTCAGAGGCTTGCTTTTAAGAAGTTAAAATTTGATTATATAATAATTTTGCCATAAAAAGGTTATTTCGTAAACTTAATGATTAATTACTAATTTCAGTAGATTTGGAATAAAAGTAGGCGAAGAATTATTTTGTAAAATAATTATCAAATAATATGTCATAGAATTAATGAATTTTTTAAATAATCAAATCATCACCATTAATTTTAACATAAGGACATTTATCCCATAAATTTAATTATATAAAGCTATACTTTTACCAAATAGAAATTAAAATTCATAGATTAACATAAAATTTACCAACTGTAAGTACATTGCTTTTGAGATTCGTAACACTATATAGAGCGGAATTTGAGTTACGTAATTATATATTATTGTTAAGAATTTTTATTATATGATATTCATATATTAACTCGTATATTGACTGTTCCTAAAATCTCCCACTAAATGATACGCGATGCCAAATTTGATAATTTTTTTTGGGGACAGTTACCAATATTTGCTTAATAAATTGTAATTTTAGCTTGTAAATTAAGAAAATTGTTTCAGTGTCATAGTTGGTGACAATGGTCTTCAGCAGATAAAATGAAGTGATATAGAGATATCATGAAACATGAGGGAGAGCCTTTCTCACAAGGAAATCTCAAAGTAAGGCCCAAACAAGTTGGACTCAAGGTGCATTCCTAGTTAATTTTAACAGGTTTATGATATTTCAAAGAGAATTCTTTTTCCTTCGTTAGACTACTACATCACTTGGTATCCAATTGATAAAGGGAGATGCAACAATTTCTCTCAAAAGCTACTACCCATGGGAGAGGCGCAATCTTGCTCTATATCACCTAGGATCAAGCCTAGAAATCCACTTCGAGCCCAACTCTTTTGAGCATTACTTCGAGAATCCTTTATGAGATATGCCCTCTTCGTGATAATTCAAAGAGAATTCTTCTTTTTTTCATTAGACTTTTATGTCACTTGGTATCCAACTAATATAGGAAGATGCAACCATTTCTCCAATAGCTACAATTGATGGAAGAGGCATAACACAGGACTAGACACAGGAATCTACTCCGAGCCCAATCCGTTTGGGCCTTCCTTAGAGAATCCCTAACAAGAGAGGTTCACCTTCGTGTTTTATGACGCTCCTACATCATTTTCCCATACTAAAAAGAAAATCCCTCTCTCGGGCATACCTAAGGGGATTCGAACGCGAGACCTTTAACTCTGATATCAATTGATGTAGAGAGATACAATCATTCATTCCATAAGCTGCAACGGATGAGAGATGTGCAATTTAGCCCTATATCACCTAGGACCAAGCTTAGGAGTCCGTCTTGAGCTCAACTCTTTTGAGTCTTACTTCGAGAATCTCTCACGAGAGAGAGTCATGCTCGTGTTTCATGATGCCCTTACATCATAAAACCTACATATGTTACAAGAATCTTTTCTTTTATAAATTCGAATGCGATTGACACCTACCTAGGTAAGGCCTAATAATTTCAAGATGTTCAATGTCATCATTGTGAATCTTAGTGCTTGTGATAATGTGATATCTAGTCCGCTAGTGCAAACGTCTACAACTTATTCTTATTATTATTATTATTATTATATTTTATATCAACATTATATTATAATGATTGATTTTTCGTTTTTTTTTTTAAAAAAGAAGAAAGAAAGAAAAGAGAGTGTACACAAATCACATTAAGATAAAAATTAAAACATGTATATGAAGCATGAAAGAGACTGATTGGGGGCAGGTATAACTGGCCTAGAAGTGATTGTCCAAAACAATTGGTTTGTTAGAGTTCCATCTTTCTTCTAAAATTGTATATTATCAGTTTTTTACAGGGATTTGGTTGGTGCTCTTTTGTTTGACTGGGCCTGTGTTAGTTGACACGTAACACTATATATAGCTTTAAAAATACAAAAAAATTTGGCTCTATTGGGTGGTAATCAGAAAATTGCAAAACAGATGAACTCAACTGAGGAAGTTAAAACTTATTTAAAAACCTTTGACTTGACCCTGTAGTTTTGCATATAAATAAACATCCACAGGTTAAATAGGATTTATAAAGACTTGAGAGCACATGTACTTTTATTTTTATTTTTGTTAAACGACATGTACTCTCATTTTTATCCGAATTTATATTGTTATAAATCCTGCTTGTACGTCCGTTAAGATTTTCCTTCTTTATATTTAAATGCTACTACTTGGCCAAACTAGCGACAATCTCTCAGTAGCTAGCTACCCCAGTAGCACCAAAATTAAATTTCTGTTGTATGCAGTGCAATGTACTTGATTGAGTTTGATTATTTTATCAAATATTAAAATATTCCATCACTTCTCAGTGCTCATATGTGGTTATAATCCACCTCTCTCAGTCTCAATCACCTATCCATTCTTCACTTGCATGGCTTCGCGATAATTTATAAGGAAATCTACACATAGGAAAAAGGACTTTTTTTTTTTTTGTTCTGTGAAATGGGTTCTCTGTTAAATCTTTTGTGTAGCTGCCTTTGGCTGTTGTGTGCAAGTCAAAAAGTGGATTCACAAAGCATGCAAGGCACTGTTTTCATTAATGGGACAGCTTCAATAGCAAAAACAGATGATGATTTCATTTGTGCTACTTTGGATTGGTGGCCTCCTGATAAATGTGACTATGGAACTTGTAGCTGGGGTACAGCTTCTCTGCTTAATCTAGTAAGCTTCTCTAATGTACTCAGTTTGAGTCACAGTCAACATTTCTTTGTCTAAAACATCATTTTGGATTCAATTTATATGTTGTTATCTCTAGTTTGTATATCATTTTTTTTTCTCTTTTGCCTCTATAGGACCTCGCCAACCCGATATTATTAAATGCCATCAAAGGTAAGGAGTCAATAATTTGTATATGACGAGAAAAAAAAACTAATAATACGAATGTTCGAGACTTTTAGTACAAGTTAGAATTTACTCAGGTTTAATTGTATTACAGCTTTTTCTCCATTGAAAATCAGACTGGGAGGCACTTTACAAGATAGAGTCATATATGAGAGCAAAAATGATCATCAA
Organism: Litchi chinensis; assembly: GCA_019925255.1. Classification (NCBI taxonomy): domain Eukaryota; kingdom Viridiplantae; phylum Streptophyta; class Magnoliopsida; order Sapindales; family Sapindaceae; genus Litchi; species Litchi chinensis. The sequence goes on from CM034461.1 coordinate 41,997,584, forward strand.
CCCTGTACACCATTTGTCAAGAATTCTTCAGAATTGTTAGGCTTCTCACAAGGTTGCTTATCGATGTCTAGATGGGATGAACTCAACATTTTCTTTAGAAATACTGGGTAACAGTTTTCTAAAATTTTCATCAGAACGTATTCGATTAGTTTTTTTCTCTTCTTTTCATCACAACCTGTGTACAGGGCATCTGTTATTTTCGGATTAAATGCGCTAAGCAGCAGGAAAATAGGCTCAGATGGCACTGCCGTGGGAGCTTGGAATTCGAGTAATGCTGAGTCTCTTATGCGATACACTGTTAACAAAGGCTATACAATTCATGGTTGGGAGCTTGGTAAGAGCTAGAAACATCTAAATGAGGACCAAAACAGTTGTGACTTCTTTTGCAGGAAAAGAAAACAACCATATATTATAATTTCTGATAATAAAAGATCGTTTGCTTACCAGGAAATGAGTTGAGTGGAGATGGAGTTGGAACAAGAGTTGGAGCAGATCAATATGCATCAGACATTATCTCACTCCAAGACATTGTTGAAAATGTATACACAGCTTTTCAAATCAAGCCACTGGTCTTGGCACCAGGAGGGTTCTTTGATGAAAACTGGTTCTCAGAATTCATAGATAAAACACCAGAATCACTTCAAGTAGTCACACACCACATTTACAATCTTGGGCCAGGTATACTAACTCATCGAAAGTAAAAATTTCCCGCAAGCCAGTTTATAAATTATTGTTCATCATAAATAGGTGTGGATGATCACCTTATCGACAAGATCCTGAATCCATCCTATCTCAACGGCGGATCTCAACCCTTTAGTAGCCTTCAAAGAATTCTTCAGAATTCTACAAGTTCAGCAGTTTCTTGGGTTGGTGAAGCAGGAGGGGCATATAACAGTGGCCGCAATCATGTCACAAATGCTTTTGTGTTTAGTTTCTGGTAATCTGGCTCTAGCTTTTTTTTTTTCCTTTTCTATGTTTTTGAGAACATAATTCTGATGTAATTTCTTGTTTCTTATTAAACAAACAGGTATTTAGACCAGCTAGGAATGGCATCAGTTTATGATACCAAAACATATTGTAGACAGACTCTGATTGGTGGAAACTATGGTCTACTTGACACCAACACTTTCGCACCAAATCCAGATTACTACAGGTAAATTTTGAACATCAGGTATTGTATTGCAACTCCAAAGAGAACAAGAAAACGAGTTCTATTGTTGTTCTTACTGATGTTTTGTTCTGCAGTGCACTTCTTTGGCACCGTTTAATGGGAAGAATTGTCCTGAACACGAGTTTCTCCGGGACAACAAAAACACGTGCTTATGCCCACTGTTCAAAGAACTCTGTGAGTTAAATATTGAACATGAAATTCATGAAGAAGATGATTATCATGGTCGATTAATGTATCGGTTTTCATTGTTACAGCAAGGAATCACAGTGCTGTTGATCAACCTAGATGGCAACACAACAGTTCAAGTCCGTGTTTCAATTGAAAATGCTGTCAGCCACGAAGCTCTTACCATACAACAACAACCAACTCAAAGGCCGAAATTTGCTAGGACGTCTAAAGATTATAAAGTTGATGTGAACACAAGAGAAGAATACCATTTAACTGCGAAAGATGGGAATTTACACAGCCAAACAGTGCTTTTAAACGGGAACATACTTGCAGTGAATTCATCTGGAGCGATTCCCCCATTAGAACCCATTAATGTGAGCGCACAAGATCCTATAACAGTTGCTCCTTTCTCTATTGTATTTGCAGACATTCCCAGCATCGTTCTTCCTGCTTGTGCATAGCTCACTTCCCAGTGAGGCCAAAGTGGATTCCAGCAATTCGTATTGAGTGCTGGCATATGAGAGTACGAAGATACACAAACACAAGAAAAAATTAAGAAGCTCATCATCTGCAATAAGAGCTTGACTGTCGAATTGTAAGCAGTCATTGTATATCTCCTTCTCAATTGCATATCCATGTAAAGAATGAATAATTTACATTTTCAACAAAATCCTGCATATGCTCACTGGAAGTTCCTATATTGTTCTTATCTCTATCCTGAACTGAACTTGAAGGTGGCCTCTTGATGGGACACCATGATACACTTCAAAAATCCTGGAACCTAATTTTGTTTTAGGAGAAAAAAAATGCATTCATTGTATGCTGAACATTGACCAAAATGGAATAAGACACAGCACGAATTCAAAAGGCGCTCAAGTTGTAGCAGTTTGCTGCTCTTGCAATTCAAGTGGAACAGCTGGTCTCCAAGTGGTGCCTTCTGGACAGTCCATAAGAGCAATTCCCACAGCAGCTAATCCTTTCCTAATTGCATCTGATTTTTCATACTGCTTGTTCTTTCTTGCCACAGTCCTTTCTTCAATTCTTAATAAAACTTGTTCTTCATTTAATTTCGCACGCTTCAATGCCTTTTCCCTGAGCTCTTGCAAAACCTGCAGCATGGAAACAGTTCCTATTACAACCTTGGTAGAAAACAAGCATGAAGACTGTATTCATTCACAAGAATGTTGAAATTCCAAAATTTATCAGGCAATAGCATCAATGTCTTAGTCTCGAGTTAGGGAGCAATTCATGAATACAAGAAAAGTATGGATTTACAAAGCTATAAGTTTGACAAACTTTGGGATTTATATGATGAAAAGCAAGTTAGTAAGTTATACACCCTAGATGTCATGTGATATTTGCTAAAAAGCAAAGGATTGGGATAGCAGAAAAAGATTATTATACAAGATTTGCCAGAATGTAACTTTAGGCAATATCATAATATAAAGTTTTACCTCGGAGTAACTTGTGGGCATCAGGCCCAAGATATTTAGAACATTCCTAATTATCTTTTCGAGAGCGGTTAATGATTCTAGCCGCATTGCTTGCTTCTTCCCCTGCATAAATCAACATTCGATTATTCACAGCACTTACAAAATTGGGAAAAAAGGAAACACAGAAAATTAGGATTTAAATCCTTATTTGAGAAATGAGTATCATTAGTACTGGAAAGGGAACCAGCAGAGAGTAAGAACTGCTAAAACTGTAACTAATTCAATACAGCAATCTAGCAACTTGGCTGACTTCTAACAAGATACCTCACATCCAATTTGATTGTTGGATGCAACAACTTGTGGTTCAGTGACACTTAGGATCCTCAGTATAATTCAAAACCACATTGAACCCAGACATTATATCTTTAGCTGTTGGATTTTCTTACAGGCCATCTACCCAAAAGTCACATACATTGATCCAGTTACATCCATAAAACATGTATCTGAAATCCAATACCTTACGTGTATGTAGCAGATCATTAATGGTTTTTAATGGGTCAGATAATGCAGCCAAAACAACGGGAGTGTGAAGATCATCAGACATTGAAGCTACAAAATCGTTATTGAATTTGTTGATGCTATTGAGAGTGTCAGGTGCTGTCAAATCCTTCAAACTTGCTGCATCATGCTGGCTCAGAACATTTTCACAATCTTTTAATGTCTGAAAATATAAAATATATAAGGTTAACATTTCTTCATCAAAAATAATAAAAATATTTCATCTGCAAATATCCATAGAAAATGTTTGTTGGAGAATACAGACATTATGAATGTTTGGATGATTGAGAGAGAGAGAGAGAGAGAGAGAGAGATTCCAAGTGTTGGTACCTGATAGATGTAGAAAATACGTTCTGAAGCACTTTCAAGTTGGGCGACAGAGTAATTGATAGGAGATCGATAGTGTGTCCCAATTAAAAAGAGCCTCAGAGCTAGCGGATGGTAAAGTTCTATAACCTGGGAAAAATATAAGAATCATGTTAATCATGGATTTAAAACAGAAGCGGTCAACATAAATCTGTAAACTTGGTTGGGTCCGGTAATAAGAATGACCACTCTGTACCAGATGGAATCATTTACCTGCCTGATTGTGAAGAAGTTTCCAAGGGACTTGGACATTTTCTCTGAATCAACAGTGACAAAGCCATTGTGTATCCAAAATGATATATTACTATGCTTACATGCAGCACAACTTTGAGCAATTTCATTTTCATGGTGGGGAAATACAAGGTCCATTCCTCCACCATGTATGTCAAAAGAGTGACCAAGATAGGCAGCACTCATGGCGCTGCACTCAATGTGCCACCCAGGTCTTCCAGGCCCCCATGGACTCTCCCAAAAGGGCTCTCCCTCTTTTGCTGACTGCAAATTATTAAAAGGAACAAGGAAAAGAAGAATTGTGATGACAGCATAAATTATAATTGATTGCAATTTGAAAAAATGAATGTGTTTACTTTAATAGAAACTTGATGCACATGCTTACAATGGCAAAATAAACTTAATTTCATACACCAAGAATGTTATCATGAAGGATGAATGCTTGAAAGTATATAACAATCTGAAGACCATCACCCATGATTCACATATTTAGACCCGTTTACCACTTGATCACAGAAATTCAAGCAGGATGGCTATGCCTAATAGTAGGCCAGACTGTGCCACACTAATAATTTAAAGTTAACTATAGACATCCATATGCATTGCCAATGTTTTATATACAGAGGCTTACCTTCCATAAAGCAAAATCTGCAGGATTTTTCTTTCTTGAATCCACAGCAACCCGCTCACCAGCACGGTTATCTTCTAATTTTCTTCCGGATAATCGTCCATATTCAGGGAATTTGTCTACAGAGAAGTAAACATCCCCATCAACTCTATAGGCAAATCCATTATCAAGAATCTGCCAAGATGATATTTTACCAAAATTAATATTCAAAGCACCACATATTTCAAGGCACTGTACCCAGAATTAAGTGTATGGTGCACAATACAATGGAGAGAAATAAGGACTTATGGTGTTCAATAAGTAAATAAGACAACTAAACTAGGTACTGAAGCACGAAAGACATTATACATGCAGGGCTTAAGAATCTTAGGAGCCTTGGAATCTAAATCAGTTCTGACCCTCTCTATCTACTAAAAAATATATCCTTATTATGCTATATTAAGCAGTTACCTTTTGCACCCAGATTGATTTTATTGCTCTAAAATGCCTGTTTTCAGGCAGCTTTTAGGAAGCATAATGCGGGAGCTGTTCTCCCTCGAAAGGATGAGAATGTGAACCAATAAACAAGCATGCTCTTCACATCAGCAACTGATGTGAAAAATAAAACTGAAATCCTTCTTTATTAATCAGAACAACAACAAAAGGACCAAAGAAGCACCTGCTTGATCATATCCACAATCTGGGACATGTGATCAGAGACACGTGGCTCAACAGAAGGAGGCAAGCAATGAAGATACACCATATCCTGATGAAACTCTTGGCAGTACCGTCTGCTCAAACTGATCGGATCCTCCCCCAACTCATTAGCTCGAACAATAATCTACAGAATTCGAAAAGTGCAGACTAAGCTATCCTGTCATACCAATATCAAAAACGCCGTTGGCAAACCAGCACATGCACCACCGCTATAACATCACTAACACTCATCATATACACATTACAAAAATTTGCCATAAAAACTTGACCCCCTAGAATGACAAAAACAAGTAAAATCTACCCACTTGGTCACTCATTTTCAATGCTTCAAAATTCTGTAAATCATTGTATTTGAATGCAAACTAACCAACCTTGTCATCAACATCTGTGAAATTTCGAACATAATCTACTTCATAACCCAAATGCCTCAAATATCTGTCCAATACAAAAACTGCATCAAAATCTTTTCTTTCTATTAAAAAACTTAATATTTTCATATTAAATGAAAAGGGTAGGACCTGTAGAGAACATCGAAGGTGACGTAGACACGCGCGTGGCCAATATGGCTGAGATCGTATGCAGTGACGCCACAGACGTACATGCCAACCTTGCCTTCAAGTTTGGGCTTGAAAAGCTCCTTTTTTCTAGTCATGGTGTTGTGGAGCCAGAGCTGGGTCGATGGAGAGGTGTCTGGGTGGTCATTTTTGGGTTTGCTGGGGGGTTTTTGGTTGGTTACAGATTGTGAGGGGGAGCTCAGAGAGCTTAAACAACGAAACAAGCGTCGGTTGTTGGGTTTGAAATGGGTGGTTTGGAGTGACGTTGGAAGAAGAGAGAATCGGGTTGGTGTTAGAGGTTTGCAGCATTTGAGAAGGAGGAGAGTTGCTGCCATTTCCCTTTTTTTTTTTTAATTTCAAGTTTTGCTTTTGGTTTCTCAGGTGCTGGTTTTATTCAGTTTATCTACAACGAGCGAACTGGAGATTTTGAGGAGTTGTGTTGCGAGTTCAATCTGGGTCAACTCATCGGTAGAGGTTCGAGCATGCAATAACAACTTTTTTTTTTTTTTTAATCTTTTTTTTTTGCCTTTTATATCACTAATCTAAAGTTGACAATTTTTTTTTTTTTTAACCTGACTCTAAATCAGATAATTATCGAGATTTATTGATGAAATCTTCTTAACATGCGGTCTAAAATATTAGGAACTATTCATATAGTTTTCTTAAGATGCTGTCTCGAATACTATTTGGAAAAATTATTATATTTTTTTGTGAACTTTCGAGTTTGAACAGTGCAAGAGGACTTGTGCCACTATGGCAACCCACAAAGCTCAAAGTTGACATGTTTTACTTTTACAATGAACTTATAATTCAAGGAATCAAACTCACAATCTCAAGCTCAAAATTGAAATATATATATATATATATATGAAAGTCATATCACTTAATAAACTTTTAATTTCAAAAATATATTAATAATTATATAATATATTTATATTCATTTTTTTCAATTAATATTAATTTGACTATTTGTTTTTTCATTCTAAAATCTAAAAGCTGTTTTTTGTTTTATGTGATTATATATTTCTTATGATGATTTTAGAAATTAATTGGAATGGAAATCTGTTTTCAGTTTGTTTCTCTTGAAACGAGTTTCGACTTAGATGAAAAGGGCATTTCAGAAATCTCTAAATATACTAAAATTTGTTTGCATAATTCTAACTTCTAAGGGAGTCATTTGTTAGTTTAAAGCAGTGTTGCAAAAATCGGCGATTTTCGACGATTTTTCGACGAGAAATCGGTGACCGGCGGCCGGCCGGTCTGATAAGGGCCAGATCGGCGGTGAAAATCGCTGCTGGCGGTTACTCGGTCGACTCGGCCGAGTAATGGGCAGCTCGGCCCTACTCGCCCGACTCGGCCGATCCGCGGTTTTTTTTTTCAAAACTGCAACCCCAAAACGACGTCGTTTTGGGTGTCAAAAACGACCCAAAACGACGTCGTTTTGGGTTGATTTAAATTTTTTTATTTAACCCAAAACGATGTCGTTTTGGACAGCCCAAAACGACACCGTTTTGGGTTCAGATTACAAAAACCGAAAGCTTCTGTAAGAAGCTTTCGGTTTTTGGCTGTCCAAAAATATATAATATATATTGAATTAATATATATTATATTAATATATAATATAATATACATACACATGTCATTAATATATATTATATTAATATATAATATATATTATATTAATATAACACATTATTATATTATAATTATATGATTGTATTAAAGTGACTTTAGAGATTGTAAGAGATAGGTTTGAATGTTAAATGATATTTTGTGATTATATGATTATATTTTGAATTTTTGATTCTATAGAAAATTTTTAATTTTTTTTTACAAGTTTGACCGTCGGTTTATCAGTGAACAGTACTCGCCGATTAATCGCCGAGTTACCGATAAATCGCTAACCGTTGCCTTGCCGGTCGATTAACGGTTAGCGATTTCCACAACATTGGTTTAAAGTACTAGGTGCCATTAGTTATTAATGTCTCATACCAATTATGTAAATCTTGAAAAGCTTTTACTTCGAAGAATCTTGGTTTGCGTGTGTGATTGTATATATCTATATAGGGGGAGAGAGAGTAGTTATAAAGTTTGTAGAGAACTGCTTTCAAAAAATAACAAGTTTGTTTAGTCTGAATCTCGCAATTTACTTCAACCACTGTTGTTTTGATATTCGGTGTGTAAGAAACATGAAGTAACAGACAGATTTCGGGAAAAACATGCTATGATGATCCTCTTAACAGCAGTTAACAACAAGAAGGTTCTAAAGTAGTTAGCTTAGCCTGTGTTTATCCTAAAACCAAATCTGCTGTCAATCTCTCTCCACACATCTATAATGAATAATCTGATGCCTCATAAAAAAAATTCCTGCACTCCTCCACTGCAATATGGGACCACGTCTCTCTGGATACCAGTATGGACAATCCACTAGAGAAGTCCAAATTGATTGTCCTGGTGAGAAGAAACCGCTGCTTTGATCAAGCCGGGGAACACACCTTATCTGAAAACCAAACCAATGACAGAATGTTGAAAAAGTAGTGTCAATAGCTTGGTATTTTTGTGCAGGTTGCAAATTATTTAAATGACTCCAACCTCTATTTAGATTATCAATTATTAGTTCATACTGTCAACCCATCGACCCCAATCAAGAAAATAGAAGAAAAACCAACTGGCAACTGCGAGATTAGAGCTTATAGTTGTTTACCAATGAAGTCCAAAAGTAAAAATAGATCGTTCTAATCTTTTTAGACTGATAGTGATGTATTTTATCTTTTGGGTACTTTTGTAAATTTCAGTCATTCAATGAAAGAAATACAGAAATCAAATAGCAACGGCATCTAAGCAAGTTTCACCTTGATTAATACTACCACAGCAAAAGCGATTGTCATCTTTGTAGGTTGCTTGGACACCCATCATCCAAGATCCCACAGATGTATCATCATGTGCGTAAGTCTTCAGGGTTGCACTGCATGGTGATAAGAGAAACATCATAAGATTGGAACTCATATAGAGCACAATATCTAACATAGACAATTAGACAATATTCCAGGACATTATAAATCGGCCATATAGCACAAAGGTCCACTAATGCAAAACATGGCTTATGTTTGAACTTTCCAAAATTTTACCAATTCAATGTCTGAATGGATTTTTCTATTCCAGATATTTCACTGACAACTAACCTGTTTATGTTGATATACTGAGCCAAATTTTTGGAGAGTACAAAAGCAGAACCAGCTGCATGTCGGAAGTAACTGATAGAGACAAGAAATCGCTTGTAATGCCAACACAGGTTAAAAAAAAAAGTATTTGTACACAATTATAGCCAGTAGATATGCGGTACTCATTTTTGTTCAAAAGCAAGAACACTTACGATTTTCCATCCCCAAATTTCCACCAGTCAGGTTCATACCATGGCTTTCCCCTAAAATTCAACAAAATATAAATTGAGGAAAAGACTGTGGAAAGTGTGTATTTTGAAAAGACTGAGGAAAGTGTGTATCAGAATATAAATGGATGCATTAAAGATATATCATAGAAAAACAAGAAAAGCAATCAGACTAAGTCAAATAACTGAATAAGATATGAAAATATACTCTTCAGCTACAACTTCTCCAGACTTCATGCAACCAATATAAGCACCATCTTGGCCACGACTACGATCAAGAAGGCCTATCAGTGCCTCTGTTAAGCCAAGAAACAAACACTTTATATATCAAGAATTTCTGACAAGGAATTAGGACATGATAGTTGTGATATTATCAACAAACAGAAAGCAAATGATGCTCTACCCAGATCCAGGTCAACATTGTCATCAACTTTTACATAAAATTCTGCATCCCAAATTTGAACAGCAGTGCTGAAGAAGAACTTCACTTTCTTGGGCAACTCTTCTTGAGCCTCCTCATGACCTTCCTGACAAACGCAATAGCATATCTTCAGATTCTATATCTTGCATGTTAATAATTCAAGGTAACTAATTACGAGAAACCCCACTTATAAACTAACACAAATAATCAAATTAATAAATTAAAGGGTAAAAAGTATTCACTTTAGAACCAATGAGTCTAGATAATAACTATTTATACACCATGCATTACCAAAATAATCTTAGCAAGAATCTAATCGTCAAATGCAGAAAAGATATCCAAGATATTTGGTTTTTTACATGACGGTAAAATTGAAGATTGCTTACAAGAATCAAGAAATCCTTTGTCATGTGATTTTCCTCATCAATATTGCGATCTAAGCTATCACCACGATTGGCACTGACAGTGACAGTTTAAAAACCCAAATAATTATTACAGTTCATCTGCAACCACAGTATCTGTGACACTTGTAAAAAAGAAGAGGAACCAGACCAACAAACAAGAAAAAAAACAGCATATACAGCTAACAAAATAAAGATTAAAGTGAGAGGCAAAAACCTCCGGCCAATCACAAAACGTATGACCACTCCTCTCTCCTCAAGTTTTTGTAAAGCATCACCTGCAGGAGCAAAAAATTTTAACATATGGTATTCAACTGGGAGTATAAAAACTCGATACAAGATATCGCAACCATAATTTGCAGTGTCACAGATTTTATCGAGAATAAGATCTATGACGAATTTGCTGAATCGTAAATTAATTGAGACTATGATATGCGACACCATTTTAAGTACACGACAAGACAATAACTGAAAGGTATAGATCTGTAACAACTAACAACAGAATCACTACTCAACAAACTGACTGAACTTCATAGATTGCATTCACAGAAATGACTGAGCATCGCATAACAAGACATAATTTTCAGATCCACATTAACAAAATTCATCAGACCTTGTAAAAAGCCAGGTTTCCACTAAATGCTGTAGTCTTATAAAGTAAAATTGATAGCTAAAAGGTAAAAACTAACCTTTAGGCATCCAAGATCCCCTAAACACATTTCGCTTCAAGCGACTACCAAAGCCAGTATAAACTCCAATAACAGCAAGCAGCTTTTTTCCTGACGAAGACCCACTTTGTTGCACCTGATTCTTAAGATACCCTTGACTCTTGGCCAAAGTTAAGTCCATCTCAGCTTCAACAATCCTCCTCTCCAAATCTCTGCAAGTCAACACCATTGCAGGAACCAAATAAATCACATAGAACCAGAACGAAACCTCAAAACAAAAATCAAGTAACATACTTGCATCCTAGGAGCATCAGCTTATCTTCAACCGTCAAAACCTTGGGTCTCTACCAGCAAAGACAGTTAAAATAATAATAATAATAATAAGACATCTTAGAAACATCAAACAATAAAACCCTCTATTCAGTTGCTAAGAAAACAGCTGAACAGAAAGTTTTCAATAAGGTTTCCGTATTCAAATCAGAATTTCCTAGCAACCATATCGAAATAATAACATCAAAACAGAAGGCTTGGGAGAAACCTGTTCCGCATTCTTCTTCAAAAGACTAGTAAGTAATGTCCTGTTCTCCGCATCTTGCCACAGCCTGATTATTTCAAAAAAATAATTTCTAATAATCAGCTTGCATTAAAAACAAACACACACACACACACACACACATGTATATATGAAAGAAGAACAAATCTATATTAAATACACACTACACACTATATAATCTTCAACTAAAACTGATTAAATCCTCCAAATTCGATCAAATAGATTTGATTCGACGATCAAGACCAAGTCGATATCTAAAACAGTAAGATTGCTACAAAGGTAAAAGTAAAAAATGATGCAAACAAATTCTGTAACTATTCACAATTCTGTTACAATGATCTCCTACTTCACAAATCCTAACATTTCGAGAAGCTGAGTTAATTTTCCTATATTTTCTCGTTAACCAAACAGAGATTGATCGATGGACAAACCTGCCGGCAACGTAGAGCCAAGCGAGGCAGGAGAAGAAGGCCATGAGAAGCGACGGTTTCGAGGTTTGTAGAGGCTTTGATCTCCATCTCCTCTCCGATTTCGACGTCGTTGTTGTTGTTGGCAAGCTATCCATCTTCTCGCTTCCTCTCAATCTACTACTCTACAAAGAGATTGAGAGGAAAAAAAAAACCGAAAATAAAAAATTTTGTGTATTTTAGATAAATAGAAACAAATCGATGTATTTATGTACGTATGTATGTACACACTGGTTGGTTGATCAGGTGATGCAAAATGCAAATGACACGATTTGCAGGTTAGCGTCTGTTGTTTGGTGAAAATTGGCTGACGAGTGGACTTTGCGCGACAGATGAAACTTCTATGGTCGCTTCGTGGGCCTCCAGCCCAATTAGAATTAGTTTTTTTTTTTGAAATAATTATGCTACTTTAAATTATTTTTTACAAATAAATGATGTATTAATCTAGAATTTATTAAAATTTAAGTATTTTAAAAGTTTGGGTGTATTCAAACTAGATTTATATGAAATTTATTAATATATATGTATTTAATTCAAATTTATATGAAATTTAATGAAATTTAGGTGTTTTAAAAAAGTTATTGATTTTACTAATTTTATTTAAAGAATAATATTACACTTATAAAAAATTTGTCCAAATGATGTGGCAAACTAATTTGTAGCTATCACATTAATTTTGAAATAATATATTTATAATATGGTAATTACAAATAAGTTTGTTATATCATTTGGACAATAAATTCAAATAAATTTTTAGATAATGTAATATTACTCTCATTTAAATGATGGATTTAGATGAATTTTAAAATGATTTTATTAAAAGAAAAATTTATAATCCCATTCTACTTAAGATTTGATTGAATTTCTTAAAGGAATTAAACAAAATCAATATTGAATCTATAAAATCGATTAATTCCACCATCTATCATTAAAAAATTCCAATAAATTCAATAAATTTTAAATTGAATGTGTCCCCTTGAAATTTTTTTAAGTTATAAATGTTTTAGTTATGTTCCTGTAATTATATATAAAAATATAAAATTACCACAAGTCAAGTGATTTATATGCTTTTCCTTTATATTGATATTAGCTAATCGAGTCCCAAATTTATCTACTCATTACCTTGTGAACATTTTTAAGCATTAATGCTAGTTTTGTACATGCGTAACATTAAGCCGGCAAATCCAGGTTTTTTATTTTTAGTTTTTCAAAAGACAGCCCAACAACGAAATCAAACCATGATTCGATTAAAGGGTTTTAAGATCCAAATGAAAGACAATTAACAAATTAGAGATTAAACATATTACACCCAATTTAAAAGCGTTATCTCCTGCATCATCAAGCAACAAGGGGACATATTGAGTTAAATGCGTAATGACACGTACCAAAATGGGTATGATTGTAAGCATAAAGTTGAACCCTGTACGTAAATCAACGTACTAAAACTATGGTCTCTAACAACTAGAGAATTAAACAAGAATGATTTCAATAGTGACACAATAAACAGTTGTATGCATGACATTTGACTCGATAGTGCTGTGCGCTCACGACATCGCATCAAGTGCATCTTTTGAAGTGTAGAACAGATAATTAACACTTTCAAGTTGTACACATCTAGTTGCTCCTCGCAGCTCCAGGCATCAAGTTGGCTAGTGAAGGAACCCCTTGGCTCCTCATTTCCTCTTGCGCACGCCTCATCTCTTCCGGATCTATTCAATACGCAAAACAGATTGACAAGATAAGTAGTATTGCAGAGTAACTTGTAAGCTACGTCATCAAAATTTGGACTAATTATTATTCCACACAACAGGGGGTCTAAATTTCTATTAGTAGACTGTATAATAATTCCAGTAAAAACATCTTAACCAATATAAGATCAACAAAGCTTCTAATATACCATGAGGAAGAGAATGGATCTTATATGGAATTGACAAAGTAGCAAGTAATCATCACACAACAAAGCAGTAGAAGTGTAGAACCATATACAATCTGCTCTCTCTTCCACGGGCCACAGAGAAAGACACTGGTGAATGTCTATAGCAAGTACTTAGGACTCATAAAATGGTGGATAAATTGGTAAAAACGAGACATATGTTGGCAAAGATGCATTCTATCATTCTATGCAGTAGTCTCAGAAATTCCAACAAAATGAAGGAAACTTTTCAGAAGACTCCCAAAAACTATGATTGATTGCCTGTACAACATGGAGAATTTCATGATTTACTGTGAAGTTAAGGCCAAATCTGAAAATTTTTAGTTTAAAACTGAAGTAAATGCATTATTGGAGTATGATGTAGCCCTAGGAGTCTCTCATGAAAGAAAATCCTTGCAATTCTAAAAGCCAAATCAACCCATATAATTCTCTGTAAGTCAGCACTTCAAGGCCATGTTTGAAACATGAAAATATGAACAAAGTACTTACCCATATTCTCCATCAATTTGGGCATCAAAAACACGACAATCAGCATAAATCCCACCATTAGACCCATTGGGCTTTTCACAACAGACATTATGGAGAAAGGTTCTCTAATCTGGATTAAAAGAAAAGAAAGAAAACATGAGGACAAGCATGTATGGTTTGGATCTATAGAATCAAGCAAATAACTAGGAAAAGGTGGATCAACCTCATAATACTGCTCTTCTCTAAGTGGCTCAAAAACCAACTCAGTCAGACCCCTCCTGGTCTCTGTCAATGCAGCCTGAACCTTGCCTGGGTTTCTGGCACTGACATCAACTCGGACCTAAGCAATTTCAAGATTATCAATGATGGAGAAATCTGGCTCACAATGATCAAATGATCAAAAGTTGGCAGAAAAAAATAAAAAAATAAAAGAAGTTAATAACTTACTGGCGAAAAGAAATAGCCTATTGCAGCCACTTCAATTAAATGAGTCCCAGCTGACATGTTATGGCTTTAAGCATACACATTAAGGAATTACACCTGACTCAAGAAAAGTCCCTAAGAAGTCCTTCCATAAATTCTATAAAAACTGATTTTTTTGATTTTATTATGTAAAAGTATCAAAACAAAGAACTGGAGGGCGTGGAGAGGGATTGATAAGGAGAAACAGAACAATAGATAGAGATTATTCTAACATAAAAAGCAGAAAAGAAGAACTGAGATTTTACCAATTGAAAAATGAAAAAAGTGTTCACGAGGTGACATGATCAGGTTTAAACGTAGATATGCATAACAAAAACACAAATAGTAGGATACAATGAAAAATATCCATCAGGCCTCAGAAAAGTTATGCTTTGACCACCATTGAGTATAACTTTAATATTCGGTATTTTTCCTCCAGGAGAACCAAACGCTTTTCCGAGCACACCTGCCAAATCCAAATAGATTCTTCAGAAATTTGACTAACTACAAAACTATCACAGACCGATATAACAGAAGACACACAGAAGAAACAAATATGCAGGCAATTCACATAATCAACCACAAACATAATATGAGAATAATTATCACATGATATTATCTCCACCAATGTTTCGTCATCTGTGCTGGGGTAAGGTCTGTACCATTGAGAAACATTTCAAATAAATAATTTTCCAACAATTTTAGTAAATTTACAAGATATAAATTACATCAAGATGCTGGTCACAACCTTTGGTAGTTTCAATGATGCTAAATGAAAGAACAATAGATCAAACATCCTAGGCAAACTCAATCCTCTATTTGACCATACAACCACCGAAACAGCCCTGCCCTCTCCTATTCCCAATATCAATGCACGAAAATATGTTTTTGTGTACTTGCACTGTAGTGTAGGCACCGCCAACTCCAAAAGACTCAACAAAACACAATGGACTTTCAACCTTCCATAAACATACCAACACTCAACTAGTTAAAAATTACACAATATACAAGTTTCTGCATATATTCTTTGAAAACGCGAACATTGAGACATCAAAACATGCATTGAGTAGCTCAATCAACAAAAATAAAAGGTATATAGATACATCATTAGACAAAACAAAACTCACTCAAAAAAACTAAAATTTAGACAGTAATATCATGATTATTATCCTTATATTAGACAATTACTCGAATTTCAAATCTCAATCAAATCACGAAAAATAGAACAAACCAGGAATCGTGACTCGTCCACTGATTGTGTAGCCATCGCTAGACCTGCAAGAGAGAAAACCACAAATAACTGAGCCTAAATCATGATTTTCACATTTTTTCATTCTGTTTAGTTACCGAGAAATTGAATTGATTTGTAAAAGAAAATTGAAGAAGTTCTAGAAATCGTACGCAGGAGAAACCGCAAGAGACGACGAGAGAAGAGAGAGGAGTAACTGCACGAATAGTACGGAGAGAACCGGACTGGATCTGATGAGCGAAGGCATGTTGAAGGGGTACTCTGTGATGAAGCCGAGTTCGAGAGGTGACGATGGAAACTAGATCAGAGGACTTCCCTCGAGTGGTCTGATGATTGTGTGGTGCAGGGTTTAATTTGGTTAAATTGGTCGTGGAATCTGGACCGTCGAGCGAGGAGAAAAGTGTTATACATGTTTTGACTAGTGGACAGGATCGGGCGATGTTTCAAGGCAAATTTGCCATGGGTACAAACACAAACGCTATCCTAGCGCCTTTTTTTTTTTTTTTTAATTTATAAATTAAATATTAAACTCAACTATCTTATTAATTAAAATATTTCTTACACCAATTGCCTTACAGGGCAATGGAAGTACACACAGACAATCTTAATCATAACCAATTTTCAACACCCCACCTCCACCTCATTCAATAAGGATGAGATTTTCATGTATAGATTTGTTTCTATCTTATTATAGGTGACTCTCGATCATTAATCATATGGGAATTGCTGATGTCCTACCAATATGATCTCATTTATCTCCTAGATTCATTTCAATACCTCAAAAAAAATTAAAATGTTTCTTGTTTTTATTTATTAAATTAAATCTCAAACATGACTGATGTGCAGCCCTCCTTTCACTGCACTTGATCTTACATTCTGATAAAATAAAAGTAGATTTCCAAACACAAAGTGCTTTATATAGACAAATAATTTGATATTTGATGATAAAATAATAATATTGAGTTGATCAATTTACAAAATTATATTATTGTCCTAATAATGTAAATGCAATATAAATAAATAAACAGAAATACGACCAATGAAGTAAATTATAACAACTTGAACATACACGAAATATTTTTTTCACCAAAAAAGATTAAGGTATTATTACACTTGACTCAACATTTTTGAAGTCGTAAGTGCGTGTAAAACAAAAGACAAAAAGCAAACCTATCAAAGATTTCATTTACACAATCAATTACAGTACAAAAATTACATTCATCCTTTTTATTCTTCTTTGAAGGCCAATCAACCATGAAATATATAGGTTGAATCAGGAGGTGGGCACAAACACAAAACAGTAGGGAGAATGGCCCCCCAAACAAAGAATTTCAATTGCCTGATTTCGTGAAATGCTATAATCCCAACTTTCTTGAGAACCAATCTGAAAGATTAGCTATTACAAATCCTGCAAAGACCTGCAATACACCAAACGAAGAATTTAACATGTACTGAGACATAAACGTACGTAAACACAGGGTTACAAAATTTTTTACAATTAATCTTATGAGACGTTATTATGTTTATTGTTTTGTATGGTGAAATTTACAAGTTGGAGGTTTGTTTATGATTAGATTATTACCTGAGCTGAGCCGAGAATGTAGATGGCTGAGTAGTGACGGCCGTGAATCACCATGTCTGCCACCATAGCAAGTGGGATGGTAAGTGACATGCCTAATGTGGCCACCAGTGGAGTGGTCCATACAACGCATAATGCCCTGGAGACGAAAGTTAGAAGATAAGAGCAAATGCAAAATGGCCTAAAGCACTAGTCAAAAACATTATTAATTTGAATTTTGATATTACCAAAAGTAGTCTGAAAGGACACTTCCAACAAAGCCATTGGCAATGACGACTTCATCCATTTTAGCCGAATGAGGAATCATGAACTTGGGTTCAATTCCCAAGGCTGTCAACGGCCAAACTGAAACAAAAATCAAACGATCAATTGCTTATCAGTAAGACACAGGAGATGCATCAAACGTGGAAACAACTCTGAATATAAAAGAACAATTTTAATCAGATTTGATAGTTTATTCATAAATGCATTAATAGTCAAAGAACTCTTACCTAGCCACCATAGAGCTATAAGTGTGAACAATCCTATATATCCAAACAACTTTTGTACATCAACTCGTTCTCCTTCCTCACCGCAAAACTTTTTAAGAAGCACTGCAGCATTAGGTTGTAAAGGGAATTGTCATGTTACTTTGTAAAAATAACAGTTGAGCAATGAAATTAAAGGATGACATTGAAGATAAGATTTCCAACCTGTGAATAGTCCATATGACACAGCAGAGAGAAGGCCAAAAAGATCTCCAACCAGAGACCGTTTCTGATTGCTAAACACAAACATTAACTGTCAATGTCCAACACATAAATTACAAAAAGCAAGCTAACTGGGACATACAGGAATAACAATATATATAACAAAACACAAACAGGTTAGCCAGCATAATTTGTAACTATATATACATTATATACATCATCAGGGGATTCTGCTGCCTAATTCTTAAAGTAGAAAACGAAATGTGTATTGAATAGCAAGAAAGATCAAATGTGTATTGAATAGCAAGAAAGCTCAACATCTCTCTCTCTCATATCCCACGTGCAGCACTAGTTCATTATTGATAACAAGAAATTGTAGTTATCTTCCACTAAAGACTTTTCCCTGATATTAACAGGAATAATAAGATCATCTACATAACTGAATTCCTATGAAACAATATGTATTCCTAAACAAAGAAATGGAACTCATTATAAGTAATGCCTAACGTATAGAGAGGCAAAGAAAACTTACACAGAAGCACTTAATTGTGAATCATCAGCGGCCCAAGTTTTTCCAAGGGTAGTCATGGCCACACCAGCCATGCTGACGAAGACTGCGACTACTTTTGCTACATTCAATGAATCCTGGCCCAGCACAGCACCGATAAAAAGAGTAAAAAGTCCTGAGGTGGAAGATAACACTGTTGTACTTGCAACACTTGTGCGCGCAAGAGCAGCATTTGATAAATACTGCAGCAAAAATTCTTTCAGACTGAATTAATAAATATTATTATAAAGTCATAGAAAAATTCTCATGAACTGCTTTATTGATAGCAAAACTATGCTAGCATGATAATCCAAGTTAAAAAACCTAGAGAATAGCCCAAAAATATGTACACAGTACTAAAGAAAAACACGTATAAAGGGGAATGATAATCCTGAGAAAACTAGTACCTCAGTAAAAAACCAGATAGGAGCAAGATAAAAGCCAAAAGCAGCAATCTCTTTGGTTGTAAGCACCTTGTGTGCATCATCTCTGAGTTTAGAAACCAACGGCCTTCCCTCATCATCAGTAGCTAGATCTATTTCACTGTCTTTTCTACTGAAAGCGCCTTGAACCTCCATTTCAAATACTTTGTGCTTTAGAGGAGAATTTAGAACAGCAGAGGACTCATTTATGCTTTCTGCATCTTTACCACTTTTAGATGAGCGTCGTTTCAAAATATTATAGAGCCAATCTTTAAGGAATGCAATGGGCAGGTAAACTACCATGAGAGAAGCTCCCAGATATGTAACCGCAAATGGCTGCTTATAGTCTGTATAGATACCCTGTTAAACAAATACCAATTACTTAAATATATAGTTTGAGAAAGCTTAAATATATCATCGCACACAGAAGTCAAGAACATGTACCTCCCCATCCTGCAAGAGGCTGGGGGTTCAATTCTCACCAAGTGCCTATTATAGTCTGTGTGAGTAGTTTTCTCTCTCTAGACATTCTTTGATTGAAGCTATTGAAGTTGAACAATATATTCAAATTCTAGTTAAAAGCTTTGCAATCCCCACAGTTATCGTGGTGGCATATGCCTACACAAGAATAAAACTATGGCAGATAAAATTGAAAACAAAAGGTCAACATTTTTCAGGTAAGATATCTTGATCATTGCCTACAATTCAGGCATATTATCTTCAAAACAAGAGGTCAACACGTTTAACTATTTTAGGATGCAAAATACTAAAAAGGGTTTGCGCTGTTGCCAGTTTATCTAATAATTTACCCCTAGGAGATATCAAAAATGGATTAAAGCACAAATAACAAACCCAAAAAAAAAAAAAAAATCAAATTAAATTAAATCTAACATGTCCAAGACTTCGAGCATATCATTCTATTATGATCTCTCAAGCTCTCATTTTTCTCTAGCAACCAAAACAAAAACACAAGAAGATATCATATATGATTATATGAATACAATCCAGTTCCTCGTATACGTCTAAGGATTTAAAAAAATAAATAAATAAATTACAATCTCCCGATCAGCTAGAGACAACACAAAGTCACACAATTGCACATAAAAACCGCACAAAATATAGAATTCCAAAAACAAAGTGAAGTCCATCAAAGGAAACAGATAATTAAAAAATAATAATAATAATAACCTGGGTGACCTCTGCAGAGCTGACCCATATAACAACAACAGCAACAATCAAGAACAACCCAGCTCTATATTTCCAACTCATGATAAAAACCAAAACAGAAGCCAACCCACCAAGCAAAAAAATCAAAAGAAATACAAAGATCTGGTTTTTCTCTCAGATCTTTGAGACTTGTGATATTCTGCTATTTACCCTTCACCAACACGTAGTAAAATATCCCAAATTGCGTGTGCTTCACTGCTCAACAACAAGAAAAACAAAACAGACAGAGAGAAGGAGATTAAAGTATTTCTGGGGACGGCTGGTGAAGAAGAAAAAGACCAAAAAAGGGAAAAATAAAAATAAAAGAAGGTGGTAGGAGAGGTCTCTTCTTCCAAAAACAAAAGCCAAGAAATAAAATAATAATACTAACAATAATAAATGCAAGCAGAAATATGAGGAGAGCTGGGGACCGAGAGAGAATTTGAGAGGAGAGGAAATGAAAGTGAAGAGAAACCAAACGAAACAAATAATAATTTTGGTATTGTCCAAAAGAAATACTAATAATTTTGGTGTTAAATTTAGCTAGTTTGTTCTTTTTTTTTTTGTTTTTTAAAGTTAATTTAAGTGATGTACTCAATTTAATATTTTATTAAAGTTTAAAAGATTTTAAAATATGAATATATTTAATTAAGATTTGAATGAATTCCATTAAAATTTAAGTATATCAATCCAAGTTGGTATGAAATTCATTAAAATTTAAAATTTAGATGTTGTTATGTGTATTTTTTGGACTCACCAAATGGGCTGATAAAAGCTCATTAAGTCTACTAAATTCAAAGACCCAGTAGAAGGCCTGGTTATCAACCCCAAGCCCAACGAGCTCTTCAGCTCGCATCAGTAAGTTCGTTTCACAACCTAGTTACAAATCGCTATGAAGCTCGTTCTATGCACAGCTCGCTACATAGCGAGATCCAGCTCGAGGTCGTTCAAAGCAGTGAACAGCTCGCCTAGTGGACAATTAATACAAAATCTTCTAGATATGGCAGTTACCCAATCTAATCATGATTCTCTCATCAGAAACGGAAGTTTATTCAAATTCAAATTCAGTCAACATAATCTCAAGATATTCGGAGCAGTTTCCTGATTCTGCTCCAACCGATTAGAAAGTGTATTTATTATGAAATTTTTTACCTATTTTAATCATTCCACAACTGTAACACATCTCCTCTATAAATAGATGATGAACTCATTGTAACAGAGATATATAAGCAATAACATACTGTCACTCTGCTGAATTATAGAGAGGCAGTTGTAGACGTAGACGCACTCGCTAAACCACGTAAAAATCGTATGTTGTTTCAGTTATTGACCTTTTCATCTCCTGTTTGTTCTTGGTTTTTATGCTTTTTCGTATTGATTGCAGGTATTGAAACATTGAATTCTCGTTGATCAAAAAATCACGTTGACAGATATATTCCATTTAAATTTGTATAAAATATAATAAAATTTAGGTGCATTTAAAAGGTTATTGACCGCATAAATTTCAAATCTCATGTTTTTTAACCAAAAAATATAAAATTATAAATGAAAAAAATTATAATAAATCTTATTATTCTTTTCAAATATTTAGTTAAATTTTTTTAAAAATTCTAACAAAATTAATATGGGTTCTATATAATATGCAAATTCTACCAAAATCTATATTAAAAAAAATAATAATATTAAACTTTCAAAAAATTTTACCTAAATTCATGCTCAAATAACATAATATGTGAATAGTCAAAATATTATAAATTATGAAATAATGTGATAACAGTAATATTAAGTTTCTCAAAAATTTACTCAAATGATGTGGTATATGAATTATTAAAATTCTATTAATTATCACATCATTTCATAATTTATAAAATTTTGACAACTCACACGTCACATCATTTGAATATGAATTTTAACAAAATTTTTGAAAAATCTAGTATTACTCCTAAAAAAAAAATCCAACAAACTACTCACCACTATTTAATATAAGTGATTGATTACTTATCTTAACTTTAACAGATTAAAAGTTCAAGTTTCATCATTAGTCCTTTAAAATAGAAAATATATATTATGAATATCCTTTTAATAAGAGCTATCCTCTCTTCGATTGTGATAGTAATTATTTGGATTACAGTATCAATGATCCATTTTAATAATAGTCATTTAACTCGTAAAGCGTCAGTGTTTTAAAAAGAGAAAATCTATTACATGCCGCTGAACTCCATATTGAATACTACTACATGCCGCTGAACTCCATATTGAATACTACTCGTTAATTTTTTTTTAATTTTTAATAGTTTTTTTTCGGTTAATTCTTTCTCTTTCTCTTTCATGTTTTCTTATAGGACTCCTTAGTTGGGCCACAATGCTCACACGTCAATTTTATTTGTAAAAAAAATTTTAACATGAAATATACATAATTATAAAATAATTAAAAATTTATTGACAATAATAATATTAGCATATTTGTCAGTCTGAAATAACTCAATAATACTAGAAGAAATCTATTTTTATAATTAAAAAAATTTACACGGATTATCACCTATAGGCTCTCTCTCTCTCTCTCTCTATATATATATGTATGTATGTATATATAGAGCCAAAATTTTACTAATGACAATAATATTAGCATGTTTGTTGATCGAAATAACTTCATAATATTAAAAGGAATTTACTTTTATAGAAGAAAATTTTATATTGATTATTACGTATATGAAAAGAAAGTCTAGTAATTATTTGACGTTTTGAATGACTGTGTAAAATAAGATAATTTTTGAAAAAAAAAAATTTGAAAGGAATTCTTCATCACAAATTACTTGTTTCGTGTACGTGGACATTGATGCCTAATTTGATTGAGTAGTTTTCTCTCTACACTTTTTTTATTTCTCTTTCATTTATCTTTTTTCAAACTTAAAATTAAATGGTTGGTTTTAATTTTCTCAATTAATGCCAGCTTTATATATTGGAAGAGGGACATTGGAGTGTTGCCATCATGTGGATGAGAAATATAATTTAGACTAAAGTAATAATTATAATAATAAATATGATAGGTTAGCAATACCTAAAAATTATAGGCATCTTCGAGATTCAATAGCGCGATTAAATGGGTCATGTCAACAATACTTATTACAGTGTGACATCAAATCGTAGAGTTGTTTATCACAATTGTCAGAATTTTAACAAAAATACAAGTATCAAAACTTATTTATTGAATTGTTTCAAAAAAAAAAAAAAAACTTATATATTGAAATGTTTATTGTTTTTATGTTGAACATTTGAAAATAATATGATTTGGACTATTAAATGATCTAACATATAAAGTTCTGAATTTAAATTTTAATAAATTCACATACATCTATACTTAGACCTTCTTTATTTCTCAGGTTTGGATTGAGTTTGGATTAATCTTTATCCAAACTTATGCTCAATCCAATCAAAATGAATCTTCACGAAACTAAATTATCCTAGGTGGTTCGGATAAATTAAAGTTGTTGAAACCATGAATTAAAAAAGAAATTAAAAAAAAAAAAAAAAAAAAAAAACACCTCTCTCTTCACTCATATCTCTCCTTTCCCATCGTTGCCCAGCCACATCTATATGTCTCAACCGTCGCATGCACAGAGACCTGTCGCCATCACAGACACGCAAAGCCGTAATTGATCTAACCATGTCACCGCTGTGCAAACATTGTTGTCACAAATCTTGGCGTGAGTGAGCTCTTTCGATCATCTTTTTCCTCAAACATCTCCTGCTTCAATTGCTTTTTCTGTGTCCTCTCAATTGTTTCTTCTTATCTATTGTTACTTTGTTTTGTCTATAAATTGATCAAATCGGTCTTGAAAAAGAAATGAGAAGAAAAAGAAGAAGAAATGGAGACGTTGAGTGTGTCCTGAAGAAGAAGAAAAGAGGTTGAGACTTGAGTTGGTCATGAAGTACAAGATCAGAGTCTTTTAGAAATGGAAAAGAATAAATTATTTATAGTAGTAAAATTTTATTCTCACCCATTGTAAAGTTTTATTCTAACTCATATAAGATATAAAATATAATTTTTCTTATCTAATCCCATATTATACTAAACAACGGACAATATTATTTTTAATCAAATCCTAACTGCGCCTAACACTTTACAATACTAATTAATTAAATATCATCCAATCAAATCCCGTGGATCAAATAGGGCCTTAATGATTCTGATGAGGTGTTCTTTTAGTATTTTGCCATCCAATACTTTCTTAGCATGTTTATTATTTTCTATTAATGGCTTTGCAATTTCTTTCTTTTTTATTTTTT
Source organism: Litchi chinensis (assembly GCA_019925255.1). Classification (NCBI taxonomy): domain Eukaryota; kingdom Viridiplantae; phylum Streptophyta; class Magnoliopsida; order Sapindales; family Sapindaceae; genus Litchi; species Litchi chinensis. The sequence goes on from CM034461.1 coordinate 42,022,129, forward strand.
TTCGAGAAAAAGGATTTGCAATTTCTAATCATAAAAATTTTATTCATATTCATAAATGATTTTTACATTGAATTTGTTGAGATTGAAACGACACAATAAATATATTAATAAATTAATAATCAATTAATAACATCTACGGTTTAAATTATATATATTTTTTATAGTCAAATTAAGAAAACATATTACTTCTTACTATAGCTAGTTGTATATTTTTCTAATTATTAAGGTGATGGAGGTTTGTATTGATAAATCTTAAAACTCTGTTACATCATTTTTTTATTTAAAAAATAATAATTAAGAAATTCGCATTTTGAAAATAAATTATACACAAAGTTGTGTAGAGGAAGAAGATTCTCTGGAAAAATGAAGTGAAAACTTTTATTTTCAATCATAAATTAAATGTCCATTTGTAGCAGCAGGGTCCATACTTCAATATAATTATTCAAACATAATTTCCTTATTTTTTTAAGAGTAAGGATTCTTTGTAATTTTTTTTCTTTGCTAGACTCTTTTTTTTTTATAAACATACCAACCTAAAAATAATAGATTGTCAAGATTATTACATTTTTTCTCTCTCATTTATCACTTAAACAAGAATCTCATAGAGAATTTTTACTGCAAATATCAATTGCGGTATAATAACCACTCGAATATAAGTCATTAGGAAATTATATAAAGATTTTCTACCATCAAACCATAATAGAAGATGATATAATTTCATGATTAAAAATTGGAACCTAGCAAAAAATCTTTGCTCCAATGTAAATGTGGATTGTTTTTTTAAAAAAATGGACATATCATCAATGTCAAGGAAATGTGCATCCTATGTGGCATAAATATAAATTGATAAACACTCAAGTCTAAAAAGACTCTCCAATGTTATTTTATTCATTTTAATAATAAACAGTCAAACAATAATATATCATTAAAGTAAATTACCATAAAATATTATTTGATGGAAGTTTTTATTATTTATTGCTGACATGGCTGTCCAAGAGACTATATGAAAATATATATTGAGGTTGACGGCCTCTATTTTCTATTTTACCATGTCAGCTTAATAGTGGTTATGGAAGTTTGCATTGGAGAGATAAATTTTAACCCTCTATCAATTTATTTGATGTGACACTCCATTTTTTTACAATTTATACTTGCATTGGAGATGCTCTAAATATCATTTGTTGTATAACCACTCGAATATGAGTCATTAGTAAGTTGTATGAAAATTCTCTACCATCAAACTATGTCAAAAGGTGATATAATTTAATCATTAAAATCCATGAAACTATCTTTACTTTTCTTTTTTTTTCTAATTACACATGTGGTGTAGTGATTCAATATTCCAATGAGACCTCTATACCATTAAACTACATTTGATGGTGATTTTTTTACAATTTTTTTAACTGCTACATATATATGTGTATGTATGTATAGAATGATTATTGCAAAACTCCCTAAATATTATTGGCTGTCAAAGAACCAATTTAAACCATTGAAAATGAGTTATGATTTGCAAGCTTTGATTATAACATATAATTAAGTTGCCTTTGCCCCAATTAAAAATCCACCGCCAAGTAAGCATGACCATATAATTTGAAGATTTTGGAAATTTGGAACTATATATGTTCAACCACTTGCTTGACAAAGTCAATCCTCTTCTTACAATAATAAATTGGCTTCCAATTTAGAAATTAATAATTTAATCGTCATGTGAGTATTAATTACCATAAGACTTAAAAACTTAAACTAATAGGAAATTATTCAACTATATTATTTAAGAGTACTTGAGGTTAAGACAACACGTTCTATAACGTACAACATGAATAGATAATAGATGACAGACATATGTTAAACGTCTCCTACAATATAATATGTGTAACAAAAATTTCAAATAAAATGGAGAGAAATGGTTTAAACCATAAATCTCTAGATACCATGTTAGAATATAAATGAATATTGTCTATTTCACTATATTTTACAATGTACAAAGGAGAACCTATTTATAAGCTACATAAGAATATCAAATCTCCTAAACAAAGTAATTATAATAATACAATAAAAACATAAAATAATATGATGTGGAAAATAATATGAATCTGATAAATGCAAAACTACCCATAACATTTTCTTTTATAAAGTGAAAGCACAACTTACATAGGGAAAACTATTCCCACAATTTGTAAAATAAGTAGGAATTGAACCGCCATCTTTCAAATAGAGACAAATAACCAAAGCAAGTTGACAAATAATAACAACGGTATTGCATTTCTGGCAATGTAAAAGTTATCATTAATCTCTCTATAAATCTTAACATTAGATAATTATAGATAAATCTAGTCTCATTAAAAGGAATCCGTCATAAACTAAAATGATCTATTCACTTAGCAATACCAAATTTTTACAGGAGTGTTGTAACATAGAAAAATAAACATGTTATAACATGTTTAGAGACAAAATATTACAACACATTTAATACCACATGTTATAACATAACAAAAATAAAACAGTAAAATAAAGAAAAGCATACAAGCACGTTTTTAACGAGGTTTGGTTTTACCCTATATCCATAGATCTTGTCCAAAGATATCAACTCATTAATGAATATTTTCAAAGTACAACCTAATCTTGTCTTACCTAACTTAAGACTCCCTTCTAGAATTGATACAAGATAAGTACTTGTTCACTTCATGAATTGTAGCAAACACCTCTTGCCTTTGATGGTTGATAGCACCTTAAACTCCCTTCAATTGCAACGAACTTGTGTCCTCCCGAAGACCTAATTATTTGTCATCCTGACAAGCATCTGGAGACAAATCTAGTTCAACCTACTCACTCAATCTCACAAAAATAATTTAGAGAATACACTCTTTAAATTTTACAGATAAACACTTAATATCACTCTCTAATCACATTACTTGTTTGCCCTTCATTTTACACTAATGAGTTCTATATTTATAGCAAAAATATGCAATAGTTATCTATAAAAGAAAAATAGATAAATTAGTTATAAATTAAATGATTATCAGCTAAAAACCAGATATTTATTAAAAGATAAATACCTCAAAATAAAGAAAATAAAATCTACTATTTATACAAGATGTGTGCAGCTTGAAATCCATAGAATAAAATAACACTAACAGCTGAATAAAAATAAGATACTTATCAAAAGATAAATATCTCAAATAAAGAAAAATAGTATCCGCTAAAAAATAGGTAAGTCCTTTTTTTTTAGTAATAACCACATTCTTTTATTTTCTTTATCCGAACTTGGTCAAGAAATTGTGCAAGAAACTGTGCAGATTCATTCTTATCTACACGTTACCTAATTAGTTTTACATCCACAGAAAATACTAAAAAATAATCATAATACATTTTCTAAAAGATAAAAGAATATATATCAAAGATAAACACATTTATCATTTTGGAAACATAATCCATTTGATGGTAAATCTAAAAAGCAAACAGATAATCTTATGAAATATTTCAAAAAACAAGATAATGATAAATATAAAAGATAAAATTGTCAAAGAAAAATTATTTGAGAACTAATCCTGAGTTTCAAATCTAAGCATTGTCAACCAAAAAATGTTGTACCATCAAGCATTGTCAACCAAAAAATGTTGTCCCATCAGTTGTGTTCTAATGTTGCAACATGCAACCAAACCTAATGTTACAATATGTTAGCAGTCTATGAATTTTGCTGCTCAGAATACGCTCTCTTAACACCAACAAAATGTCAACACTTTTGCATATCAAGTTATGCACCAACATAAATATATTAAACTCTAAACAATCCCCTTTAATTAAAATAAATTAAAATAATCATACGCTTTCATAAATTTATAAGAAATTCACTCACAATTGAATTGTATGTCAATTGCTATAATCATCCAAAACTTCTATGTAGGTTCAAGGTGAAGAACCCCATAAAACCTCTGCAACAATGGTGGCAGCCTCTGCCTCAGAAACAGAAGCTTCTCTGATTCTCTGCAAAATCTCCAATTTAATCTCCATTTTCTCTTTCAAGCACAACCCTTCTCCAACTTCCACTTGCACTGCAAACCTCGAAACCCACTTCGAAAATGGAGAATCATCATCTCCATCTTCTTCCACATCATCGTCTTCACACAGGAGCGCCACACAATCCCAATCACCGCTTTGACTTGCGTTGACCAAACCCAAATTGTCTCCACTTTGTGACCTCTGCAGTTCCATGAGCTTGTTGATGATCAACTCTTCTTTTATCATAGCTTCAATCACTTCTGTTCTACCAAAATAAGCAATTTGACAAATGCAGTCCATTGCTGCCACTTGAATGGACAAGTCATTAGAGCTCAAGAGGGTTATGATTTCAGGGATTTTATTGTTTGAGTGGATTTCATCAACCAATGGACTTCTAATCCACTTGATCAATGAACATAAAACCTGAACTGAACAACTTGAATTCATAGATATCAAAGCCTGAATTGTTGGACCCATCAATACCAGCCCCACAAACACATTCCTATTAAAACTAACTAATGCTTCAATTGCTAGTGATACATGTTCTCTAACTTTTTTCGAACAACTAGTGTCACAAATCAAAAGTTCAAAAATTGAGAATACCTTTGCGTTCAAAATCAAATCTTGAAAGTCCCCATCAAAACCATGTGACAAACGGTTTATAAACTCAATCAAGACTTCGATTTTCTCCTCCTCCTCCTCCTCCTCATCATCATTGTTTGATTTGTCCAATTTTTTGACTAGCTTTTGAACATTTTCTCTGTCAATATAGCCTTGAATTTCCTTCTCTATGGCATATCCGAGATGGGAAATCTTGTATCTGATTATATGTCTATCAAGAAGACACTTAAGGCCAAAACCCTGACACTTCTCGAGCTTTTCTAGGAGGGTTTTGAGGTTGCAGAGAAGTTGATTGAGGTTGGAAAAAACAGGGTTTGTAGAGAAAAGAGAGTCTGGTTTGAATTCAAGGTCCAAGAGGGGCTTGATGGAGGCATGATGAGAGTCGTTTGATGTAAAAATGGTGTTGTTTTGCAGGTCTCTTGAAGCTCTTTTTAGGGCTTCAAGTTGCGTGAACAGATGTTGATGGTGTTGGTGTTGTTTCATGCTCTTTTTGGGTTCCGGTTTAGTACAGAGATGAAATTACAAGACATGACACGCAACTGCCAGTTTAAACAGAAAAGGCAGCACCAACCGTTCAAACACTGTCACGCGAAACGTGTTCGTTGCACAATGTGAGTTTTGGACACTCGGCAGTTGTTGCAACAGACAAATTGATGCCTCACATTGAACCTTCGAAACCAGGACAAAATTGTTTGCTTTGCCAAGCGGTCCAACTCCGTTTTGGTTTTGGATTCTCAGATTTTCTTAGACTGTCTTTGAAACGTCGGATTTGAATGAGTTTGAGATTCAAAATATTTTGAACTCTTAAATCCTGTATTTGGAAAATCCAACTTAGGGATAAAAATCCAATCCCATCTTCATTTCAATCCCATTATTATGAGAATGTTCATTCATAAATTCGACCTTAAGATTAAATTCAAGACTCATTAATTATTTATCTTTATTTTCATTAATTACATTGCACTTTTCTTTCTCTTTCTACTATCAATCTCATTTCTCTTTCTTCTACCAACCTCATCTCCAAAATTAATCTTTATTTACTTCTATTTTAAAATAATATAATTGCAAAAAATCAATATAACAATTTAGAAAAATGATTTATAAATTAGGTTATACAATAAAATATTTAAATTAATTTTATTCCAATCTAATCATAATCTACACCAAACAAAATATGGTATAATTTTAATGAAATCTCAAGTTCAACCAAACATAGAACATTAATTTTTTAATCCAATTCAATCAAATTTAATTAGTTCATTTCATTACAATCCAATCAATTCTATTTCATTCCAATTATGCATGCCAAACATAGTCTAATAGGATTGAAATCCTACTTTTTGGAGATAAAAAATATAAAAGAAATGATTATCATAATATATTTCTGACACCGAATCTACTTATGGTGTAGTTACTTCAATTGCAGAAATTGAAATAGGAATTAGAATGATTTGAAATTGGAATGGTTTGGAATTGAATGATATATTAGAATCAGAATAAATTGTTTACTTTAATTGTAGAAATTATAATTTCAATCGGTAATATTTCTGTTAAAATGTTTACATTACTTTAGAATTTGAATAGATTAATTACAAATTACAAAATGCCCTTGATTAACAATATTTTCTACTTCATAAAAAGAAAAATAAACTTTCTTAACAATATTATTATAAATATATAGTGTATTTATATTTTACTTTTGTTAATATTAACAAATCCCAAATTATTCATAATATATGAAATCACATTATAATTTCTTTTTTTATTGTTTTTAAATAAAAATTCCATAATATTATATTCTTTTTCAAATAAGAATATGGTGGTAACTCACCTCGCAACGTCTTGAAACTTTTCTTTTAAAGTGAGAAGAAATTAAGATATTAATCCATGTTGGTTTTTTCATTCGTTTTCATAATTACCACAACTTTACAAATTGTGTCTTGAGTCTTCTCACAACCCTACCTTAGAAATAAAATAGGCACAAAGAATTATATATATATATATATCGAAAATCACAAAATATCATATTTAAAGGAACACGTTAAGATAACTTTTAATACACATGGACAGCTTCCCATGCTATCTATCTTATAAAATTTTGGTTATTGTATAAGGCACAATTAGTTCATTTTTAATTTATAGGCTGGCTTTTATGGATCAAAACTGAGCCAAATGTACAGATAATCTCTAACAAAATGGCATTGGTAGTTTGAATGCTTCACAAACTCTATATATATATATATCTCACTATATAAAAGAGAAGATATAAAATGACTTATATACGATATAAAATGAGGTTGGTTCCGCCAATTTGTCTATCACATCAATATATTAAAGGTTGAGTTTAAGTTTTCTCTCTTTCTCCAAAATTTGAGTTTACTATGATAGTTAATATATATATATATATATATATATATATATATATCTTTTAAGCTCTTTGTTTTGGACCTTTTGGTTGGATACTTGGATTCGCTTATTTAAAAAATTGTAAAATTGTATCCTATTTTTCATAAGTGCTTCTGGTCATGAAATATAAATAAATTAATGTCTCGTATTTTTGTTGAAAAAACAACAAAATTGTGATTGAGGAAAGTAGATATTGATATCAAAATAATGAAAAGGTATTTAATATTGGGGTTAATTACATAAAAGTACCATATTTTTCAAACTATAATCATAATACGAGTTTAGCACTGATTGCACATGGATACCTTTGATTGAGTTTGATCAATTCCAACTTGATGAAAAACTTAACCTTTCATGGGTAATATGGTCTTTTCCATGTTAAAATGACTTGGACCAATCATAAACTGCCACATCAACAATTTTATATTTAAGAATAATTTAAATAATTAATAATATATTATTATTAGTAAAATTAAAAAAAAATAAAAGAAAAAAAAACTGATGAAGATCCGATAAGTACACACTACAATAAAACAGGTCAACCATACCGAGCAATGCCCGGTATGGTTGACTATCCATACTGGGCAACCCGTCTGACGTGGTTACTGTCGGTATAGATAATTTAGTATCCATATCGAGCACCCGTCCGATATGGATAATAAATATTCATACTGGGCAAGATCCGGTATGAATATATTAATGTGACATGAGTCGACTCGTGACTTTTTCAATATCCATACTGGGCGGGTGCCCGCCCGGTATGAAAAACATTTTAATTTTAAAAAAATAAATTAAAAAATTTGTAATTTAATATTATAATAAAACTACCAACATACATAAATGTTAAAAATATATATTATTTAATATATTAACAACATTTAAATTACATACTTTAAATTTAAATATACAACATTTAAATTACATACTCTAATCTGGACAAATTTAAATATTTACTCCTATCAACAAATTTAAATAATTACATTTATATAATATACATATAATTAAATTAAAACAATAAAGTCAATCAATTTTATGAAAATTTTGACGAAGTTTCCCCTATTTTTCAATCTTACCAAAAATTTAGTTCACCTGCAATATAAATAGTAAAGTAATTTCACAACATATTTATCACTTCAGAGACTCTGTCTCCCTGCAAACATAAATACAAACAATATATATACACATATATTGAAAAAATATGAAAATATGACTATACCAAAATCATAAAATACATACCTTATTGACAGATAAAATAACGAAAGAGGAGTAAATCGGTAAAGATAACGTTCTTAGATGGCAAAAGAGCACTAGATCGATGAATATGATGGATCTAGATGGCGTCAGTCTTTAGCACAGTTGAAAAAGAAGAAATCAAGTAAAAAATTAAAAAAAAAAAAAAAAGGGACGGTCGAACTGCCGCATCAGCGTTCAGATGGCAGTCCGATCGTCCGGTGGACGGAAGAAGAACAAGATGAAGAAGAAGAATAAGAACAAGAAAAAGAAGAAGACATTGAAGAAGAAAAAGAAAAAAGATGACTCACCGGAGCGACGACCTGCGATGGACGTAGTCGGTCGACAACTGGAGCGACGACGATGGTGGGTGGCGGCGGTTAGGGTTTCTAGAAAGAGAAGATGTGAGAAAGAGATAGAGAAAGAAGGAAAATAAAGAAAATGAGGGTGAGGAGTTAGGTATATAGATAATCCATATTTTTTTTAAAATCGAGGTTATTTATACCGGGCTGATCGAGTGCCCGGTATGTATAGAATAATTTTTTACTTAAATTTATAATATAGATTATCCATACCGGGCACCCGACTCGTCCAGCATGGTAATCCGATTATCTATACTGGGCCTGTCTGACGCCTGATATGGATAATCACTAAATTAAAAAAATTAAAAAATTAGATTATCTATACCGGGCACCCCACTCGACTGGTATGGATAATTGGATTATCCATACCGGGCTGGTCGGGTGCCCGATATAGATAATCATTGATGCAAAAATAATAAAAAATAGGATTATTCATATCGAGCACCCAACCTGTCCGGTATGGATAATGATTGATTTAAAAATAATAAAAATTGGATTATCCATACCGGGCCAAACTGGCCCGGTATGGATAAGTAGTTTTTTAATTTTTTAATAATAAAATTAGATTATCCATATCGAGTCTTTAATGTTCGGTATGGATAGTCCGGTATTGATAATCTGTTTTCTTGTAGTGAGTAGTGGGTGTTCCTGTTACGAGAGGCGACCGTCCCGCAAGGTGGAGAAGATTTCCTTCCCATGAGAAGAAGATCCCGTGGTGAAGGTCCAACATGTCTCCTAACCGTTTTCTATCTTTTTTTTTTTTTTTAATTATTTTTTTAAGAAAAATTTAAAATATTATGGTGTATATGGAAACAAATAATATTAAACAATAAATTATTATAAACAGAGTCCACAATCAAGAAGTATATTCGGATCGAGTTCAAAGTCCCCGAGTCTGTCGGCTCCTATAATAACACAAAAATAACATCATAACCAACCGGTCTCCTTGTCTAAGCGTCAATTCTCTGTCTCAAATTGAACTTTTAACGCTTCAAGTGATTGTGGGTGGTCGATCATAGTTTTTCTGGTTTTTTTTTGTTTTTCCCTTTCTAGCTTATTTTGACACGCTAGTGTGACTATTATTGATGAAAGAAGCAGCAATGCTGCGAGGATTAAGTTTGATTGGACTCGTATTTTCTGTGTTGTTAATCAACATTACGTGTGTTGGGTTCGGGAGTGCGAGGATCACAAGTAATTTTGTGCGGTTTGAGTGGTTGTCTGTTGATATTCCTCTTGACAAAGTTTTTGCTGTTCCAAAAGGTCGCAATCCGCTTCAGCAACTGAGTGCATATATGCATGCATGCATGCATACTTTTTGTTTTAAATATCTTTTTTATTAGTTGTTGTGATTTTGCCTTCAATTTTTTGGAAATGTGTGTTAATATCACGTAATGCATGAATACATTAGTTTGTTGTTCTTGAATTTACAGTAGTCATGATTGAGAAAAGAGAAAAGAATATGTATTTCATTATATTTACGATATACAATATGAAACCTATTTATAGACTAATAAATATATTATAAAGATGAAAAACAGAATAATATATTACAAAAATGGTAACACCAATATATTACAATAATGGTATCATGATTATGGAAATGATTGATATATGATTAATATAAATGATAACATCCCCGCAAACTCAAGATGATGAGATGAATGCAAGCTTGAGTTTGAAAACTAATTCACGACAACGGCTTGGATGATGAGCTTTGGTGAAAATATTAGCAGATTGATCAATCGAAAAGACTAAATGAAATTTAATAATACCTTGATGAACATGTTGCCGAACAAAATGACAATCAATCTCAATTTATTTAGTATATTCATGAAAGATATCATTGTGGGCAATTTGAATAGCATCATGATTGTCACAACATAGAAGAGTAGTCGTGACATGGTGAACTCTTATATCTGAAAGTAACCAGCGTAGCTAAATAAGTTCTTGGGCAGTATCAGCGAAGACTCGATATTCAACTTCAGTATTGGATCGAGCTATGACAGTCTGCTTCTTACTATACCATAAAATAAGGGAATCACTAAGAAAAAAGTAGAAACTAGTGGTAAATCGTCTATCAGTAGGATCACCGGCCCAATCAGCATCTGAATAAGCACGTAACTCTAAAGAAGAGTTAGCAGAAAAATGAAGTCAATAAAACATAGTACATTTGAGGTATTGAAGAAAATGAAGGACAATAACAGAATGAGTGGAATAAGGAGCAGACATAAATTAACTGACAACATATATGATATATGCGATATCCGACGAAGTCACGGTTAAATAAACAAGACTATCAACAAGTTATCGATAAAGAGTGGGATCATTGAGTGATGTACTTTTGAGAGGCATTAATTTAACATTAGTTTTCAAAGGACTAGTACTAATTTTATTATTGGTTAGACCCGTACGAGCAAAAAGATTTGAAATGTATATATTGCTTGGGAGAGATAATAACCATCAAAATCAGAAAAGATCTCAAAACCAAGAAAATAATTAAGAGAGCCAAGATCTTTCATCTCAAATTGTTGTTGAAGATAGATCTTAAGGTCAGAGATACCGGCAATATCGTCACTTGTAATAATCATGTCATCCACATAAAGTAATAAGAAAACAGAACCATAATTGGTCTTACGAAGAAACAGTGCAGAATCATAAGAGCTAGAGGCAAAACCAAACTGTATAATGGTGAAAAAGAATTTGGCAAACCAAGCTCTAGGAGTCTGCTTTAGGTCATATGGTGCTTGACGGAAACGACAAATCTTATGTGGAGAATGTGGATATCCTGGTAGTGGTGTCATATATACCTCTTTAGTAAGATCCCCATTAAGAAATGCTTTTTTCATATCCATTTGAAATAAAGTCCATCGTTTGATTGCAATGACTGCCGGTAAACTACGGACAGATGTAAGTCTTGTAACTAGTGTAAATGTCTCCTCATAATCAATTGCATACTTTTATGTAAAACCTTTGACTACAAGATGCGTTTTATGTCGTTTAACAGACCCATTTAACTTTGTTTTGATCTTATATACCCATTTGCACCCAATTGTAGATTTATTAGGAAGAAGATCAACCATGTTCTAAGTGTGAGTCTTCTTAAGATATTGTAATTCTTCAATCATAGCTTGTTGCCAAATAAGATTAGTACTGATCTTTTTATAAGATTGAGGTTCATAAAGGATAATCGAAAAACAATAAAAATCACGAAGAGTTACAAGTAGTTCCCTTACCCAGTTAGAGCGACATGGAAGATGAATAATAGATGAGATTGGGCAAGAAGATTCTGGTGCAGGCTGAAAAGGTGCAACATGTGAGATTGGACAAGAGGACTCCAGTGCAGGATCAATAGACGGGCGAAACTGTTCAGGAATCGACCGGATAGCATCAGAAACATCTGTTTGAGTCTCAGAAATACTTGAATCTCTATCATCAGGAAACAAATGAATAATAGGATCTATAAAGGTTTTGTGAGGGGACGTGTGTGATGTGTGAAATTTAGATATGGATGAAAACATCTTATGTTCCCAAAAGATAACATGACAAGAGAGGCGAAGACAATTCGAGAGAGGATCTCAACAATGATAACCCTTATGTTCAATGTCATAGCCAAGAAAACAATATAAACGAGCTTTAGACTCTAATTTTGTTCCTTTGTGAGAATGAAGCAGAACAAAGCAAGAACATTCAAAGACTTTGAGATTTTGATAGTTCAGAGAAGTGTCATATAGTCATTCATAAGGAGTTTGATTATCAATGATAGAGGATGGAACAAGATTGATAGTGTATAATGCTTTTAATGCAGCTTCTCCTTAAAACTTTTAAGAACATGAGACAGATATGAGAAATGCACGAATAGTTTTAGGAATATGTCTATGTTTGCGTTCAGCACGACCATTCTGTTGCAATGTATAGGGACATGAACGATGGCATATGGTACCCATTTGATTCAACAGATTAAAAAATGCAATATCTCGATATTCTATGACATTGTCGATGCATACAACTTTAATAGCCTTAGAAAACCAAGTTTGAATCATTTGAATGAAATTAAAATAAATTTTAAATAATTCAGACCTATTATGCATAAAATAAAATCAAGTATAATAGGAATAATCATTCATAAAAATAATAAAATACTTGGATCCCCCTATGGTAGTTTTGAAAGAAGATTCCCAAATATCGGAATGAATTAAGTCAAAAAGTGCTTAAAAAACTGAATCACTATTATGAAAAGGTAATGCATGATGTTTGGATAATTGACATGATAAGCAATCAATGTAATCGTCAGTTATAGAGCCTAAATACCCACTAGATAATAAAGAACGTAAACGATTAAATAAAGTATGACCTAACCATGAGTGCCAAAGACTTAATGGTAAAGATGAAAAAGTAGTGGCAGATTGATAGGGAGATGAGACTCGTGAAGGTAGTTAAAGATGAATGAGTTCAAACAAACGTCCGGCTTTACGGCCTATCCCATAAATGTTCTCTGTTTGTGGATCCTGCACATGACAACCAGAAAAGTAAAAATGGACATCAAATCTAAGTTCACACAATTGACCCACAGATATAAGATTTAAGGTAAGTTTAGGAATGAAGTGTGTATTATGTAGAGATAAGTTATCTGTAGAGATGTGACCTATACGCTGAACAGAGATGAATGAGTCATTAGCTGTAGAAATGACAGGTAAGGAGGAAAATGATGATTGTATTGAAAAATGTGTAAGGTTAGAAGTCATATGATTACAACAAGCAAAATCAAAATACCAAAAGGAATTACCTACGGACACAGAAGAAGTAAAAGTGAATAGATCATTAGATTTGGAAATGATTTGATGGAGCATAGATGCAAAATCATGAACCAAGATAGAAGATGAACCGGCATTAACCAATGTGTTGTCAACTATGGTTGATGGCTGATTAATTTGGAAAGGTTTGAAAGAATCACTCTTGGAATTGAGTGAAAATTCTCCATTATTAGTAATATGAGAACAATCTTGATTTTAGCGTCCTGATCTAATTTTGTGGCAATACTTATAGCGTCTCATAGGGCAATAAAGAACATTGTGTCCTGTCAACTTGCAATAATTATAAATAGGTTTCTTCGATGTATTTTTCAGATGCTCAAATTATCAACAAGGCCAAATAATAAAAAGAAACCCAAAAATTATTAATAAACTCACAAACCCAATTCAGCAGAGTCACATTTCAGCGAAGCCCAAATGAGTGGCAAAAATCCAAAAAATAGATAGCCCAAATATTTTGTGATAATCGATGAGAAGTAGTACCGAGCAGTGGAAGCAATAAGTAGAGACAATGATGCACACCAAGAATGGTTTAGAGAGGCGTGACAGCCTAAGAACCAAGTAACGTCACAACGGCCCAAACATAAGCATAATCAGTGAGTGAAAAGGCCAAGCAATGAGTAGCGTGAGAAGTGGCTAAAAACAGGTTGAGAAATCAGTCCAGATTGATACAGCGAAACAGCAGCGGCGATGTGTGACGGTTGGACAGCACTGTGATGCAACAGCGATGGCAGTGGCAGCAGCGTAACAGCGGCAAAAACAAACCAGATTGATACGGTGAAATAGCTGAACAGTGGCAGGTTGATGTGCGGAATAGCAGTGATACGGTGAAATAGCTGATCGACGATGAGGTTAAGAGCGACGTGAATGCGACTGCGTTATTGTGATGGTGCAACTGGGATGGTGATTGCAAAAACAGCAATGAAATATGATGACAGATGCAGCGGATAGGACTGCAGTCCGTGATGATGAAACAAACCCGGCAGACAGTGTGCGACGAGACGACAGAGCAGTGGTGGTGCGAGATGATGCACGCTGTGAAGACAGACACGTGCGGGAGCGATCGAGGCGCGCGAGACGACAGTGTTGGGTGAACAGAAATGGAAGGAGATAGCAGTGGATCAGTGATGATAGCGACCGGTTGAAGATCACAGTAGCAGCGGATCGGTTTTGTGATGACAGTGCGATGTATAGGACAGCAAGTGGTGTGACGGTGTGGTTTGCAGGACAGTGCAGCAGCGGAACAAGACAAAGATTCTGGTGCGCGACAGCGAAACAGATCAGAAGCCAGATACGACGGCAGTGGAACAGAGGCGACAGAATTGCACTGAAACAGTAAGAAAATGCAGACCCGGTGAGTGACGAGGTTGTTTAGGTGGTGGTCAAGTGATATTTGGTGATGTTTGTACGGCAGTGTTTTGTGTTGAACGCAGCAACGGTTTTGAGTGATGGTGGATCTAGGTGGCGGTGCTTCTGTAATTAAAAAAAAAATTGAAAAAAACCCTGGAGGTTTGATACCATGAGAAAAGAGAAAAGAATATGTATTTCACTACATTTACTATATATAATATGAAGCCTATTTATAGATTAATAGGCACGTTATAAAGACAGAAAATAGAATAATATATTATAAAAATAGTAACACGAATATATTACAATAATGGTATCACGATAATGGAAATTATTGATATATGATTAATATGAATGATAACAAAAATCATATTAAGGGTAGATTCTGTTGTCTATCAAAGTGGTGGTCATGATTCATAAATAAGTTGATTATCGATATAGCTAGATCAATATTTGCTTCTGCTTTATTAACATATATAATTAAATTTTGGCTTGTTAATAAATTGGATTGGTTAATTACTCTGTGGCCTTATTTAAATTCTATGTAAAAATTGGCCTGAAGTGAAATTTTTATTATCAAGGATGTTTAACAAATCACTATGAGCACATCACCTTTACCTCTTAGCAGAGGTGGTAGTGTGCCCTCCTAGTCCACTAAAGTGATGGAGATTCAAATTCCACCAAATGAATTTTACAAGCTTAATTTGTATGAGTAGTTTTTTTCTTTTTATTGTAAGTGTAATTGTCTCATGATCATGGGAGTCAATATTCTAACTCACACAAGTAATGATTGTTTTTAATAGGTGCCAATGAACCTCTTCCTCTTTCATTGTCATCTTATTAAAAAAAAAAAAAAGGATAGTAATATGTGTATTCCCTTCCATTTGAATTTGTCTACTTATTTGTTGTTATAGGCTCGAATCACTCAAGGGGACTATAATGGGAAGGCCGTTATAATCTCATGGGTGGCACCAGATGAACCAGCGTCAAATAAAGTACAGTATGGAAAGTCGGAGAACAACTATGAATCCAGTGCTGAGGGCACAGTGACAAACTATACTTTTTACAAGTATAAGTCTGGTTCCATTCATCACTGTCTTGTCGATGACCTCGAGGAACATCCGTATTGATTGAAATATAATGTCACTTGTTCTGTCTAATAATGCCATTTTATTCTCAATGCATTGCTGTAATGCGTAGTATGAGATCTACATATATCTGAAATTTTGTTGAACGAGGACAAGTAAGTCTGAAGGTTAATTTAGAGTCATATTTTATATCAAATTTTATATGCTTTTAGCTTCTCCATTTATATCAATGTGGTGCGTTTTTTCTTTACAGTTTACTAGGTAAGAATTTCATATTTGGAACTTGTTTCATTCTTAGTAACACCACTTATGTTCATTTGATATTCATGCGTAGTCTCTTGCTCACACTTGTTAATTTCTGGTATTTCGGTACGACACCAAGTACTATTACAAGATTGGAGATGGTCACTCTGCTCGTAAACTTTGGTTTCAAACGCCTCCAAAGATCGATCCTGACACTTCTTATACGTTTGGAATTATTGGTAAGATGCATCCATCGCAATAATTTCTAGAATTTTCTCATTCTCAATTTGTTTTTACATTTTCAGGTGGTTTGGGTCAAACTATATATTCTCTTTCCACACTGGAGCATTACATGCAAAGCGGGGGACAGACTGCGTTATTTGTCGGTGATCTCTCTTATGCTGATAGATACGAATACAATGACGTTGGTATTAGATGGGATTCATTTGGGCCGCTTTGTCGAGCAAAGTGCAGCATATCAACCATGACTTTGGTCTGCCGGGAATCATGAAATAGAATACAAGCCAAACATGGTGATAATATGTCATCACCGCAAATCTTTTCACCCAAGTGACAGTTTTGTCATGATTGTAGAACTTACACACACCTCTGCATACTGTTTCAGGGGGAGGTAACTCCTTTCAAATCATTTTTACATAGAATTGCTACACCTCATAAGGCCACCAACAGCACCAGCAAATTATGGTATGCTGTTAGACGCGCCTCTGTTCATATCATAGTCCTATCCAACTACTCTCCCTGTGGTAATCTTTCATTTTTGTGTATATTTATATCAGTTTATTCAAATTAACATTTCCCCGTTTTTTTCAATTTCACCATATCCGTTCTTCTGTCATTATATCATACATTCAATCAAAATTTTTGTGTGACATTGAATACATAATTGTAATTTTTATCTCAAAACAGTGCAAAAATTGTTGTGGTGCAGTGAAGTATACACCTCAATGGCGTTGGCTGCGAGAAGGGTTAACAAGAGTGGACAGAGAGAAGACACCTTGGCATATTGTTCTCATGCATGTGCCTATCTACAACAGTAATTCTGCTCACTTTATGGAAGGTGAAAGCATGCGATCTGTTTTCGAGCGCTGGTTTGTCCATGCTAGAGTTGATTTCATCTTTGCTTAATGTAATGTCAAACACGGATAATCCACAATTAAGCTTTCGGTGTACTAGATCTTTCTTTCAAGTTCACCATAAAATTAACAATCCCAATTTTTGAAGTTCCCTTACTAGCTGTGACAAACTTGTTGTGTCAAAACGCTAATCAGGAATGCTTGGGCAGTTTATGTGGATTATTTTCTAGTGTTATGGGACACTTGGTTCTGACTCGGAATATCAGTTCAATGGTGCTAGAGTACTTATTGTATTTAGGAGCTATTTGAAACAAATTCTTCCTGTCCAGTGTAACTTTGTCTTTTGAGTAATAATTTTCTGTGGTTTGCACTTCGCAGTATTGCACCTCAAACATACACTACAATGTATCAAGTGGTGACCCCTATCGTGTACCTGACAAATCAGCCCCAGTGTACATTACTGTAGGAGATGGAGGAAACCAGGAAGGTCTTGCTGGAAGGTAAGGATCATCTGACTGCATGAGATCTTCGCCAAATTAAATTGGAGTTAGAGATGGAATTGCTATACGTTGCTGAAATGCTATTTACAATTTGTTTTAGGTACATGGACCCACAACTAGAGTATTCTGCCTACCGCGAAGCCAGTTACGGTCATTCTACATTAGAGATCAAGAGCAGAGCCCATGCATTCTACCACTGGAACCGAAATGATGATGGAAGGAAATTACCAATGGATTGTGTGATATTCCACAACCGGTATTGGTAAGTGTAGCCTCTTTCAGTGTCTCTCATGCAGAATAAGTGGATACCTGAAGCAGCATGCATGCTGGATTCAGAACAACTGAAATATTCAAGTGAAACTAGCAAATATCTTCGAAATCAATTGCTACTTGTATTTAGTCTGCACCTAAGTTGCCTGTCATTGATAATATCAAACACGTTCATTGAATCGGGTTGTCATTCACTTCATGAAATTGAATTAAGTCATTATAACATTCTGTTTGATCCGATCTTCAATTATTCATTGCACAACTTGGATGTTCTGAACGACACAGTACTGTGACTTACAGGGCAAGCAATCTGCAGAGGAGGAGACTCAAGAAGAATCATCTGAGAACTAACATAGCAGCTGATCATTGAAAACTTTTTCGAATTACCGTATATTATTTGCAGAAGCCTCACATGTATAACTACAGATCACTTAGGCTGTGCGGGGTTGCTGCATTTTCTTCACTAATGGAACTTGCTGGAATGAACTAAGATGTACTGTTTGGCTGAAGAAAAAAATTTGGCATTTGGATGTCCAAGAAAACAACCGTGACCATCCTACACATCAATTGAGTTCTTTTGCTTATAATAATAACTAGTTCCTACAATTTCTAGCATAGGTGATTTAGCTGGTTTTCATGAAAAAACAAATGAGTTACTGCTATTTATTGTTGTAATTACGAAATATTCTTTGATGACCGGGCCTCATTGTTTTGTAACCACCATTAATGATATAATTTTATTTTTTATGGAATGGAATCACTCGAATGTGTTAATAATTGCAATTATTAGTTCAATTACAGAAGATATAAAAGGGAAAAATATATATATTAATATGTCTTGTCAATAGAAAATGATTCATTTGTCAGTTTGATTCAACTATTAAGATTTGACATCATAACTTATTAATAGTCATTCAAATCACTTTGAAGCAAAGGACCACTCTGTTTACTACAGTTTAGTTGAAATGGTGTTCTGCAAGCTAAGACATTAGACTAGTTAAATCTATTAATATCTTTTTACCTTTCAATTAATACAAATTTATATGCTTTCATTGGTCTAGCATATTTATGGTTTGACTGCGTAAATTTCAAATGTTTCAAATTCAGTAGGAGATGTTCCAAATCTAGTAGAAACAAAATTCTTATTTTTTCTAATATAAAATTGTATAGGATCTCACACCGGATAATTTTTGTACATATAAGCAAAGAATCATGAGAGTTGTTCAATATCTACATTCGGAAGCCCTCTTTTCTGCAGTGTCACGCTGTACAGTTTAACTCTACGTTTCTTTAAGTAATCAAATGATAGTTCAAAATAAACAAGAAACTAGGATCAGATATCTTTTTATCTTTAATTTTCTTCTCTTAAGTAAGTCCTGGTAGGAGCCACCGCTTTCTTCTTCATTTGGTAAAATGTTAAAATTAAGTTGTTGGCAGAAAGAAAAATCCTGACATGAAGAATGGTAGTTGGCATCATCATTTCGAGTCTCTTGTGATCAAGAATTACGAAAAACAGTCTGAGGAGTCCACTTGAGATTCAAATAAAGCCTTCCTGATTTGGTGCCAACTATAGGAAAACAGTCCTGAATTTCTCCTTCTAGTATCACCCTGGAGAGTGTCATAATGCATCTCCCCATTTTTTCCTGAAAAATGGTTCAGGAAGTGAAAATCTCAACCATCAAAAGACAACACAATACAAATGTTGTAACTATCCGGTCAACGAAAAATCCTGATAGGTTTACAGGTTTACCTTCCCAAAAGTGTCATGGTCATACACCTCCAGGATCAGCATCTCATGCTGCCCATCCTCCACAACAAAGTCAAATGTCTGGTTCCAGACTGGATTCAGGGTGTCATTTGCAACCTGAGAAAGCCGAAAGTAGAATATTAAGATTTTTGCAGGCTTAAAATGGCTATATTCTGATAAAGCTTAAACTATCAGAATAGGACCGAAGTACCAGAATTGGAGATTTGAAGTCTCACCCTTGTCTTTTGTTTTGTTCCAGATTTCTTCAATGTCAGGACAACAAAGGGGTCAGCCTTGCCCATCAAATCCACTTTAGGCAGCTCTTCCGCGGCTATGACTGTGACTGACAATACTCCTCTCAAAATGATATCATTTTTCTTCTGGGCTGCTGTTTTTACTATGTCGCCATTCTCATCGAGGGTCTTCTCCAATGTGGTCATCGTTACATCTGAGCTGAAAGGGTTCTTGAAGCAGCTCTCAGTGCCATAAGGACAGAATAACAGCTCCAAATGCACCTAATCAACAATAAAATTGAATGAGTACTGCTGGGAACCATCAGATTCAAAAGTATAAGTTTCACGTGTCAACTAGTTTGACACGTGGATCAAACCTAAATACAAACATATAACAAGTTTGAATATCAAATATCAAACTCAAATATAATCTTTTGAGGGATCACACCCTAAATTCTTAAGACAAACCGAACTCAAACATCATGTTGGTAACTATCAAACCTAGAAGTTTTAAGTTGATAAAAAAATATCCAAAAAATGATATAAAACTCTCTAACAAATACTTACCCACTACTCAAAAGTTACAACACATAATAAAGAGGGAAAAAAAAAAAAAAGACTAAATAATTGGCACGTTGTCACACCTGACCCCTACTTTTGTTATCTCTTTGGACCTCCAAATCCTTGAGAAGTTTCAACCATACATCCTTCACTTTACCAGGCTCCAGATCCGTAAGTGGCACTTGAGCAACACCAATAAGTTCAGAGGCCTTAATCCCTCCTTCATCATCATAGATTCTCACAGTCAAATGTTGAGTTAATGGATCTTCAACAATGAACCCAAAGTGCTCGTTCCAAACTGGATTTAAGTCATTATCCTGCATTTGTCACAATCAAAAAGACAATAATCAATTCCGGATAACAAACATTGGCAAATGTAGCGTAGGCTTAGAAATTTCCTTACAATTGTTTTGCTGGTTTTCATTCTGTCACGTAATGGACGTATAAATAACACTGCAAAAGGATCAGATTTTCCAACCAAGTCTTTGTTCGTTAACTCTCTGGCTTGCACAAGCTTCACATCTAGCGTTCCAACTGGCTTCAGCTCCAAGTCACTGAACAGAAAACAATCATCCATGAAAGTCGTTCGTGTCAGCAATTAATTGAATCTATATCAGATGTTAATTTAGAGATAAGGAACTTCCTGGAGAGTTAGGGTACCTGTAATCCCCAGGTATTATTGGCACAATATTACGAACAGGCCAAGTTATCGAATCTTCAATGGCATTGTGTATCATTTCCTGAAAGAAATCATATCTAAAATTCATTAGACTAATTTGAACTTATAAAGAAATGTTTCTAGCCAGTACTCTTTTATGGTGTTAAGGTTGTAGTATATTTTTCTCTTTTAGTGAACGAATTTTATAATATCCATTCACTCTAAAGGAAATGAACGGATTTTATTCAAACCTCAATAGCATCAGAGACACCAGGGATAGCTGATATATCACCACCAACCACTTTAAGGGTGAAATCAAGATCTTTCTGTGAGTTAAGAAGTAAATGAACAATGTTACTACACCCTCCACCTTTCAATTTCAGGTTAAGGAATACCAAGATCATTATTATATATATCTGACCTTTTCTCGTAAAGAATAAGCAACAGCTCCAAAACAAGGAAACTCATCGACTAGTGGTTTGAAGATAAGCCTGAACACCCCGGTGAATCCAATGTTCTTCACCTAAAATGAACAATTTTGGAACCCAAAAAAGAAAAAAAGAACAAGTAAAGAAAATAGATGATCAAAATCAAAGCCATCAATTGTTTGGAGCATGAACAAGAAGTCACCTGTATAGGTAGTCCTACACCAAGTTTGGTTCTGATGTCAAGCACAATATTCGGGTTCCCATCCCACTGCAGCTCCAATTCCAGGGTGGTTCCTCCAGCTTCACTCTCACTTTCAACAATGGAGACTCCTGTAGAACACATTCGCGTTATGAATTGCATTGAACACATGTAACTACTGTACATATAAAATGCATCAAAAAAGTTGTTGAATGTTGATACTAAACTAACCTGTAAATTGTGGAGCAACTGTACCAAGAGTCAATTTTGAAAACTTGAGAGATTGCAAGATATTTGGTCTATATTGTTCAAGAATGGGCTCAAGATTATTTTTTATCAGCTCTGATGCTGCCTATTCCATTTCATGACCCCATAAAATAAAAAAAAAAAAAAAAAATCAATTGTCACGTATTTATAGATCAATTTTAATCACAACCATAGCAGTGAAAATATGCAAAAATTATCAAATTACCTCATTAACAAAGGGCCAAATCACATCAAGTTGATGATTAAGCCAACCTAACTGCATTAATTAAGAATCCAATGTCAGTTTCAGGACTAAAAATAAATCAATTATATACACATACAGGGTTCTTCTTCATCAGGGAAGGGTCCTGGACAGAAGATATGTCGTTCCTGAGCAGAAAATTATTGTATGTATATATAAAACTTAAAGATGGTGGTCAATGGCTTGTGATTTTGTAACATAACTTCTGTCGATGAGAAAATACAACCCAGGAAGGATAATATTCAGGTGCAAGAAGTTTTCTTGAATCCTGTACTGTCATCCTCCCAAATGCTGCTACTGTTGTTGCCTAATAACACGTCACAAACTCAAAAACCAATAACAGAATCAACGTAAACAAAACATGGAGATTGATCTAATCAATGTCAAATACATCCATGCAAAAAAAAAAAAAAAACATTACAGAAAAATGCAATGCATGTGATTGGATATTTATACCAAAAACGAGCGACGCCTGGATCGGCTGTTGGCGAAACGAGCAAACAAGACGATCAATCCAACACCAAAGCAAATTCCAAGCAGTAAACTGAAAAAGAAAGACATTTTATTCCTGGGATACTTTAGAGATACCCAGATGACAAAATCTTATATATTATATGTTTGTTTTCGATACATTGCGAAATAGCAGCTTCTTCTGGGGCAGAGTCATTGATCGAAAACAGAGGAATGGTATATTGTTGGCAAGATTTGGATCAAGAGAAGTTGATTTTGGTGGGACACTAGGAGCCTGCTTGTGTTTGAAGAAACTATGAAGATTTGGTTGCTGCAATATTAATTAATATTAATCATTACTTTGTGACGTTTTGATGAATTGATGCAACTTTGATCTAGCACGAAGAAAGTGATTGTTCGTTTTCTTTTGGTTTCTGTTCTATCTCTTTTATTTTTTCCTTTTTTATATGTCTTTATCTATTCATTTCTAAGTAAAATACTCATGTGCTCTTGATATATACGAGTGTTAATATGTTTTAAAGATAATATATCCTATAATGATATACTCAATTAGCTTTATTGTCATGGTTTCATTGTAAAATTATAAAAATTATCAAATCGGTATTATTCACATACTTTAAATATGGATTCTTATCCTTTATAGTGGCTAAATTTATTAAGATGAAATATAGTTCGTGTTCCATGGATACTCATTTTAAAATTACCTATGTGGAGACATTTTTTCTTTTATATTATGAGAGTAAATATCTAGTCATCTATATAATTTTTTATTTTAGACTCATATTGGATTAAAAAGAATAAATAGTGATGTTATGGAAGTCATGTCTTTCCATTGCAAGGCAAATGTAATTCTTTATTTCAACAGAGCAAATGCCAGACATAGTTCCTTTATCTTGACATATTCTTGACCCCCATTGATGTTTGATTTATTTATTTTTTGAGAATAAGAAGTAATTTATCATCATGAGGTGAAAAACTGTACACCAGAACACAAAAAAGTTGAATGCATGCGGCAATCAACTCCACGAAACATACTTGCAACAAATAATCAGGCCCAGACCCCAAACCCACCAGGCCGCTATACCACCAACCAGAAATAATCGGGCCCAGTCTACAAACCTGCCAGGCCCATAGAGGATTTGATCCAGACAGGCATGCCCATATTTATTTATTTTTATCAAGACCGACTGAAATGAGACTTTTAGGAGGGTGTATTCAATCTATATTTCATTTGAATTTGTTAGTTTCTTTTAATGATAGATTTTATAGATTCCATTAGATTTTATTAGAATTCTATTTAAGAGTTTGTTGGATTATTTAATGGATTATATCATTAGAATTCTATTTAGAGTTTATTTGATTTTTTACATAGATTTAAATGAAATTGAATATATTTAAATGGAATTGTTAATGATTTTATCTTTTTTAAAAAAAAAAAAATCATATGATGAGTAGTATGTTGTACTTGGCCCAATACTTTCTCCACCAAATTATATAAATTATGACTTATATGATTATTTTATTTTTATAAATCACATTAATGAAAATTTTGATATTATAAAATAATATTTATTTTCCATGTCTAATTGTTTGTTGAATTAAAAAAAAAAAATTGCTAATATATATGTATCAACTTAAGATCATATCATATGATATTTATACATTTTTTTAAGAGTGTGTCACGTTTAATAAAGTTGAAAAAAAAAAAAAAACAAGTTTAAAAATCAATGTAATCTGCAGCATCAGCAAAACCTCTTCTTGCATGTATGTATGTATATATGTTTGTATGTACATATATAGAAGATTAATAGTTTCACATTTCTAAATTAGCAAGCTTTTAGAGCTAATGTTTAATGGAACCAATAGCCTGTAAATTGCAAGTGTAATGTATCAATAAAATAGATGTGAGTAATTATCAAAAACGTAAAAATATTAATAATATTATTCAGGGTGAATTTGTAATATTTCCTATGTGTTATTATTGCACAGAAACCTTAGTTGTCATTGCCTAGTTTATATCCATTCTTCATTTATACATTGATTCATTCTTTGTAATTGTTATTCTACATTATGAAATTTTCATTTGTGAAACCACGGCCGCGATAAATCAAAGCAGAATAAACTTAGATAAATTCAAGAGGTAGGTCAATCTTCAATTGCATAAACTCATAAAATATCAACAAATAGAGAAATTTGAGTTTCCTTTGCGAATCTCAACTACTAGGTTTTGTATAGATTAACGTGAGATTGTAATTGTCGCCGATTAAAAGATTGAGTTTTTGTAGATTTGTGGGTTCTATTAGAGATAAAAAGACTTGTTGATTGTTGAAAAATTTTTAGGTTTTAGTGATTTAATCACTAAAAAAAAATCAAAGAGAGAAAAAAAAATTGAAGGTATGAAATCTATGAAATCATTGGGTGTAGGGTAAGATTTCATATGAGTTTTTTTATTTATATCTAAGTTCAAAAAATCCATTACAATTCCTACAAAATCATTGATTTTTTTAATACACCTAGACTTATTTGGATTTTATAAAAGGCTTAATTGAATACACCAAAATTTTATTAGAATTCTTACAAATCTATATTGAATACACCTAGATTTTAATAAAATTTAAAAAAATCTGAATTGAATACACCTGGATTTTTAAAATCATTTGGATTCTAATAAACTCCTAAGTTGAATACACCCCCCTTAAGCACGATCCGGATTCTTACCACCAAATGCAGATCAACTCAATAAAACATACTTACAACAAATAATCAGGCCCAGACCCCAAACCCACCAGGCTGCCATACCACAAACCATATATAGTTGGGCTCAGTCCACAAACCTACTAGGCCCATAGAGGATTTGATCCAGACAGCACGCCCATATATATATATTTTTTGGGGGTTTTGTTTTAAATTACTGACACCATACTATAATGTTATCGGGATCAGTTAAGGTAAAACACTATCCGGATTTTTACTAACAAATGCAAAAGAAGACTACTTATATAAAATGAGAAAACTATAAATAATTAATGAAAAAATACTGATTCGAACCTATGACCTGATGCGTAAGTGGAGGTGACTATAGCAATCTATTGGCTCCACTTGCCACATGCCCATATTTATTCTGGTTGTAACTTTAAGCTCACATTTGGAATAAAGTACGTAATCTGGGATATTATCTTTTCTAGTCAAGATTTACGACTATAAAATTAGTGGTTTAGGTAATATATTCTCTTGAACGATCTAGTAGAACACTTGGCACGATTTCCTTGGACGCATCTTGGCTTTTGCACAGTTTATTTTCCACTAGAAATTGGTAAATTAAAATTTAGAAATTATAGATCATTATAAATCCAATAAAAATAAAACTTTACGCCCTTTTTTAAATAGACAGCCCATGTCATCGGCAATCTGTTCTGTTCTTGGGCAATCACAGGTGTGGTTTAGAGACATGACAGTTCTTGGAAATGTGCTTTCTCAATAATATTCCCTTCTTATCTTCAACCTTCTAGATTTTCTTTGTGATTTGATGCATCGTATAATTCTTGCAAATTATGCTTTCTCTTGATTTCACATATGTTGTTCCATTTATCTCATCATTCCTCTAAGCAAATGAGCTTTTAAAGTAACATTGAAACATTCAGCTTTCAAACAATAACACCAACCATCACCTACTTAAAGTGAATTTTACAACTACAAAATCTAATGAACTCATTACAAAAATCTAATCTCACAAATTTTGCATACAGCAATTATACTTTCATTAGAAAGTTTGTAAAATACAATTTTAGACAAAAGAGTTCTTTTGTAAAAAATATTTTTCTGCGGTTGTTTGTAACATTTTGTGAAGAGTATATATATAGATGTATACATGATCTCAAATCAATCAAAACACTTTTAAGTGAACGTTGAGGCATCTGTAGCTAATCCACCACCATACGCTGCATGTTCAGCTATTCTTCTTCTCCATGTTTTTTATAATCATGGTATTTTTTTTTTTTAGAATCATATAATCATGATATTTATATTCATTTAACTAATATAAAAAAGGATGAAGTTTATCAAGATATGTATATATATGTATACACAAGAGAAAACGCACAATGCTCAATCTAGAATCAATGTATTTTCATACAGCATTCATAACTGGCACATGTTCTTAAGCAAAGTTTTTTGAGATCATATTAATTATTGAAAAAACTCTAATTGCTGGAATTTGGAACCATTTATGGTTACAAGCATTGTTAGTCTATTTATCCATTAATTTAATCAGGTCAAGATTCTCCAATATCATGCATACACTAACAACATCCACATGGTAGTGGCCTTGTAGTACAATGGTGGTGCACTGGCTTACCTTAGTTTTAAACCCAGGTTTGATACCCTCTGTCTCATCTTACTCAATAAAGATAAGATTTTTTTTCATGGTGAGAATTGTCTTTTGAATTCATTTTAGTACCAAAAAGAATAAATAAATAAATATATATATATGATATACTATAAAATCCATCTATATTCATCAAAATTCCACGTGGTAGTCTCTTAACTCTCCACGTCTACATGAAATCCACTTGTCCAGAGAAGTCACGTAGTTCTAATATTATAATAATAAAAATAAAAAACCGTAAAGCCTTTTCCAAAGTCCTCGCCTAGTTCAAAACTTCAAAGATAAAAACCATAACGCTTTTCTTCATTTTCACGACACGGAAACCGAAAACACACACAAAAACAGAAAAACAAATAGACCTCCACGATAACTGTATCCTTCCTCTACCGCCTCCAATATACAACAAACTATACAAACAATCACTGCCATAAAATGACCATTTGATTACTCCCTTCCTCTCTCTCTCTCTCTCTCTCTTTCTCTTTTTCCCTCACTCTGTACATAGCTTCTATACACACGTTGTCTTGATTTTTATTTGCTGATTTTTTTTTTTTGGAGAGAGAGAGAGAGAAAAAAATGGCGGGAAACGACTGGGTTAACAGTTACTTGGAGGCGATCCTGGACGTTGATCCGGGAATCGACAACACGAAATCGTCGCTTTTGCTTAGAGAGAGAGGACACTTCAGTCCTACTCGCTACTTCGTGGAACAGGTCATCACCGGCTTCGATGAAACCGATCTCCACCGCTCCTGGGTTCGAGTGCGCGCCACTATCAACCGTCCATTTCGCTTTCCTGTTTTTCGCTTCAAAATTACTTAAAATTGTTGGATTTTGGTGATTGTAGGCTGCGGCGACGAGGAGTCCACAGGAGAGGAACACTAGATTGGAGAACATGTGTTGGAGGATCTGGAATCTCGCTCGCAAGAAGAAGCAGGTTTTGTTTCATGATTCATGTGCAAAATGAAATATTTTTTTGAATTTCTAGTCTATTGATTCACGTGTTTATTAGATATTGCAAGTTGATTTATTTAGAGTTTAAGTGGTTGTTAAAAGGATTGTAATAGTGACACAACATGACTATGTTATCTAGAAAATCTACCGTAGCTTGAACGAGTTTTTGTTTGAATTTATCTTGTTGTGTCTATAGTGTAGGGACACATGCACTTAGATTGGATTTTTCGGATTTTGCTTTAGATGTGCTCTTGTTATGTTTTAGTCTGCATAGTTTCACTGTTTCCATGTTAGTCTAAATAATATGGATGATAAGATTTTTAGTGGTCAAGATTTGTGTTTCAGAAATTTTTAATGAGTTCTAGTTATATGTAGATTTCATTACTCATGAATTTGATCTATTTAATCTATTCGAGTAGCTTGAGGCAGAGGAAGCTCACCGGTTTACTAAACGTCGGCTTGAACGTGAAAGAGGGCGCAGAGAGGCAACGGCAGATATGTCAGAAGATTTATCAGAGGGAGAGAAAGGAGACATGCCCGGTGACCTTTCGGCTCATGGTGGTGATAGCACTAGAGGAAGGATGCCTAGAATCAGTTCTGTTGATGTGATGGACAATTGGGTGAATCAATACAAGGGGAAGAAACTCTACATTGTGTTGATAAGGCATGAACTGCAATTTATTGCGACCTCATGATCGAATAAGGTCATGTGGAGGTTTATTTTGAATGTGCGGTTTTTGTTTGTAATTACAAACTCAGATGTGGCAGGGCAGCGTATTTAATTCCAAAGCTTATGAAATTTCTAGTTTTGACGTTTTTAATTTATTTTCTTTAAAATGAATTTGTTTTCCAGTCTTCATGGCCTGATACGTGGAGAAAACATGGAGCTTGGTCGTGATTCTGATACAGGTGGACAGGTAACTGTTAGCCATAGCTGTCTTTTGTTTGTCTATTTGTCAAAAAATTTGAAAACCCTGTTAATGTCTTTTACTTTAGTAAGCCTTTGTTGAGACACCATTCTGAAGAACTATTAGTTATGGGAGAGTTTGGAATATGATGTCTAAACAGGTCAAGTATGTAGTAGAACTTGCAAGGGCCTTGGGCACAATGCCAGGAGTTTATCGGGTTGACTTACTGACCAGACAAGTATCGGCTCCTGACGTAGACTGGAGCTATGCTGAACCAACAGAGATGTTGAATCTTAGAAGCATTGACAATTCAAATCAAGAGCTCGGGGAGAGCAGCGGTGCATATATCATCCGTATACCATTCGGACCAAAAAATAAATATATACCTAAAGAACAGCTTTGGCCCCACATTCCAGAATTTGTTGATGGTGCACTTAGTCACATCATACAGATGTCAAAAGTTCTGGGTGAGCAAATTGGTGGTGGACAACTAGTCTGGCCGGTTGCAATTCATGGACATTATGCTGATGCAGGTGACTCTGCTGCTCTTCTGTCTGGAGCTCTGAATGTGCCAATGGTTTTTACCGGTCACTCACTTGGACGAGATAAGCTTGAACAACTTTTGAAACAAGGACGCCAATCAAGAGAAGAAATAAATTCAGCATACAAAATAATGCGGCGGATAGAAGCCGAGGAGTTATCTCTTGATGCCTCTGAAATTGTTATAACTAGCACTAGACAGGAGATAGAAGAGCAATGGCGCCTTTATGATGGTTTTGATCCAGTGCTGGAGCGCAAACTGAGAGCTAGGATCAAAAGAGGTGTAAGCTGTCATGGCAGGTTTATGCCTCGTATGGTTGTAAGTATTGGCATATTGTCTTTTTTTTTTCTTTTTAAATAAATAAAATATAAACCTATGATGTTTTTTATACATCTAAAGTTAACTGGTTATATTAATACTTTGCTTTTATTTTTTAATGCAATATTAATTATCCTTATTCATGTCTGACCTTTTTTTAATCATTTATAGGTAATTCCTCCTGGAATGGAGTTCCATCATATTGTGCCGCATGACGGTGATATGGATGGGGAAGTGGAAAAAAATGAAGACAATCCTGCTTCTCCTGATCCACTGATTTGGTCTGAGGTATAATGATTTCTCTTCTGCATTATGAGGGTTGTGATAGCCTGTGTATTGTGGTCCCTTCCACTTAAATATTGTTTTTCTTCAGGCGGGAGCTACCGTAGTATGCTGAGTAACTTTTCCTTGTGCAGTAGAGATTCTGATCACAGTACTGACCTTGGAAGTATTGAATTGCCAGATAATGCGTTTCTTTTCCAACCCACGCAAGCCTATGATACTTGCTCTTGCCCGGCCAGACCCCAAAAAGAATATTACAACCTTGGTTAAAGCATTTGGAGAATGCCGTCCCCTAAAGGAGCTTGCTAACCTTGTAAGTATTCAACATCCACCTGTTGGTTTCTTGATCAAGTGAATTGGTTTCGCATCTTCTTCTTCTTCTTTTTTTTTTTTTTTTTTTTTGCTTTCGGTTTTATTCTGAAAGCAAAAATTGTTTTATGTATAAGTTCTTTTGATAATTTTTTTTATATGTTATTGCTGCAGACACTTATTATGGGAAATCGTGATGATATTGAGGAAATGTCTGGCACGAATGCATCTGTGCTTCTTTCAATTCTTAAGTTAATTGACAAGTATGATCTTTATGGTCAAGTGGCCTATCCGAAACACCACAAGCAATCTGATGTTCCAGAGATCTATCGTTTGGCAGCAAAAACAAAGGTAGAGTTGATGATATAAATTGATGCAAGAACAAGATTAGCTGGCTGCTGTTTCATGGAGTAAAACATATTAGCACCCGTGGCATATTCTAATATGGACACAACGTTTACAAAGTTTGCATTTTTAATTTTACTTATGCTTTCAGGTGATCTGTATGGTTTCCAAGTAATTACCTAACTATTATTATATTTTAGTGGCTTGATCTTTATATAACACATTTTTTTAATGTTTCTGTCTCATTTAAATTAATTTATTTTGCACAATATGGTTAGGCTCCTTTGTCAGAGGACTGAATGGGGTGGGTTAGTGTATTTGTTGTTCAATTTATATTTCAATTAGATTCATTCTTCTTTTTTTGTTTTTGGTTATTATAGGGTGTTTTCATCAATCCAGCTTTCATCGAACCTTTTGGGCTCACTTTAATTGAGGTTTCTCCTCATCTAATATCTAAAGTCATCTAATGTTATAGAAATTAATTTGTGAACAATCATATCTAAGCTCTTTGCTTGACAGGCTGCAGCTTATGGCTTGCCTATGGTTGCCACAAAAAATGGAGGTCCTGTTGACATCCATCGGGTTTGTCCACTGCTGAATCCTTCTTTAGCTTGTCTATATTTAAGTGTAGCAGTTCATGACATAGTTTATTAGTAATGACTATGAATTTATTACAGGTTCTCGATAATGGTCTACTTGTGGACCCTCATGATCAGCAATCTATAGCTGACGCTCTTCTGAAGCTTGTTTCAGATAAGCAACTTTGGGCAAGATGCAGGCAGAATGGATTGAAAAACATTCATCTGTTTTCATGGCCTGAGCACTGTAGAAACTACTTATTTCGGATAGCCAGTTGCAGGCCAAGGCAGCCTCAGTGGCAGAGAAGTGATGAGGGACCTGACAATAGAGAAGCTGATTCACCTAGTGATTCCTTGAGGGACATACATGATTTATCTTTGAACTTGAAGCTTTCGCTCGATGGTGACAAAAATGAAGGTGTAGTACTCTTGACAGTGCTTTGGATTCTGAAGAAAATCCTGTTAATGAGAAGAAAAAGTTGGAGAATGCCATTTTGACGTTGTCCAAGGGTGCAATTGGAGGAGCACAAAAGGCAGACCAGAACATTGGTGCTGGTAAATTCCCGGCGTTCAGGAGGAGGAAGTATATTTTTATCATAGCTGTGGATTGTGATACAACCTCAGATGTTCTCAAAATTATTAAAATGGTTATTGAGACAGCAAAGAAGGAAAAGTCTGCAGGGTCTATCGGGTTCATTCTGTCGACAGCATTGACCATCGCCGAGGTCAATTCTCTTATAGTATCAGGAGGTTTGACCCCATCAGATTTTGATGCTTACATCTGCAATAGTGGTAGTGAGCTCTACTATCCGTCTTCAAGCACTGAGGATGTTCCTGGGCTTCCCTTCGTAGTGGATCTAGATTACCATTCTCATATTGAATACCGATGGGGTGGAGAAGGTTTAAGGAAGACCTTGGTTCGTTGGGCTGCTTCTGTCAATGATAAAAAGGCAGAAGCAGGAAAAATTGTTGAGGAGGATGAATCAGGATCAACTTCGCATTGCTATGCATTCAAAGTCTCAAATCCAACAATGGTAATTTTTTTCCTTTTTTTTGGTTTAATTTTACGCACCCTTAGTTTCTACCACCTTGCTTTTCCTCCTTTGAAGTTATTTTTAATACCTACTCTTTTCTTCACAGGTGCCACCGTTTAAGGAACTTAGAAAACTAATGAGAATCCAGGCTCTTCGGTGCCATGTTCTTTATTGTCAAAATGGTACCAAGCTTCACGTGATTCCTGTATTGGCTTCTCGATCCCAGGCCCTCAGGTATATTTTACGTGTGATTATGTTTGTGGAACAAGTTGAATGATACCACATTTTATTTGGGATCCAAATGATCCCTTGGTTTCCAGTCACTCACTGTCACAACTCTTTTGATATACTAGCTAACACAGATCTGTTATATCATTTCTTTCACTGAAATTTTGTGGATTGGCTTTTGTAATTACTACAAAGGTTAATTATTTAGCACTTGGTCATATTTCCAGGTACCTACATGTCCGGTGGGGCATAGATTTATCGAATATGGTGGTCTTTACAGGAGAATGTGGGGACACAGACTATGAAGGCTTGTTTGGTGGAGTCCATAAAACTGTGATTCTTAAGGGAGTTGGTATTGAAGCTCGAAAGCTTCATACTAATAGAAACTACCTGTTAGAGGACGTTATACCGTTCAACAATCCCAATATTATTCAAACCGAGGCTTGCGACAGCAATAGCATAAAATCATCATTGGAAAAACTCGGGGTTCTTTAAGGGGTAGAAGTTTACTGCAATCACACAAATTCTCTAAGAGTGAGAAGATATTAGGTATGTCTTCTTAGCACCAATCAAATAAAACTTAAAGTAACTTGCAAAAGTTTGATTCTTGTTGAACAGGTGCTCACAAGCGCTGTCTGTCTAGGTTGGTTTTGTGCACTACAAACCAAGGTTTGCTTCAGTTGCAGAAGAAGATCTAGAGAGTATATAGAAACTAGTGTTTTGTGTCTTGTTTGTTCAAATTATCCTCTGTTTTTGGGTTATGGAGTGGTGTAATATCTAAAAAGAACTCAGCGTAAAATAATGGGATTACTCTATAAATCTCTTTACAGGTTTTTAATGTTGTTCAAGTTCTTAATCATTTCGAGTACATGAGTATTTCCTGTCATGCCCTTTTGAATTAGTTTCATTGTGCTTTCGTGTTCCAAGAAGCACACATCATAACTCAAATTTAGTGATAGATGTTAACGTATCATAAATATACTCAATGTTTTAAATATTACAGTTAGGTATTTCAGATTTGAATTTCCTCTTTCTCTATGTGAAATTTTTATCCATTGCATGTGTTAAGGCGATAACTATAGATGCAAACAAGAGTTGTGTTGTTTTGCGTGGAATGAATGAAATCAAAATACCTTTTAAATTTTGATAAAATCCAGACTTCCACATGGTAGGACTCTGTTTGTGATTGCATTGTACTTTCGGTGGCAAATTAGATGCAGAATGGAGGATTGCTTGGTAATTTGAATCCTATTAGGTAAAAGTTATTTTACACCTTGATTGAGTACATTAAAAGTTTTTTTTTTTTTTTTTTTAATTTAAAACAATAAGATTTGTAAAACCAAAAAATTGCCAGTCGATTGAGGGACATCCCTCTGAACAAATTTGAGAACTTGGCCTCAGAACTAGGAACTTTTTCCTTCTGCATCAATTCTTGATGTTTAAAGAGAGTTAATTGAGTTAAAAGAATTTTCTTATATTTTTGTTTCTAAGATATCATTTATGGTGGAGGTAACTTAAATATAACTTTTTCAAGTTGATGTTTGTAACCTTCTTTGTAAAGTCTTTAGCTATATTAAAGTCGTTAAATTGGACGGCGACAAATGTGGACTGTTGACAAAGACGTTTGGTTCAAAAAATCAACTTCATTCGTTTACCGCTTTGTGGAATCTATTTGTACCGACAGGAATAATGTAAAGCCTCTCCAAAAGGACCCTAACTAATCTCTTCAATTTAGCGATAACTAGGAACTGGTTCAACCGTGGCCAAAACCAATTAGCATGTGCCCTTGCATGCACCACTTGGCTGTCTGTGCTCATCACTTCAATTTCCAAACAACTTATGATGCATCCTTCACCCAAATTTTAAAGCTATTTGGTCATTTAAACAAAACATCACTTATACTCCTTTTTAAAACACTTTGATATTACAATGTGTAATCTTAAAATTGACATCGTATGGGTTCAAAGTTCAATCATATTTGTTGAGATTAATTATTATTTTATATGGTCTGAATATTTTAGTTTATGTAAGTTAATTATTCCCATGATAAATAAAAAAAAAATTGCTCATATAAAACTTATAAAAGTTTTTTGATATATTTAACATCACCACCAAGTAGATGGAGAGGTGTATTACCATATGAACTAGGAGTCCATTGCTTTTAAGGTACATATTAAAGATTTGTAATCCTATAAATTAATTGAGTTATAAATAAATGGAATTTGATAAACACAAACTTTAATTTTTAAAATCCAACTTTATCTTCTTAGTCGCCGGCCACACAGACAGACAAATTAAATGAAAAGGAATCAGATTTGGCTGTTACCAAAGAGGAGTCTTCTTGGTAGACTACACTTCAACTTCTCCAAATTTTTTAAAAAAAAAAAAAAAAAAAAACACAGTAGCTTCGATCAATTAATAATGGCTGATTTCACATGCACCGCCCCTCTTTTACTTTACCCTTTAATCATTCTTATTCTCTTGTTCTCTTCTATCAACCACCACTTTCATTTCTTTCGTTGCTCTTACCAATTTCCTAATCACATTCCAAATTTCCCGCAAAATCCTCCAAATTTTTCACCTTCTCCAACCCCGGATACACACGTTCTTGTCAATGGTGGAAGTGTAATAAACTCTCATGACGTTAAAAATGTAATGAAACCAAGACTTTCGTTTTTTTTTTTTGGTTTTGGAAGGGTTTTTTTATGATTATATTTGGTGTTGTTTTCTATTATTAGGTGGAGAAGAAAAAGAGCCAGTTTGAGAGAATAGAAGAGGGGTTGGCTAGAGCGAGAGCAGCTATAAAGATGGCGTCGCGGTCGCGTAGTTATACATCAAACAAGGCGGAGAGTTTTGTTCCCAGAGGATCTGCTTATTTGAACCCTCGTGCCTTTCATCAGTTAAGATTTTTCTCCTTCTGTGGTACAGCATTTTCAGTAGTATATATCAAGTTGAAAATCTTTATTATTATTGGAAATTATAACCTCTCCCTCTCGTTTACGTATATATTTTACATCAACGTTTATGCAATCTACTGACTACTAAGTGTTAAAAGTAATTTATTTCTAATATTAATAATAATAATAATATGTTAAAAGTAATTAGTTGATTGTTGATGCTGCCATAATTAATTAGGTGGTCTAGATTGGCTAGGCTTAGAACTGATTAATGTCCAGTCCTTTAAGGGCCTTGAAGCAGCATGGTGTGGTCGCGGAGGATGGGTCACCGCCAAGATTTATTAATGCACCTTTTCTTTTTTGACTAACTATAGAATCAATAAGCAATTTGAGAAACCTAGGACATCAAAATCTTTAGATTCTGTATGCTGGCCTCAGCAAAGATATTGACTTTTGTGATGCTCTCCCTCTTTCCATTTTTTTTTATAAAAAAAACTAAAAACAAAACAAAACAAAACAAAATAGGACTAATAAAATTTCAAAAGATTACAAATCAACTTCGATATTTAAGTCCCTGATTGATATAGCATATATCATAATATACAAGATATGTTTAGTTATAGTAAAGAGACCATCATATTTTATGAATTATCTTGTGTTTTTATTCATAATTGTCTTTTTTTAATTACCACTTGTGATGTAACTATTCAAATATTACTGATTATTAAGTTGAATGATAATTTTCAACCACCAAATCATATTGGATGGTCATAATTGTTTTTTTAAAAAAAAAAAAATTAATACAACATATATTAACTATATGACAATGTTACTAGACTTAAAGCTTTTATATGGTTTTATAACCAATGTTATCAATAATTAGTGTACATATTGTCTATGAAATTAACTAGGAGCCACATAGTGATGGAGAAGCGATTTAGAGTGTGGACGTACAAGGAAGGGGAGCCGCCGCTATATCATGAAGGACCAATGACTGACATCTACTCAATCGAGGGGCAGTTGATCGACGAATTTGACGGCGATAAAAGCCCGTTTGTGACCCAAAACCCTAATGAGGCCCTAGTATATTTTGTCCCCGTTAGTATCATGCACATTATAAAGTTCGTATACAGACCTTACACTAATTATTCTCGAGATCGACTGCAAAATATTGTCAAGGACTATATCGGAATTGTGTCTAGCAAATATCCCTATTGGAATAGAAGCTGTGGTGCTGACCATTTCCTAATTTCTTGTCATGATTGGGTATGAATTTTTTTTTTTTTTTTGCTAATTTATCAATATAAATAAAAGATTATTCGAGCAAATTATCACTGAAACAAGCCAAAACTATGATTATTATACGATTTTGAGTTTTAAGAAATGATTGTTATATAATTCGCAAGAAATGAAGCTTTTCCAATAAAAATTTTGAACTAAATTTCAGGATTGTATCCATTTTTTTTTTTTTTTTTTTTTTGCACAATGAAGCAAAACAATATTTTCAATACTCTTGTATCCCAAATTGTGACTCAGTACATACAGGCATAGTTACTTTTAGTTAAAGCTATATCAATATATTTTTGCTGACAATCTATTTCATGTGACATGATAGGCCCCGGATGTTTCAGCTGCGGACCCTAAGTTGTACAAACATTTCATTAGGGTTCTCTGCAACTCCAACTCCTCTGAAGGGTTTCGACCAGCAATAGACGTTTCAATGCCGGAAATCTACCTCAAATACGGGAGACTAGAGTCCCCGCAGCTATGCAAAAAACCAACCAACCGTCCAATCCTTGCTTTCTTTGCTGGAGGTGCTCATGGTGATGTAAGAAACCGCCTATTCGCATATTGGAAGGAAAAAGATGCAGACATTCGCGTACATGGATACCTCCCCAAATCCCTAAATTACACCCAATTAATGAGTCAAAGCAAATTTTGCTTGTGCCCTAGTGGGTACGAAGTTGCAAGCCCTAGAATTATTGAGTCTATTTATTCGGGGTGTGTACCGGTCATTATCTCTGATAATTATGTGCTCCCGTTTAGCGATGTGTTGAATTGGAGTCATTTTTCGGTTCATATTTCAGTAGAGAAGATTCCCGAGATCAAGAAAATTTTGCTAGGGATTTCTATGGAGGAATATTTAGAGAAGCAGAGGGGGGTTGTTCAGGTTCAAAGGCATTTTGTTATGAATCGGCCAGCGAAACCTTATGATTTGATCCATATGGTGATGCACTCCGTGTGGCTTAGAAGGCTCAACTTTAGGCTGCCACCACCACCACAATGAGGAAAAACAATTGCATTTTGTATGTACAAATAATATAATATCACATTACTGTATTTAGTTTAATTTAATTATCAATTTATTGGAAGTGGAATTGAAGCAAAGTTTAGAAAATGAAAGGTTTATTCACATGAGACGTTGTACTCTTAAATTCTTGTTGAGATCTTGAAAATCATTATATATATATATATAAGCAGTTAATAATTTGAAAATAGGGGACACAGAAGATTGAAGATGGTGCTTTTTGTAATTACAGCTAGCAATTAGTTACAAATACCGACAAATGTCAACATAAACAAGTGTTTTTAGCATATTTATTTTCAGTAAATCAAAACTTTTAATATGTTTAAATAAAGCTAGCTATGATCAAAGGTTCAAAGTCTATTATAAACTATGTTTTAAACTCATGACTGATATGGTAACAATGTGTTTTAAGCATTTTCCTTTATTTTTTCATTAATAAATCACAAATTAATTAAATGTGTTCTTAAGTGTTTTTCTTTGTTTTTCTATCAACAAATCACAAATTAGATGTGTTTAGATAAAGCTAAGTTCAAAGTATTCAAGTTTCATTACATACCATATCTCAAACTTGTGATGAATACAATAACAAATGTCTTTGGCATTTTCTTTGTCTTTTT
Source organism: Litchi chinensis (assembly GCA_019925255.1). Taxonomy (NCBI): domain Eukaryota; kingdom Viridiplantae; phylum Streptophyta; class Magnoliopsida; order Sapindales; family Sapindaceae; genus Litchi; species Litchi chinensis. Next base: position 42,060,608 of record CM034461.1, read on the forward strand.
ATTGTCTTTAGCCTTTTTTAGTATTATTTTATCACTGAATCACTACATAAATGTGTTTATGTTAAAACCAAGATTCAACTTTCATTACATATATGCTATACTTAAACTCATGATCAATACATTAACAAGTGTTTTTAACATTTTTTTTTTAATCAACAAAACACAACTTAAATTTTTGTAACTAAGATCAAAGAATCCAAGTTGCAAGCATTACAAACTACATCTTAATTTAGGTTTATATTATATTCAGGTCAATGTTGTCAAAATATTTATACAAATTATTACATAAATTTTGTGACAGCTTGATTTAAAACATATTATGTTTATACTTAAGAGAATGCATATATATGGTGTGTCATTTTAATGTCTAATAATAAATGTAGTAGTTGAAAACATCTCATGGTTAAAATTATGTTAATTGCTATATAGATCATGTCTTACCATATATATTATAGCATGCTATATAAAACAACTAAAAAGCACTTTATTATCAATCTCCAAAATTTTTATATTATATAAATATCCTTATTTAAAGATATATATATATATATATACACGCACTTTAGTCTTTGAAACAAAAACATGTCGCTTTTAGCTTTTGAAACAAAAATATGTTTTCTTTTTTTTAATGAAATTTCTTTGAAGAAACAAAACAATTGCTCAAAAACATGATTTCATTAGAAAATACAGCAACAAATGTCTTTTAATTACATCAACCAAATTTCCAATTGGAAAACCACTTGCAATCTCTAAAAACAAGCCAATAAAACTGGCTAAAAGTGGCAACAATATGATCAAAAATTTGACTAATTAATTTGACGCAAATTTGACAATTTGAGTGATAATCATTATTTTCCAACTTTGATGAACCGTAGGAGAAGTTGTGGACTAGACTAGTGCACCAGTCATCACGAATTCGCATTAACGTGAATCCTTCCAATGCGCTACAGGGGCACAACAGTCATTTCGCATTTCCACGTAAAGGGTTAAGTCTAATTTTTAAATATAAATTAACACCCACTCTCTCTCTCTCTCTCTCTCTCTCTCACACCCAAGTCCACGCCTTTCCAATTTCTCTCTCTTCAAAGCCGTTTTCCCTCTCAAAAAATTCTACGAGAAAACGAAATATTCTCTCTCTTTCTCTCGAGCCAGACAAACGAAAAAATGGGACTCGCAAATTCCACCACCAAGAGCTATCGAGGACACTTCGTTCTAGCGATCTCCTTGCTCTGTTTCCTCTCGATCGCCGCCGTTTTTGTTTTCTCCGGCTACTTCACTAGCTCCTTCGTGAGCTTCTCGTCTTTCAAAGTCGAATTCTCATCTTCATCACCAGTAACCACGTCTGAGCTGCAGAGAGCGGTTCCGATTCCTGATCATCAAATCAGAGCAGTCCGTCTCGCTGCTCCGTCAAGCGACGGCATCACGGCCGTCAACCGAGTCCGAAACTCGACTAGTAATCTTGCTATAGTAAGTAGTAGTTTCTTCAACATCGATCCAGTCCGTACAGTTAACAGCTGAGGAATCCAAATATCAATCAAAATTAAAAAACAATCAAATGCAATAACTACTCTTTTTTTAATTTTATTTTATCCTATTTATACATTCGAATTCTATTATATATTTTCACAGAAAAAACACGTCCACATGATCCAATACGAACTCGCTCAAGCACGAGCTTCAATTCACAAGGCGGCTTCAACTCGAAACCTCTCGTCAATCATCAACAACAACAACAATGATTTTATTCCAAACGGAGTCATTTATCATAATCCTAACGCGTTTTATCAGTAAGATCATCTTTCTTTTTATTTTCAAATTCAAATCGAATTACGCTATTATTATTATTATTATTATTTACAGTTATATCAAGCTATATGATTTTTGAACTGCTTTGCGTCTAAGTTAACACAGAAGCATATAGTAACAAGTTATGCAGACTCCACTATCTTTTTAATTTATTATTATTATTATTATTATTATTATTATTATATTTGTGTGTGTGTGTTTGTGACGAGTCATGAGTGAGAATTCTTGTAAGTGACGCATAGTTATGTGAAGAGAGTGCATGCGCGGCTCACACTTTAATTATATACTTTTCCACGTTCATTACTCGTATATGTGTAAGTGTATCATAGCCAGTCTGCAAAAGAGGATTAAGGGGGCTTTAAGAGAAAAAAAAAAAAAAAAGTGGCGTTGCTTGCTGTTTATGTTGGATTGGAACCGCTTTCTTGTTGTGGAAATATTAGGGGCAGAAAAATGGTCCTACTTTCGTGATTTTAAGATAGCTGTCAAGTGAACACTTCTACTGTGTTAAAAATATAATCAGGTGGTGTTGAGACCACCATAAATCAGTGGTCCTCTTCCCGATTGCAATTATGGTTATGGGGTTGGGTCGTATTTTCTATGTATGGGAAAATCAAGAGCCTAGATTGACTACTGAAAATAGCATTTAGATAGTTGGAATATAACGGTATAGTTATCATTTTTTACGTTATCATCATTACAGGATATAGGAGGAGTAGAGTCTAATTTTGATGCAATCAATGAGTGACGTTGATCTGTAGAACAAAAAACTTTTTGTAATACAATGCATGTCTTTTAGCAAAAATATATGGTCTTGTAATTAATATGATGTGACTGTACATATGTAATATTGCAGGAGTTATTTGGAGATGGAGAGGAGATTCAAGGTGTTTGTATACAGAGAAGGAGAGCTACCAATAACCCACTACGGGCCATGCAAGGACATATACACTATAGAAGGGAGGTTCATCAGCGAGATGGAGCATGGAGCAAAGAGGTTCAGGACGAGTGATCCCCATCGTGCTCATGTTTACTTCTTGCCTTTTAGTGTAGTGTGGATGGTCAAGTACCTTTACAAGCCACTCACTTATGACCTCACTCCATTGAAGCAATTTGTGGATGATTATGTGAGAGTGGTCTCTACCAAACACCCCTTTTGGAATAGAACTAGTGGGGCTGATCACTTCATGCTCTCTTGTCATGATTGGGTGAGTTCAACGTTTTTTACCCTGTCTATATATATTTACTCTTTCCGAACCATACTTTTATTTTTTAACAATGATCATATGTGTTAGAATGCTTGGTGCAGACCATACATATATTCCCCTACTTTTATATGCGTGAATATTATATAGCTTGTAATATAGGTTCGACATATATATACACTTGACATAGAAACTTTGAAAACCCAACTTATAAATCCTTTTAAACTACTAATTTACATGTCAATGATGGATTGAATTTCCGTGAATAATGAAGAGATATATAATTTCAACTTTACGTATCTTAAATGTAAGATTAACTTCCAAGCTAATATGAATAATGGCCATTAATAATTGGCATTCACTTTTTGTCTGATGATTATACATGACCTAGCTATGCCAAAAAGCCAAGAGTCTTACTAAAAAACCTTCTTTAACTATCAAATTTAATTAGCAATAACGTACTTTATAATTTCATAATCTATTGACATCCCACATTGTTCTTTTTTTTTTTTTTTTGCTTTTCTCGTTGTAGGGTCCTCAAGCATCAAAAGGCAACCCTCAACTCTACAACACATCCATCAGAGTCCTTTGCAATGCCAACACCTCCGAAGGATTTAACCCTCAAAAGGACGTGAGCCTCCCGGAAATCCACCTCTACGGCGGCAGCATATCCCCCAAGCTCCTCTCCCTACCACCCTTCGACACGGCAAGGCCTTATCTGGCCTTTTTTGCTGGGGGCCCCCACGGTCCAATCCGCCCAATTCTCTTCCAACACTGGAAGGGCCGTGAAGATGATATGATCAACGTCTATGAGTACCTCCCCAAGGACCTAGACTATTACTCATTCATGCTCAAATCAAAATTTTGTTTGTGTCCAAGTGGGTACGAAGTGGCTAGCCCTAGAATTGCGGAGGCCATTTATGCTGAATGTGTACCTGTGATTTTGTCTGATCATTACGTGTTGCCGTTCAGCGATGTGTTGAGATGGGAGGCCTTCTCGATAAAGGTGGATGTGGCGGAGATTCCACGATTGAAGGTGGTGTTGATGGCGGTTACGGACGAGAAGTACAGGAAGCTCAAGGAGAATTTAAGAGCTGTGAGGAGACATTTTGTGTTGAAGCAACCAGCCAAGAGGTTCGATGTGTTTCATATGATTTTACATTCTATATGGCTTAGGAGGTTAAATATGAGAGTTGGGTAGATGAATATCAACCTCTTTTTTTTTTTTTCCCTAAAACAAATTAGGAAAAAATTTAAATTCACAGTAGAAATCTAACAACGTGAGTGTTTTAATGAAAGATAAATCTCGCCCATAGAAACTTTATAAAACGTAATTCGTTTTGTGCTAAATTCTTTTATGTATAATCCTCTTAATTGAGGATGAATATTTTTTACGTAAAAATTTTGTATTTCGAAAATTTAGTGAATAACATACAATAAAATGTGAATTTTAAAACTGACACAAAAGATTAGAATTAAGTATTTTTAACATCATTAATTAATGAGTAAATTATTTTTTATTCACGTGAACTAATGATTAAATAGCACTAAAAAAAACTCAACATATTTTTCGGTGCCAACTAGTTTCAAACCTCACCTTTTCTTTGTAAGTGATGACTGCTAAAGGAAAAACTCGTTTTTATAATTTTATATCATGTCCCTACTCTCAACATGAGCACAAAACAATTTGTAAATTTATGAAGAAAAAAAGGGTTCATATATGTACAAATTATATACACACAGGATGAGCATGTTACTTGTGCAAATCAATTTATGCATCCCTACCTGTTCTAGCTCTTATTCCAATTATACAGTCTTGACTCCTTATAATATACAACCCTAGTTTAAGATAAAAATAGAAAACCCTAAAACTTGACTAAAGAACGATTTGCATGTGTTTATTTTTGTACAACGAAGAAATTAAAAACACTGGCTGTATACGTCACTTGATGGGAACAAAGTTTTGAGAGAGACGTCGTCCAACTTGAGATCGAAACAAGTCTCCGATCGAGAAACGGGACCGTTCCGGTGAGCTAGGAGGAGACGAAGACGACGATGAAGATGATGATCTTCTCCTATCATATTTAACTGCCAGGTTTATTATTGGACCCATCTCTCTTTTCATCGATTCCACGAAATCCATGTCCACTTCATTGCCGGAGATGTCTCTCACATAGAATGCGTTCATTGATTTCTCTCCTTGCGTTGCCACGTCGGCTCGAACCACAGCTAGACCATTCTCTCTTAGAACCCTAGTTATGTCGGACAGCAACCCGATCCTGTTGGCTGCACATAGCTCTAGTCTCACACCCTGCATATTAATAGAAATAGAATTAAATATGGTGCCTTCTATAAAATACTTTAATCATGCATGTGCTAATGGGTGGTTAGAATATATCTTCATTTTATTCTTTCTTTGACTAATCAATTATAAGTTTTAATTATATACAAAGAAAAGCTTAAATCTCTCCAAAATCCTAGTCAACCTCTCAATTAGGGATTAAAAAGTTGGAAAACGATAACTTATATATAATATAACTCACTTTTTTGACAATAGTATGACGTAATTGTTGGAATTTGACATTCTGATAAATTAAAGTGTAATGCTCACCTCACAAACCCGGCGCTCGATGGCCGCTTCCAAGCATTTTATTACTCTTTCTTTCTCACCTTCTGTGTTCAGAGCATAGCCGTCTACATGTCGTATGAAATATTCCTGCAATTTGTTCATGGATTATCAGTTTCAACCTTATAATCTGGCAAAAAAAAGGTTACAAAGCAATGAAGTAGTGTACACATCAGGAGATATAGTTTGAACTTAAATCCTATCTTCATCTAAGCTTGTAAGAATCTTGTGACATTTATTAGCATAATTTGTAAGTGGATGGTTATGATTTTTTTTTTTTTTAAAGTAATGCTTCTATTAGCAACCAATCATTAATTTTAGATTTTCGGTATCCAACAAAAAAACTTAAAATGCAACTTTTTCTTTTTCTTTTTTTAAGTTCAAATTAATTGTTCAAAAACTCTAATTAATCATCTTTTTAAAAAGAAAAAAAATTCTACATTACTCAAAAATTTCAAATTGTTTAGAGACAAAGAGGAAATATTATTTATATATACCTGAAATGCAAATCCTCCATGAGAACTAATAGAAGCATGAAAAATCACATACTGCATGTCTGTGAGGGTGCACACCGTATCAAACATAAGTCTCGGCCTATCTTTACACTCCACACTCACTATTGAATACCCTTTCTCTTCACAGCTCTCTATCCACACCATCGTCGATCTCCTCGCTCCATCATCACCGTTAGATCCAAACCCTGCCGGTGACGATGACGACCCGCCAACGGGCCCACATGGCCCGTCGAAGTCCCTGACCGAGAGCATCAATTGGTGCAACCTCCTTTCCACATTTGTTTTTATCCCAATATCTCCTCCAACAAACCCTCCAGTCTTCACTTCCAGCGGATTGATGTGGGTCCCGCTTGGGTTCGGCTTCTCATCCGTGGCCCCTAGCACGGTGGTGAGGTGGTCCTCGATGGTGGCAAGGCGGTGCGGATCGTCTATTGGGGTGTCAGTGGACTGATCCGAAACATAGACCACGCAAGCCAAGCGACGATTGTGGCTCCATGCATGTGCTTCCAATATCTTGCAGTGAAGGTCAGCTAGGGCAGCAGATATCTCGGAAAATAGACCGGGCCGGTCGGTTCCCGTCATTTCAATGGCCGTGTGTTCGGTAAGGTTTTCGGACCCAAAAACAGCTTTGTTAGCATAGGTTTTTGCCATGGCTGAGCTTGGTATCTCCCCAGTTGTACCAATGGCCTGCATGAATATTTATCACATCAATATTAGCAAAATTAGATTATTTAGAGATCATCATGGAACTCAAATCATTCAAAAATTTTCATAACTAATATTAATTTCATAAGTTTCTAAAATTCATTATAATATCTATCCCAAAAAAAGATATTTATAATAATCGTAAATATCAGAAAAATCAAATGATATAAGCATGAGATCAATTAATACATTACCTGCTGGATATAGTTGATGACTTTTTTGTCATTAAGCTTGTTTCCACGCTCATCTTTTACATGAAACACTGCATCAATCAAGAAACTCACATGAAATCAATTAGGGTTTGGAGGGGTTTGGTTCAAATTCGATCTCCCCAAAAATCAAAAGATGGAAATTAATTAAAGGAAACTTATTAATTACCATCCATAAACCAGCCTCCATCAGAGGAAATGTAGCTCTTGGAGATGGTAAGGTTCATGTCTGTCAAAACTTGCACCATTTCCAAAAGAAGTCCTTGCTTGTTCACGCTATCAACTTTTACTACAGTACAATCTTCCATGCTGTCATTGTCAATACAAACCCTACATCTGCAAATAATAGTGGGGACCATGTCAGATTCATCAAACAGTTGAGAATTATTCTATCATTATATTACGATCAAATGAGACCAACAGTAGTGATTATTAAAAAGATTATTAGGCATAATATAAGATGAATTATTACTTACGTGGGGCCGTAGATTCTCTCCCGGAGATTATCAAAGTCAGGATCAAAGTAAGGCCAGCAAACCTTGTTCATGCTGCAAAATATTTGAGTAAGAATTACTATTCAATGAAACTCGATAATCAAAGTACTAAAATGAAACCACAAAAAGTATGTTGATGTAGGAGTTTCAGGCACGTGAAAAGCACGTAAGCAGGAAAAGTATTGCATGGTTGGACCTAAAATCGGGTTAAAACTAATTTACTAATCTGGATTTTCATCTACAGCTAAATTTGTAACAAACTGTCCAAAAATAACCATCAATACTTGTTAGAATCAGAATCCATAATTTATTACCAATTCATTAGAAAAGTACCATGCAATGGACATTTGTAATCCAAATGTCTGCATGCACTCTTTTTCCATGCAGACTAACAATAACTCACGTTGAGTTTTTTTTTTTTTTAAGAAAATGTAAAGGAACTACATACCAACTCAAAATTCTAGAAATTATAAATAATCGATATCAATATCTATTTCACTCTCAAGTGAACATCTATGTATTTATTAAGAAGAAGAGGAAGAGAAACAAGAATCTATTGCTTACATAGAAATATGTGCAGAGAGAACTTGTTGTCAACACAGATTGGAGGGGGAATAAAAAACCGGCAATGCCCAGAAAAGAGAGAGAAAAGAATGAGCCAGTCCCTCTCTTCGAACTTCAAAGAGGAAAGAATACTATCAAGAACAAATGAGATTTTTTTTGCCGCCGATATAAATTAAAATTTAATTGATATTGGAAGAGGAACAGCTAGAAGTAGAGAGAGAGGATGCTGTTGTTGTTACTATTTTGCTTTTTGAGGCTTGTGAATGAGAGAGAATGGTTTACAAATTATAATAAGAATGATAAAGCTTATAAATAGATGTTAATTGAAAAAACGTGTGGAGTTAAATTGATCAGAAGAAAAGACATGGAAGGTTGTGTGAGAAGGACACGTCAAAAAGTCAAATAGAAATTATCGGCCACGTTTGCTATATATATATTGATTTGATTTTTTTTTTTTTAAATATATTACAATTCTCCTTTCGCTAACTTGTTTTAGTCATACTCCTTTTAGCTGGAAAAAAACATGCCCAGGTATTTCCCAATATTTTGGCCCTCCTTAGTGGGTTCAATTTAACTCATCTTTTATATATATACATATATTCTTGTTATCATAAGGATGAAGACGAACTATTTTAATAATTTCAGTCTCAATATAGTGAGTCATTGGATGTATATTTTTAATAATTAATATTTGACATGAATGATTTGTATATAATTAATACATTATAATGTTGAAATTAATATTATTAAAATCAGTTTATTCTTTAAAAAAAAAAAAAATCATTTCATTCTTTTAATTAGAAGACTATATATATATCATTTGTGATGTCATAATTAAGAGAAAGCAAATTAAAATCTGTCTTTCTTTGCAACTGGCAGTCTGATTTATTATTGTCTTTGAGTTGCAAATGCAATGTACCTAGAATATATTTGTTATATAGTACATTCTCATTATAAAGACATTTGTGTTCTTCAAAAGTGTGTAATTTTATAGAAGCGAATTCATGGAGTACTCCTTTTCAATTGTATACTAATGCAGGAAGGATGAATCTCTTTTCAAAGGGAATTTATTAATTCTCTCATTTTTTATTGGATCGTAAACACAGGAATTTACTTTGTGGACAAAGTCTCTAACTGAAATCCAGAATTAATGGCCCAACTAATGAAACAACATGATACCTTCTAGTGCAAAATGCAATAGTGTTTGAGAAAATTTTGGTTTCAACGTTGATAATGTCAGCATGGAGAACGATAAAGTATGATAATGGTGTGTGAAAGTTCGACAAACTTTGATGTGATGATGTAAGTATGAGTTCAATTGACTTGACTATTCTTAAAGATGACAATTACATTAGATATATATCGTTGACTTTCACTTTCACTAGTTTCAATTAGAGATAATAACTCAAAATTTATTCAAGTGATCATATCCTAGAGTTTAATCAGTTTCAATCCGATAACGATCAAATGTATAATGTAATAACTTGTAGCAAACCATTACAATTAATCAACCATAATTCTTGCACCACTCACACTCAATCACTAGCGAATAATTTTGATTAATTCCACAAAAGGGAATGCAAATGTTTTCGTGACCAAATGATAACTCTCTTGCTAGCTATATTTCTGTATACTAAGAACCTAATTAGAAATGCCAATTCCTCGGATCTCGTTGTCATTTCTTTCTTGGTAATTAACTTCCATGTGTGTTAATTCTCACCTCACGTAACGTGCATGGTTTTGTGGCCAATGCCATCTTGCATTTGGTTTCTTTCAAGATAATTCTTTTGAATTGATCCAATGATTATCACAAAGTTATAATGATCGTTATCCGGCTGCTTGTAGACTCAATGCGCCACGTATGTTTCTTCTACCGTAAGGGACCACATAGAGGAAATTAGAAATCTCCAATTCCTTCCAGCTTCTAGGGAATGAGAAAATCTTTAGAGTAGAGGGTCCATTGGTGCATTTCACACCTGGTGACGTTGGGCTTGAAAATATATTAACAAAACCAGTGGAAGGAAAGAACGATTCGTAGGAGGAAATGTTTAATACAATTTATACTACCATTCAATTCGTTCAGAACTCATATACCATATAATGTGAATACATCTAAAATTACTTAAATTCATAGCATATAATGTAAGTTATCATACAACATATGATTTTAAATGGTTTGGTCTTGTATGTTAGTGCACCTCGTACTAATGTATTGAAATAATGACACATGATTTTCAATAACGTTTTGCATATTTCAAAAAAGATTTTCAAAAGTTGTTCAAAGACTTATGACAGTCATCCAAACTTAAGATGCCCTCTCAAAAATGATATTCAATTCATTTGTAAAAATATTTTTATAACATTGAAGTTAATGAGAATCCTATAACTTACACATAACTATGGAAATAATTTTATTTTAGAAATAATCTTATTTGCCCCCTGCAATTGCCTAGTAGCTAAAATCCATCATTAATTTGAAAAATGAGCAAATTACAATTTAGTTACCCAGTTGAAACGTAATTATAGACGGAGCGATACTTTCAGTTTTATTACAATTAACTCCCTTCCGTTAAGAAATCTTCATTAAATTTAACGGTTAACAGTATAAATATAATCAAAAGACCAAAATGTCCTCATAATAAAATAAAAATAAATAAAAATTTTATTTAAAAAATAAAAGTAAACAAATGATGTTTTTCAAAATCACCAGCAAAAATTGACCAAAAAAAAAAAAAAAAAATCCCTCCCTCTCTCTCTCTTTCTCTCTTCTCTTTCTTCTTTTCTTTTTTTTCGTTTTCTTCACCGGAACCCAGATCGACGTCTGAAAACCCAGACTCTCTCTCTCTCTCCCTTCTTCTCTTCTTTTTCTTTGTCTTTTTCACCAGTCGATCTGGGCTTAAAAACCCCCAACGTTTATGTTTCCAATGCTTGTTTGCGTTTGGATGGAAACCCAGACGTCGGTCTGGGTTTGGAAACCCAAATCGACATTTGGGTTTCCATTTTCCAAATGATGTAGGTCTGGTTCCATCTTGGAACCAGATCGTCACTCGCCATGGATCTAGGTTTCCAACCCAGACCCCTATCAATGTCTGGGTTTTCAGATCGAAACCCAGACCTGCATCAGTGTTTGAGTTTACAGATGGTGTTGATGATGATGTTCTTGGGTCTATTTAATGATGATGGTAGTGGTTTTTGTTTGAAGATGACAACGGTTTTTGCTTGTGTTGATCCTGTTTGTGTTATTTGTGTTGATGATTAATGATAATTGTTTATGTTGATGATTGATGATGATGGATCATTGTTGATGAATCAAGCATTTGTTTATTCATCTGGGTTCGTTCAATAGAACCTAGATTTCATTTGAGTTTTGCAATGAACCCAGATTTACCTGGGTTCAAATATCTGGGTTCGTTGAACCCAGATGAATCTAGATTCGAAGGAGAAGAAAAGAAGAACAGAAGAAAAAGAAGAAAAATGAGAAAGGAAGAAGAAGAAGAAGGAAAAGAAAGATAAACAGGAGAGAGACAATGACTGTGGCCAACGGGGGTAAGAAAAATGAGAGAGAGATATATATATTATTAAAACAATTAATTTTAAAAGAAAATAAAAAATAATGTAAATAATGTTTAAAAGATAATTTTACCTCTCAATTTGTTAACTCTAACCAAGATGGACTAACAACAGATGAGTTTATTGTAATAAAAGTAAAAAGTTAGCTTCGCTTGTAATTATGTTTCAACTGGATAACTAAATTATAATTTGTTCTTTAAAAAATTGTTAAAAAACTTCTATCATTTGTTAAATAAATAAAATAACATTTATAGTTTAAAAAAATTCCAAAAAGCCATTGTAATTTTAAAAAAAAATAATCCAAAAATCCCTTGATCATTTTTTATCATTATAAATGTCATATTTGTAAAATGAGTAAATTGAAATTTCTACAAACCACGTGGGATAATTAACAATTATGTCAAACAACAGAGAGAAACTGGAATTAACTCTTTTATGTTATTAATTCAAAGTAGATGAAGGGCGTCCACTACCCATTATACCAATCATTAAAATGCAAATCGATACAGAAACATGCTTCATTTTTAAAAGATCCGTGTTGCATTGGCTATGCCTTTCTACGATATTTTAGAAAATACGGAAAAAAAAAAAAATTAAAGACCATTTTCCATGTTTATATTCACTTAATATCTTAATTTGCGAACTTTTCGTTGTGTGTTTACATCATTAGAACATATTTGACAATGGGTAATGCCGAATATACGGTTACAGTAGAAATGTTGATTGATAAACCTTAAATCACAACTCAAGTAGTAAAAATCAGGGTCCTAAAACCGACAAATAAAGTAGAATTTAAACAGACAACAAATATCTACCATCCAATACTTATTCAGTTTCCGTAAAATAGCTAAAACCCATTAACAATTCACTTATTAAATACTAAAATGCTCATTTTCATAATCCATTATTAATTTCATAATTTACAATAATTTTAACTTAATTTCAAAATTTACACTAATTTTAAGACTTATCACTGTGAGATTATTACTAACTAAAACTGCAACAGTTCACCGTCAGACAGTAACTTCAAGTCACTCTCCCCATCCCTTCTCCCCCAACTAATGGTAATAGTTAAAAAAAAAAAAAAAAAAACAAAGAAAAGTCATTCAATAGAACAAAAGTCGAAAGAAATAACAGGACAGAAGCGAAAGTCAAGAAGATAAATAACAAAACTTTTCAAAGGGCCTATAATTGACTTTATGAGAAAAAAAAGAAAAGAAAACAATTATGGCATTTGCAACTGTTAGTTCTACTGGATACACCACACTCCCGTAATTCAATTACTATAAAAACTACTACCCTCCCCCATTCATCTTTCACTTGGGACCTATATTATTATTCTTTTTCTCAGCTTTGTGCACCAACAGTTCTACCAGTCAAAATGCCAAATCGTAACTCGGAACCAAAAGCGAAAAAATTTTCTTTCACATCGGGATGTCATCACCTGCTCTATTAGGTGAACAATTAATTTGCAATAAAGGAACGTTTGATCCCTAATTAAGTATGGTTGAACCAGGGTCCGACAGCACCATTCACATGCCCGTTGCTGTGGATCCCAACACCATTTGGGATGAGTGATGGGGGCAATCCAACAGCCATTGGCGGAGGTGCTGTTGGGTATAGACTGTGATTGTGTGGGAGATTGTGAGGACTCACAAGAGGACTGCCTGCCGGACTCCCTTTACATTGTTGGAGGGTGTGGATTTGCCTAAGCCCTTCCTCATGAATTCGAGCCAACGTCTCTAACTCCTTCATTGATAGAGCTTCCAAACCAGCACCATAAAGGGGTGCATGTCGCGACATTTCTTCCTGAAGTTGAGCCTCAAGTGTGTGAATATATTGCTGCAGAAGACAAAAAAATTAAATTAAATTAGAGCACACATATTGGTTAATTACCAGGAAGAATATTTAAAAAAAAAATCTGTTATCAATCAATGGCTATTATGTTAAATGGGAGCTCAATTGCCATAGTCTGCTGCCTGATGGTAATTCAGTGACGTTCTCAGTCTGACATTCAAGTACAAGTACATGAGAAGTCCATCTGCTAAATAAGATTTTATAATGATCCAAGACTAAGCATTTTGTTATTATCAATTAAGAACTAAATCAAACATTAGGGCAATGCAAAAAACATAGGCTATACCATCGTAATAGCTTTCACTCTGAAAAAAGAGTTAAAATTGGATGCTTAGTTGAGGCACTATGAGGAAAATATGCAGAAAGGAGACAACGATGAGTATGATGATAGATATGAACTAAGAAAGAGATTATAAGCTATGTTGAGGCAAAACCTGGCAGGTCTGCAATTTTGACTCCATGCCATCAATATATGCTTCACATCGAGCAACCTGCTCTTCCTTCTCCCTCTTTTCTCCTTCAGTTTGCCCAACTGTTTGTGTCAATCTTCGAACTTCGTCTTGAAGTGACTGACAAATTTCTTCCCGCGTCACATTTTCCGTGGCATACCGTTTCAGCTCTTCATCAAATCTTTTCCTTGCAGCTTCTGCACTCTTCAATCTTTCAGCAAGAGCATGTTTCTCCTTCATTACTCTCTGTCACATTCATATATTATTGTCAGAAGCATTGTCAATACATAAGGCAGAACAAATAAAACAAATAGCAAATGATTTATCAGCAGATGACAACCAGCCCAAAGTGACAAATCCAAAAGGGAGGACAGGAGATATCAAACTTCCAGTAAGTAATTTGATCAGCATATATGTTAGAAATATTTTTATTTATGTTGACAGTTTTAATTAGATTTTTCACAGGATTGTCTTTTCATTGAAATGAATTTTAACAGGATTTTTGTTACCCGCCTCATAGTTTTGTCGAGAGTAATGGTCCTACAAATAAATAAATACCCAGGCCTCACCCGCAACCCAAGCCGCAAAGACCATAATAAATGTGTATGGTAAAATAAAAATTCATACTAGTTGAAAACAATTGAAGGCTTTAAAATATATATTAAATTAATTTTTACCCCAAAAAAAAAAGGGTCATCCTGTGTCCAAATGAATGGCAAGAATGGAGGTTCACTCTGCAGGATTACAGCAAATTACAAAAGACTATAAAGACCTCATCGTTGAAGTTGCTTTTTAGTAGAGTTAGAACCCCAGAACCACACCTAAAGGGGGAAAGGAACCACTTAGCATACAACATTCAGCCCCATACACTAATGAAGATAATTAAAGAGTAATGTTTTGATGCCAAATACTTTGACAATTGGCTGAAATCAGCAAATTTCCAAACTATAACTACAAAATATTAAATGCAGGAAGCACAGTGACTAGGCATTGAAGGAAAACATAAAAAGAAATAAAAAAGAATGTATATACTACCTTCAGTTCATCACGTTTCCGTGACCTCAACTGGGAGAGTTGTGTCTCTGCATCATGAAGACGATCCTGAAGAACCTTTTTCTCAGAAGCAAGCTTTGCAATTTCATCATCCCGCTCTGAGCGAATCCAATCAAGCTGACTTTCAATTTCTTGTATCTGTTCAGAAAGTTCCTTCTTCTCCCGAGCAAAGCGATCCATCTCAGCCCTCATTTCAGACTGCGAATCATAAATAGTGTCAATTCTAATAAACCCGAACAATTGGGATGTGATAGAATTCTCCAAATCTTATTATCAATATAATCATAAGTACCTTTAGACGATTGTTAGTGGCTTCGGATTCACTCAACTTTTGTGAAATAACGGCTTTTTCTCTAACCATATTTGACATTTCAGCCTTTCTCTCTTCACGCATACGAATAATTTCATCTTCACGGGCACATAACTGATGCCAAAGAGCTGCCCGATCAACATTTGCAAGTTCAGCAACCTCCCGCATCATGCTCAGAACAGGTCTAACAATTTCTTGCTCCTCACATAACAGAAGAACCAAAATTTCTAAGTCTAAATCTACTTCACGACTACTCTCTGTGCTACTAGTAGCACGATCAACCAGTCTCTTCAACATCCTACCCCTGTAGGACTCATCAGGATACCATTTAAGTAATATCGTGTACAGCATCTTCACAAACCCCCTCGCACGAAGGTCTCTAGAGAGAGCCAACGACTCAGCAAGACCAAGAACACAACTAAAGTCATCACGTTGGACTCTCAGCTGCTCACTTGCTTCTCCCTCCACAACGTCTACATGCTGAAAATTTTCAGCAACAAATCTAGCATTAAGGTTTAACCTTTGAGCGAGGCGCCTTTCCAAGACCATAGCTACAGATTGGGCCACAATAGTTCCACGAACTGCAGCTCTCTCAAAGGTTTGAGCAGCTTCAACAGCAAGACAAGGTATCGATAACATCTCAATCAGAATGTAGATATCAGCAAAATGACAACCAACACAGAAAGCCTGCCCATCCATGGCATGCAACCTTTCAGAACTGGGTCCATTCTCACCAAATAAAAACAGCCCACAAGGCATTGTTGAGCAATTGTCGCCTAAATCATCATCACAATCAATATCTCTAAGTATGGTTTCAGCGACATCTCCCCAACTATTTACAGTTTTACTTAAAAAATCAAGGACACAAGGAGACACCTCCGCACCCAAATTTTTAAGCCTCAAGCGAACTGATCTAACCTGCAGACAGGAACAAACAGGTTAACTATGCTTATGAAGCCTCTCAAAGAAAGAAAAAATAAAAATAAAATGAGAGGTACAGACTGCTTCAGGAAGATGTTGGCACTGGGATGCAGCTTTAAATATAAAATCTATGGTTGCTGCCAGTGGTTCATCATTTGAGTCCGTTAAAAGCTCCAAAGATTGAAATAAAACACGTTCCCACACTTCACTGCCACATTCCAGCTGACTAAGCGCACCAAAAACCTGAGAAATAAAGGCATCATAGTTAATCAACGAAAGATACAGGAATCTAATGCACTATTAAATTTTTAAGAAAGATAAAAACAATCACATGCAAACTAGTCTAAATTCACAACAGGGATAAAATGTTCCAGATATCTTTTATTCTTTAATATACTTCAAAAATAACACCCAAGAAAAACTACTACAGGGAATAGAACGCCTCATAAGTAATCTTACAGGTATCCGCAATGCAGGCTCAGCATCTGGCTTTTGAAGTCGTTCAAGAAGTGCATATGCAGCCAGAGGGTGCTCTGAATGTTCAACCAATTTGGGTACCAAGGCAACTAGGTCTGGTTGAAGATGTTTAGGAGCTTTATCTAATACAAGAGAAATCTTCTGTGCAGACTGTGGACGTCGTCTTGGTTCAGGACAACCTTGTGGAACAGCTCCATCCAGGGCTCTCAGTGAGTTTACAATCAACCCTAAAAGCTCCTCAGACTGCTCTGGCCACTTGGTCTGAAATCAATTTATCGAAGAAGTTAATACGAAAAAATTACATCAGGAAGTTAATAAGTTCTGCATTTCAAACTCATACCTTGGAGCGAAGGGAAGCACTTTCTAAAAACCCCCCGGCAGACGTTTCCGGTGGGTAAATTGGCTGTCCAGGAACTGCTTTTTCAGGTAACTCAATCCCATTCAAGTCAGAACTTTGTACAGCAGATGTACTGGTACTATCATCCACACCAGAATCCAATCTCTCATATACAGGAAATTGAGCAGACTCTGTTGCTCCATTTTCCCTATCAGATTCCAATGGCCTGGCACCTCCATTGTCATCAAGAGAAGGTTTTGAATATGCATCGGAAGAATCATCGTGAGAACTTCCTTCTGAGGGTTGGCAACACTCAACCATTATATCTAAAAGTAGATCAATGATAGCCTGCTGCAAAACTTTAACACCCATTAACAAATTCATGACACTGGGGGAAGATTCATCAGTCTTTGCAACTTTCTTTCCATCGTTGTTACCAGAGAGCTTGGTTGGCAAAAGCAAGCGCTTTGCTTTAGCTGGGTCATCAAGGTAAACACGAAGTCCAGTGAGAAAACCAGCAATCGCACCAGCATCCATCAGAAGCTTTTCTCTAAGAGTGACCTGTGGTTGGGATTGATTGTCTCCATATGTGAGATGAAACCCAGCTCTTGAAAGAAGACTTCTAACGATATCTTCTTCATCTCCACTTATTCCTTCACTGTCTTCAGAATCAATGAGATCATCAGGATCAGTTGTCAATGCATCTTGATCATCCTCAGAAGCCAAAACCTGACAGAAGGAAAACCACACACAAACAAAGAGATATATAACCTTGAAAGGGAAACAGAAAAAGTAGAAATCAAATGCTGCTTGGAAGGAACTGCCGACAAACATAAGCTAGAATGAATAAGACAATACAGAAAATGATACCACAATTTCAAACCCAAGCAAATTTGGACTCAAAACATACAAAGCAAGTAATAAATTGACATCAATTCACTTAATAAAATACAAATCTAATAGCCCAAGTCTTAGATACAGACAAGGACATAAAATTTCAGATATAGATCATTATACACTAAGTTACTAACCATGACACAGAATGTATTGCATGAAATTTCAAAACATGGATGGACACAACAAACAGCAAGCAGACAGTTAACCAGTATAACCCAATAGACAACAAACATAGGATTTTGCTACTAGTTTAATGTTTGTGAAACCTCTACAAGTGCTCTGTCAAAGATGTTCAGTGATTAAAGCTTCCGAGAAAAACAAGCTTATCAAAGTACAAATGAACGTATTACAGAAGTATCATAAATTAGACCTTTATTTCCTTTAAAATTACACATGGAAAAGTCCAGATTGGGAGTTGCAGTAATCACTAGCCCCATCTCCAAGCCAGCATTGCATCAGCTTTTGGAATGAGGTATTTCATAAATGTTCTTAAGAATCCAATTGAAAAACAATAATAGACCCAAATACACCAGCAAGCACATGAATGAACTTCGTACATACTGAGTTTCACATGATAAGTAGATGGAAGAGGACCCAAAACTACTCACCTCTAGGTCTGAGAACTCAAACCATGGGCAACAATCCAATATTTCACAAATAAAAACAACAGTGTCACGCATGAGGAAGCCTGCATCTGCTTCCAACATATCAGAGACCTTCATGAATTGCAAAACAGAATTATTCCATGTCTTTGTACATATAGAAGACTCCTTCCACACAGTCTTGGCTGGGTTCTTCTGATTCACCACAGCCATTCTGTATCTGACCCAAAAATTTTTATCCGGATCACTACCAACTGACTGATCACTCTCTAAATATATACAAATGGTGTCAAATGACTCGTATACACCTGCATCATGAAGCAACTAACAGTCAGACAAGTAATTGGTAGATGACTGCAATTGCATTATGAGTAGAGACAAGTCAAGAAGCAAGCACCCACCAATCCGCAGTTCACATCCACCAGCTTGAAAGAATTTGCTAAAAATTTTCCGGGTTTCCATTATCTCCTTGAAGGACAAGAAGTTCTCCACTTTCCACGTAAATGAACTTCTTTTTCCCACCTTGTCAATTTGGGAACCAGTATTGGTCGACTCATTATCCTGATCAGTAAAATCCTGCATTATTGATGTCTCTTTCAGAATGAGAACCTCTGCTGAGAATAAAACTGTGTCCTGGACAAGGAACCCAGAATCTTGATCAAAGAGACTGGTAAGAGTCACAAACTCACGCCAACCCCAATCCTTTGCAGCTTTGGAATAACGATTCTGGGATTCCTTCGTGACAGATTTCTCTTCCATTCTTTGGTTCACAACTGACAACCTATGACTCACAAAACAGCTCCAATCGCTAGAAGTATTTCGTGAATCCATAACTTCAAGAAACACCGAAAGGTGGCAAGGTGGCTGAGACTGCCCTGATACCATCAAGCACAAGGGTAATTTACATCAGTTCACTCTTGCAAGCTCAAACTTATCCAGTTCATAAAATATCAAGCTCAGGGATCTAAGTATTAATGAAAAGCCACAAGCAAGTTCGGAAAGTCACTTTCTCAAAGAAGCTAAGCAGGATGTTTAATTATTTTCAAAGCAACAAAAATCAAGTCTTTTCTTTACGAGCCATACACAGCAGGATACCATTTTAGCATATGAAAAATTGTCATCACTTACACTTTCCTAGCCACGGTGTAAGCAAGTGTCATCCAAGCTCAAATTATTCATGCTCAAAAATCAGAGTTTACATGAGCAAAATGGAGGTTACACAGCTCCAACACCATGAATCATATTAGAAAGTTTCATCCAACCACTACCCTAAGCAGCTATGAACCTGGCTCAAAGAAGTTAAGAAAAAGGTTATCCCTTGTATATATCAGCAGTCAAGGAGCATCTACTCCTCATTTATCCATCTAGCAAAAACATGTAATAAAATCTACATTACACAATCATGGCAGCCAGTTGACAACTTTGAAGTTACACAATACACAAACATCAACTATCGCAACCAATCAACTAGTAAAACGGTCTCTTGCATACCTCTGGGATAAACAATGAGACGGCAATCCCGGTTCCCAATCTGAAACCTCCTGCTCTTGATGCAAAGCCCTGTAATCTTCCTCTTCTTCAAAAGATCTTTCAATCTCGTAAAATTCTCGATCCTCCAAGTGAACTTCCCCATATGTCCATCCGACTTCCTTGCCCCACCCCCACTTCTCCACCCAATCAACCCTCCATTCTTCGAGAAGCTACTCAACTCCTTGATCACATGAAACGATGTACTAAACACTGCAGTATCATCCACCAAAAATCCCGACTCACCCCCAAGAAAATCCACCATCTTCATATAATCATTCCACCCCAAACTCGTATTATCCCCACTCTTATTATCCGCCGCAAACCTCCCATACGAATCCCTATGCATATGATTAGACCCTGGCTTCTGATTCAACACCGACATTCTAAACAAACACCAACAACTCCTATCCGACACCACCGTCTTCTCCATATCCTTACTCTCCAAACACATCGACAAATACTCCTGCCCGTTCACTGAGCTCTGATACACACTAATCCTCAAATTACACTCCCCAGCCGGAAACACCGGGCTCATAATTTTCTGCGTCTTTATCATCTCCTTAAACAAACTAAAATTATGCACTTTCCATGTAAACTTCCCACTCAAAACATCAGACACCGGTCCCGCAACCACAGACGAAGAAATCATCGACTGTGATTGCAACTCATTGCTATTATCACGCATGAAACTAACAGATTCATTCAATATCAAAATATCAGCGGTGATTAAAATGGATTCGCTATTGAATAAATAACCTAATTTTGGATCAAAAACTGTAGAAGAAGGCGTGAAATCGCACCAACCGTGTGATTTCTTCTTACTGGAGAACCTGTGCCATGAATCGCGATGAATCGTCTTCGAATCGTCGGTGAGGTTGACGATAGCCAATCGATAGCTGGCGAAGCAGTCCCATTTCGAAGAGGAGGTGCCGCGAGGGTCCATGATTTGCAGGTATATGGAGATGTAACCAGGCAGCGCCTGCGAGTCTCCTTTCGGATACACCAAAAGCCGACAATCGTAACCGCCTACCTCGAAGTACTTGCTCCACAGTGCCCTCGCTCTGATGCGCGGGAAATTGTGCACCGTCCACCGGCACACGGCCGCATACTCTCCTCTCCGATCCACAGTCACCGTCTCCTGCGCCCCCCCGTTCCCGTCCCTTCCGCCGCCGCCCACTACTGTCAGCTCCTCCACTCCACCTCCCGCCGCCGCCGACTGATGCTTCTCCGCAGACGTCGTCGTTGTCGTGGACTGTGACTGTGACGGCTCGGATAACGTCGTCGTCGTCGACGACGAGGACGATACCGCCTCCGATGAGCTCTGCTTCATTGCTTTGTCTAGGGTTTTTTTAGGCTATATGATCTCTCTTTCTCTGTTTTATTATAATTTGTGTGTTTTTTTTAATCAAAAATTTATATATATAGGTATATAGATATATATAGAGAGAGAGAAATAGAGAGTTCTCTACGAGAGAGAGAGAGAGGTGATATTATGTGGTGAGAGAGAATAAGAGGGAAGAAGGGCTCTCTCTCTTGGACACAGAGGGGCGCACGATAAGTTAACCTGCGCTTGCAGTGACGACGCTACACTACATGCACGACTATTGTTCTTTACGTGGGACAGCACGTGTGGAGACGTTTGATTCTTTGATGGATCTGGTAAAAGCGTACACGTGCGTTGTGGGGATCACGGAAGTTTACACCGTATTGTGTTGGTTGTAGTCCGGATTTTTATTCGGGCCTTTTTTCTGGTGTCCTTTTGATTATTAACTTGATCGTGGAAGCAATCACGTTTGATTGGAACTGGATTTTTTTTTTTTTTTAGTTGGTTCTGTTTTTCGGTTTTGTATGATGGTTGATGGAGAATTAATTCATCAGCCGTTGAATATATGTGATCAATGTCAGGGGCATTGCATAGGGGGTTGTGACATTTTTAATTAAGTTTTTGACATTTTTTATGTATGTAGCACAAATTGATGGTCATGGAGTCATGGGTTTTGATTTTGAAGGATGGATCCCGATTTTGGTCAATGTCGAGGGTAACAACATAAGGATATGTTTATCACGCAATATTTGATTGAATTATTTTAATGAAATTAAATTTGATAAATTAATTTATAATATATTTGATTCAGTTTGGATTTGATAAAAATAAAACTGTTTTTTTTTTAATTGGAATTATGATTAGACTAAAAAATATAAATAAAATAAATATATTTTATATTTAAAATAATAACATATTAAATTATTTTCTAAAAATAAATATAACTATGGTTGTGTAATGAAGCAACCACCATACGTTAAGGATGACCTAACCACCACAACAACCGTCGATGGCATCGCAATCCACCTTGAATCCTCTCCGCAATGTGACGGCACATACCGCCCTATCTATCACGGAATCCAAAAGCTACGGTTGGACAAATGGGTCTTTGAAATTCGAGAGTCGTGCAAAAAATTACGCATTTAGCTGGTGTTGTTCTCGACACCAGAGATGACCGTTAGAACCTATGACGTAGTCATATACCGTCTAAAGGGGCACAAAGTGCAACAAAATTTCCCTAATGAGATTGACAACCTACCATGACACAGTCAAGAACATCCAAGCCACAGCTAGTTAGATGTTATATTTATTTTTAGACAAAAAATAATAATAAATAAAAGGGAAAAAAATAAAACCAATAAAGCAATGGTCAGTAGTCCCTTACTTTGACTTGTATGCTGTGACGGGTTTAAATAAACCCATCAGGGCCACTTAAAAAAAAAAATTGACTATCCAATTTCATGTCACAATCAAGTATGATATTAAACTGAGTTTTATCTTAACCTAATACAATCCTTTGAAACAAACATGACCTAATAGAGTTGCATTATTTAACATAAATGAATAATTGAATAGTAGATTAAGGTGCCCAAAGTTCAAATCTTTGGTTCCCCTCACATATGTCAATAAGAAAAGTAAATTCAAGAATGAGAGATATGAATTTAAGACTCATATTAATTGAGATATATGATTATCATTAAGTTAAAAGTAATACTAGATATCCAACTCATATTTTAACTTATATCTCAATTTATGATATATTAATTCATAAATAAATACATATCAATATTTATTTCACTCGTTTGTCATGAATATCTATTTATAGATTAATGCATAATTTACTAGAATACAGAAGCTATTCAATTTTTTTTTTTTTTTTTTTTTTTTTGAATAAAGGTATTCAGTGATACTTGTCAAGGAATCAATGGTATAATAATAAATTATTTTAGGACTCACTTAATTATTCATCGATATATGGAAATAATGAGTTTTTTTTTTTTTTTTGGGTGGTCTCTTTGGGGTGGTTTATTTTTAGGGAACAAGAACCACTTATCTAGAGTGAAATTCGATGCTACACTTGTAAAAGGCATTTATGATTAGATTATTAATTTGGCATATACTCATGTAATATTATAGTTTAACCTATTTTTAATATTTTTTTATTAATTTCACCTTTATCATAAAACATAAAATATGAGTAGTTTTATCTAAATTCAATCATTTTTCTGCTACTATAATATATAAAAATAAAAAATAAAAAATCTGTTTTAATCTCAATCAGAAAAGAAAAGATTTTGTAACCCCTTCGTATGTGTTATCACTCTTATAGCTACTGTTGCACATGTCCATATCAACAAATAAACTTCCTCAACAACAAATTTCTATGCAACGTTTGTGACTCTATCATTTATATCTGAAAATAAGAAAAATATTCGGTTGATAAGTCGGAGCCGTGATAGCTCAGATAGAATGCTGTTTTTAGATAAATTAATTGGGATGACTGAGTTATCAAATCAAATTATTAATATCCTTTGTTAGTTTATTATATTTCAGAAAAAAAAAAAAAAAAAATCATCTATAGTGGAATCACACGCAATCTAAAAACGCTTGTCTTTAGTTACATGATCATTCATTTATCTAATCTCTTGAATGAGACATTTTGTTTCATTCATCTACACAAAAGATTAAGGATGCAATATTATATCATCAAGTTCTGTTTTGTTGACAAATTAACAATGTCTTTTATTTGTTCAATAATGTAACTCACACCCAAATCAAATTCCTAAAATCCTTGCGTGTCATCTGTTATATTTATGATAATTATTCAAATTTCATTAATATGAAAATGGATGTTTGTGTCATGCGTTACTGTATGTAGTATTTAACTTTAACAAATCCTTACAGAACTGTTTGTAATTAATAATGATTACAATTAGATATAGCATCACTTGAGCTTTTGTTTTTCAATAATACTTTTATTAACATATGGCATAATTTTGAAACAAGATTTGTATTCAATTCTTAATAAAATTTGTATCTAATAATAATTGTGTTCAAAATTTAACAATAATGATAAAAAAAAAAAAAAAAAGTGAATGAAATTTAAGTTGACTAAGTGATGGAAGACAATCACATTTGTGTTAATGTGATTATGGGTTCGAATTATATATTTCTCCCTCAATTTTAAATTCTAAACAATTAAAAGAATTTATATGTTATTTTAAAACGAAGACTATAAGCTATTACGTAGAAAAACAACAAACATTGTAATCTTAAAAAATTATTATATTAATTTTATAATTATATTCAAACTGCAAATCACCTACCGACTCATATGATTATACACATTTGAACTTAAATATCATCATGTACATTTATAAGTATGTATAAGAAAAAAAAAAAAAGATTTGTCATGAATATAATAGTGATTGATATTGTTATATTTGAACAAATTTCTAATATGTTTGATATCAAGTTTTCTTAAAAAAAAAAAATCTTATATATTAATTATATTTAAGGTATATTTTCTTTAAAAAAGGTAACTAACTTTTAGGGACACTTTCATTTAATTCTTAAAATTTCAAAAAATATCAAAATTTTAAAGTTTTTTTGAAAAAATTTATTTTCATCCCTAATTTTTCAAAATTCTTTAAAAAAATTTAAACCGTTAATCAACTGACGGTCAAATCAAACCAAAAAACTAAAATACTTAATTGT
Organism: Litchi chinensis; assembly: GCA_019925255.1. Taxonomy (NCBI): domain Eukaryota; kingdom Viridiplantae; phylum Streptophyta; class Magnoliopsida; order Sapindales; family Sapindaceae; genus Litchi; species Litchi chinensis. The sequence goes on from CM034461.1 coordinate 42,085,773, forward strand.
CCCTCATCACCTGAAATGACCATTTTATCCCTAATAAAATCAAAATATTACATATAATTTCATCAATAAAAAATTAGTTTATGTATAATAATATAATAATTATTTTTTTAAAGAACATGATTATTATTTTTTAAATAAAATAATAATAATAAATCATTTTCAACAATACGAAAGTTGAGATAGAGATAAAAAAAATTTAAAAATAAAAAAACAAATTAAACAAATTAAAACATTTTTTTTTTTTTAAAAAAAACAAGATTTTGAGATAGAGATCAATATTTAAAAAAAAAAAAAAAACAAAAAAAAAGACATTAATGGAGACTCATCTCCACCGTCTCCATCATGCGATGGGGACGATGGAAAGTCCCCATCGCATAAAGACCAAGGTCTCCATGAACTGGTGTCCGTCACATGGTTTGTAGAAGAAGAACAACAACAAAAGCTCTCGTTTGATTTGCAAAAGAATAACAAAATTGGTTTATTGTTTGATTTTAGAGAAGTAGATCTTGTTTCTTATTTGATTTTGCAAAAGAAATTGGTTTATTGTTGATTTTACGAAAGAAGATTTGATCTCCATGTTTGATTTTACAAAAGAATAGGGGATCTGTAATTGGCCCTGCTTGTGATGAGTGGCAATGATACCATCAAGCTCTTCAACGTCTCAATTGACCCTTGGCTTCCTGCATTTTGATTTACACACCCTCTCTAGGTTGTTTGACAATTCAATCAAGTGGAATCACAACAATGAGACTCACTTGATCTTTTACTTTTTTTTTTTTTTTTTTTTTTTTTTTGCAAAATTGTCTCTTTTTGGCTATCATGAGTTTTTTTTTTTTTTTTTTTTAGGCTTAAAATTCGTGTGAGTATTTTGTTTTAGTGTAAAATGTTTGGTTTTTGATTTGGAATTCACATTTTGTTGTGTTTGTGTAGATTTAGTTGTTGCAAGTGCTAGTGATGATAAGAAGATATCTTTGTGGAGGGAGATTGGGCGAGGATAATTGTAACCCAGATCTTAGATCTTTATCTGGATATTTTAATATTTTTATTTTTTTTAAAATATTATGTTTGCCTAGATCTTCAGACCTAGATGTTGAAGATAAATCTTCATATGAGAACCCAATTTTTCTATTTCTTTCATAATTAATTAATTATTTTTTAATCAATTAATAATTTATTTTTAACTTCTATTTTAATGAATATATATTCATTTTAATCATAGCAGTGCACATGTTGTAATCTCAACTCTGTTTTGAGAAATGTCCAAAATACCCTTCCTACTCAAAATTTTTATCTCAGTCGACTGTTTGTTAACTGATAATTTGAATTGTTTGAAAGAATTTTGAAAAGTTAAGGGTTGGAAGAGTAGTTTTAAAAAAAGCTTTAAAAATTCGAGGACTCAAAGAAAATTTCCCTCTAACAGGGAAAAAAGGGAAAAAAAAAAAAACAGTAGTTGATGTCACTAAACACAAACCACACGTGTCAGCTCACCAGGTCGAAGGATCTATGAAACCTCTGTAAGCCCCAGTGTGACTTGCACTTTCCTTCAAGCGCCAACTCGGAGCACTGACTCAGTCCCAACCGATTCTCGTCTCCTTCTCCGATTCCAACCTCCGCTCAGTAATTCCCAGTAAGATCGTCCACATTTTTAACACCCCATGTTGTCAATTCTGTGAATTTGACTCCTTTTCTAATCTGGGTCCGATTAGGGTTTCCATTTGCTTTTGTTGAAATTTTCTCAAAATTTGATTAGTATTGAATTAACAGCTGTAAAGATTTTTAAAACTTTAAAATTGAACTTGAAACGCTATTATAAGCTGTACAAATTGAAGCTTTATGTATATTTTTATTACTCGTGGAAATGAACTGTGATTTGCTTGCTTGTTTTGCTAGCTTTGGTGGATGATGTTCTCATGTGGGTGTATTTGGAAGCTGGTTGGAGATAGCATTTTGTTGGATTAGAGGGGTGTCTTGAAGCTTGTTGGATTGGTTAAACTATGCTAACTTTTTTAAGTGTTTGATTTGGTGAAAGTTCTTCAAAAGTGAGGCATGATGAAGAAGGGTGATAAAATTTGATGTGAAGGTAATATTAACAAGTTACATTGCTTTTGTATTTGATTTTTGTTGTTTTTGGGGGTTCTTAGCAGTTGTTTATGAGTTTGATTGATTAAATGAGGAACTTAGTGAAAGGGAGTTTTTCTTTAAAGGGTTGGAGTATTAATTTAGAGTAATACTACACTTTCCAAAAATTTGTCCAAATTCATTGTCCAACTGATGTGGCAAGCTTATATATAATTACCACTTCATCAATACATCATCACAAAATTAATGTGATAGCTATGACTCAACTTATCGTATCTTTTGGGCAAAATTTTTAGGGATTCCAGCATTATTCATTAATTTATGATGAGGCACATTTTTTTTATTGGATTTGTTGTTTATATGTAAATGTTGAATGTCATCGATTGGAGGATGGCAAATTTTCATCAATTGCCATTCATATCTTCGTGCATTAATTGCATTATGGAAGCCAAAGTATGGTTGCCTATACTTACTGAAGTTACGGGTCAGATGAGGTAATTGTGATGGATCACATTACCAATTTAGAAGATTGGAGACTGGTTGATGGAGACAACCGCTTAGAGATTGCTGCACTCTGTCCGCTAGACTTTAATATAAGAGCTTTAGAGTGCCTAGTTGTTAAGAATAGGGTTTGTGACTACCTTCTTTTCTTACAAATATTGCTGAATTGGATTTCTTTTCATTTCTGTTATTGTCTGGCTGTCAGTCTTAGTAGAACATAATGTTAGAACTTGTTTTATTGCTATCAACATTCTCATCAATGCTTGTGTGTAATTGTTAGTTTTTATAGAGAAATTGCCTTATATGGTATCTTGTTTTGATTTTCCTTTAAATTTTTGTTTCAGATGGAAGAAGTTTGTCTTAATAGTGAGCCAGTGTTTGATGAAGGTGATGATTATGAGGTTGATGGACACTCTAGTATGGAACATGATGATCAAGCCAGCGAAAGTCATTTGAAGAAGGAACCTCCCCAACCTACTGTTGGTTTGGAATTTGATTCTTTTGATGAAGCTTATGATTTTTATAATGTTTATGCCAAGGAACGGGGTTTTGGAATCAGAGTAAGTAATTCATGGTTTAGATCAAAGAGAAAAGAACGGTACAGAGCAAAACTTAGCTGCAGCAGTGCTGGTTTCAAGAAAAAGAGTGAAGCCAACAATCCCAGGCCAGAGACAAGAACTGGATGCCCTGCCATGATAGTGATGAGGCTCATGGACTCTAAAAGGTGGAGAATAGTTGAAGTTGAGCTTGAACACAACCATCCTGTGAGTCCACAAGTAAAACGGTTCTACAAGTCCCATAAAAAAATGATCCTTGCAGCAAGAAAAGCACAGCCGCTGCCACAGCCTGTTACTGAAATACATACAATTAAGTTGTATCGAACAGCTGTAGTGGATGTTGGGTGTAACGGATGTGTAAATGTTGATGTGAGAGAGGGTTTGAATTCTACAGATCACTCTAAACATTTGGAACTTAAAGAGGGGGATGCACATGCAGTTTATAACTACTTCTGTCGAATGAAGTTGACCAATCCAAACTTTTTTTACCTGATGGACCTTGACGATGATGGCCACTTGAGGAATGTGTTTTGGGCTGATGCCAGATCACGAGCTGCATGCGATTTCTTCTGTGATACAGTTGCAATTGACTCAACATGCCTTGCTAACAAATATGAAATTCCTCTAATCTCATTTGTTGGAGTGAACCACCATGGACAGCACATCTTGTTGGGCTGTGGTTTCATTGGACATGAATCGGTGGAGTCATTTGTGTGGATCTTCAGGGCATGGCTTAATTGCATGTCAACCCCACCTCCACTAGTTATTATTACTGACCAGTGTAAGGCCCTGCAAAGTGCGGTTTCTGAAGTCTTTCCAAAAGCACGTCATTGTTATTGTATGTGGTATATCATGCAAAGAGTTCCGGAGAAGTTGGGAGGATTGAAGGGTTATGAAACAATCAAAAGTCTATTGAACAAAGCTGTCTATAATTCCTTGAAGATAGCTGAGTTTGAAATGGCTTGGGCTGATATGATCAAGCAGCACGGACTTGGGGATAATAAATGGCTCCAAATGTTGTATGAAGACCGCCAAAGATGGGTTCCAGTTTACCTGAAAGACACATTTTTTGCGGGAATGATCCCAGTCAAAGAAAAAGAGAGCTTAAATGCATTTTTTAATGGTTATGTACATAAACATACATCATTTAAGGAATTTGTTGATAAATATGATCTAGCTTTACACAGGAAGCACTTGAAAGAAGCTATGGCAGATCTGGAGTCGAGAGTTCCATGCTTTGAATTGAAAACAAGATGCAATTTTGAGTTGCAGCTCTCTAAACTGTATACGAAAGAAATCTTCGAGCGGTTCCAATCCGAAGTTGAGGGGATGTACTCTTGCTTCAACACAAGACAGGTGAGTGCTAATGGACCGATAATAACGTATATAGTAAAAGAACGTGTTGAAGTTGAAGGAAATGAGAAAGAGATAAGAAATTTTGAGGTTTTATACGAGACAAGTCAGGTGGATATCCGATGCATATGCAGTTTGTTCAACTACAAAGGTTATCTCTGCAGGCATGCATTGAATGTTCTTAATTACAATGGTGTTGAAGAAATACCCTCTCGGTATATTCTGCCCCGATGGAATAAGGATTTCAAGTGCAGGTACCTTCTCAATCATGGCTTCAATAATATTGATGTTTATAACCCGATTTACTGGTATAATCATCTCTATAGACGTGCCATTCCAATTGTGGAAGAAGGGGCACAATCAGAAGATCATTATAGAGTTGCATTACATGAATTGGAAGAGTTGTTAAATAGATTTAATATTGTAGATGACAATTTAATGTAACAGATTTTTGAGAATGTCAAATCCAACGTTTTAACTAGCAAAAGGTATAAAGGTCTTTGTCAAATTTACAGGCAATTTTCTCTATGTACCTTTTAATGTATATGCTATGTCTCTTTCACAGACATAAGTGGAAGAAGGATAGAGCTTCTGGAATCTTATTTTCAGATTTGACATAGGACTTCTCAGGCTTGAAGTTGATTACTTTAGTTTTTATTAGTCCTGCAGTCTCAATCAATCACTGAGGAACAAGTTTTCATCAAGATAATTCAACAATTCACTACAAAATGTAAATATTTCATCTGCCTCGACGCTCCATGTGAGTTTCAGAAGTTAATAAAAACGGAAAAGCAATCAGATCCAGATGGTAAATTGATGGTGATCATGAATCGAGTGTGGTTTCAGCCTTTTGATTTGCATTTTAGCATTATAAGACTAAAGTATTAACACAAATGATTAAAATTTACAAACAACGCAATTGAATGAAGACAACAAGCGACAGTATATTAGACCGAAAATGTAAAACTTTGATAGAATTCAACTCGTGAACTGAAGCCATACAATATGATCCAGTTTGTATCTCCAAGTGAGACACTCAAACAAGCTTTACTCACTCAAAAAAATAATTTGAGCACTTCACAAATTCACATTGCATAATTTAAAACCTATTGAAGTTACAACAATAGAAGCTCATATAGAAAAATCACAAACAACCCATTGAAAAAACAAAAAAAAGTAAAAACAAAAAACAAAAACAAAAACAAAATAAATAAAATGAGCATATTCAAATATCAATCCACCTTGACTGTCACTTTAGGCAGGAAGGTAGTGTAACACCATGGCAGATGAAAGCCAGTACGACATAAATAATCACCAGGATAAGGATGATCAAAGCAACCCTGCAAGACGCAAAGCAAGTTAGCCGACACCTAAATGCTAGTTTTGATGCTATTCTAAAGCAAATGTCCTTTATATATAGCAAAGTATTAGGTCAGAAAACATACGTGAGCTTGACATTTCTCCACCATACTGAGCTTCTAAAGCGGCGAGCTTGCTTTCTAAATCGGAATGTATTCCCTTGCATATTAGCAGTTTTATCAACCAGCAGTTCCAAGCGATCACCTCTCTCTAAAACTTTGTCAATATTCTCTATCATGACGTTTCGTACCTGTTACAATACATAATCGAAACATTTGCATCATTACCACTTTAGTAAAAATAAAAGATGTATGCGGAAAAGCCCTCTACTGTAATTTTGTTAGAAATAACACAAATAGATGGCAAAATAAAATCGATTATGCGTTTCAGTTAAGATTAGCCGACGTGAAAGGCCATAAAACGAGTACAACTACAGAAAACTAATTCGATCAAAGCTATCAAACATACCTGACTCATTTCACCTTTTAGTCTATTTATCCTATCAGCATTTGGGTCACTTGAGTAATATTCCATTTGCTGACTCAAGACCCTTGAAAATTCATCGTTCATGGCATAAGCTTGGGCTGAGTGGACTGCACGACCATAATTCCTCACAAATCTCTGATGAATTTCTTCCAGGAATGCAAAAGGAATTCTCCCTGAACAATGTAACCAAAAAAAAAAAAATGTATGATATTAAAACACGGTTACTGTAAGCAAAAAGTTGGAGAACACAGAGAGAGGAAGACAAAGTTGCACATGTTGGCAGGCAACTTGTGTTACATCATTTAAAAACATATACACCAACTGTTGCTCCAACTTATGTACCCATAAAAAGGCAAGACATAAACCTCTAGCAAAGAAGTAAATAGTGATAATATCCGTACTTTTGGATTTCTCTAATTTTTTCTATTTAAAGTTGACACCAAACGGATCAAAACACTGTTGACACCTACCGAAATCAAACACCACTTGTACACCTATATTCACACCCATAAACAGAAGACAACTACTCCCACAATAAGGCGAAAAACCTACTTACACCAACTTTAAAATGCACTTAGTGAAAATTAAACCCCCAACACCTAAGTGAATGGAGCAATGTGTGCACGGGATAACATGCATATTTTCAGATTTTGGTGATACTACTATCAGAAATACCATTGAAATATTGAAATTTTGATGATATCTTCAATATTTTCACCAATAATTCCATAAATTTAGACCTTTGACATATCCTACGAAACCAAAACTTACATCATTACTTCCAGATCATACAAATCGCAGGTTTTAAACCCCAAACTCCTCAACAAAGCCTAAGCCTTCTATTCTATACACAAGCTACTACTTCACTAAACACCGTAACACGATTCAACTGTTTGAAACAACATTCCAGTATCTAAATTACCAAAATTCAACATTTTGAAAACCAATAATAACTAAACGCTCAACCTTTAGTTCAATAATAAACCTAAAATCTTTACTAACAACTTTATATGATCATAGTGAAACCTAGCTCTGATCAGTACCGTTAAAATCTCAAAAAAATTCAAAATTAAGCCATCAATTAATCAATGAAATCCAATATATAATAATTCAAACTGAACGAAACGGAATCGACTCACTTCCGGCGGTGTCGTCGGCCATACAGAGAACAGTGAGGCCATCGGTGCGCTTGACATGGAAAATATAGCGATCCTGAGAGTAGGACGCGTGGCTGTCGTTGGTCCCCGGCGTCTTCTCCAATATTTGCCTGGCGATGGCGTTGGCGTTCGTCGCCGTCGCGCTGTACTCGGCTAGCACCACCGATCCACGCGCCACCAGAGCGTACAGTATCGCCATCTCCCCCTTTCTCTCTCTCTCTCTCTCTCTCTCTCTCTTCTAGACTGATCAATTAGACGCAGGTTCCTCCTCCCCTCTAATTGATTGTTACTGTTTTCCTTTTTTTTTTTTTTTTTAAGTAAGTACTTGCTGTTTTCTCTCTCTAACTTCAAACTTTTTTTTTTTGGCTCTGTTTAGTGTCTGTCTGTCTACGCCTACGCCGATGTTGTTTTGGACATTGTTAAAAATATTGATATCGATGGAAATATTAGTACTACGATTCAACGAAAATGTCGATGGAAATTAAAGATATCGATGGAAATTTACGTAAAATTTATGAAAAGTATGAAAATTTAGTTAAAAACATAATATTTTTTAATGAAACTTTTAGTAATGTTAAAATAATCATTTCTACAACCAAAAACCATATTATATTTAAAAAAATCATATTTTATCTAAGAAGTAATAACTAAAAGGTATAAATATGGATATGATATATAAAGCAGATATATGAAAATATAAAAAGCTTCCATTAAAACTTTTCAATTAATTTGCATCACACAAATCATGTAAATTTTAATACCAAAATGAAGTCCTAGGTGGTTCATACATAGTATAGCTAGCATCTAGATTTATACAATATTGATACCATGACATATAATTTGAATGATTTTGAATATAATCACGAACATGCCATGAATAAGCTTTCTGATTTCTCCCCACCATCTGTCCATAGATAGGAAATTGTGTGTAAGAATCATTGGAGATCCCAAAACTTCTATGACCATCATCACTAGTCCTTAAATTCATAGATTCAAAAGTAGTTGAAATGTTATCTTCATTAGATGATGACATCCCTAACTGCATTTGATGGATTCTTCTTAAATAATCCTTACCAATAGCCCATATACCTGGACCCGCAGCTCTACACCAATGATCTTTATCTTGTATGCAATGAGTGTATTGTTCTTCACAAGTAAATGAGCTCAATGACAAACTTGTATCAGTATCATTTTTTTGAGTAAAAGCATAATTATTTCCTCCATTGTCATCATCATCATCATCATCGTCGTCGTTGTCGTTGTCATCATCATCACCATCATCAGCACCATTGTCTTTATTATGAATTCCATCAATATGATCATCTTGATTGAAGCTAGTTGTGGACCTACGCACCACTCCTCGCATTGCGATGTTACCAATGTCTTCATTATCAATTCCATCAATATGATCATCTAGATGAAAGCTAGTTCTGGACCTACGCACCTCTACGTGCATTCCCATGTCCCATGGGTGACCTCCACTACTACTCGTAACCTCTTCAGATAACATTTGTTCAACATTGATTCCATATTCACGAGCACTTGTAGCAATTTGGAGATCAGGGTTACCTTCATCATCATCAAGGTGTAGTGGACGAACCCATTGAGAGAGTTGATTCTCATTCTCTTCTCCTGGTTCCATTAAAATGTCTAAAAGATCAAAATACTTTATTTCTGCAACTTTATCCTCTACAGCCTTCATGTCTCTTATTTTAAGCTTCATATTATAGTAGCAAAACACAAGTTTTTATAGTTTCTCATATGCAAGACGATTTCGCTGCTTTGTATGAATGAGTGAAAAGGTACTCCAATTTCTCTCACATGCTGAAGATGAGGCGGTTTGAGATAAAATTCGCATAGCAAGTTTCCTTAATGTAGGAGTGTCATTTCCATACATAAACCACCATTCAATTGCAATACAAATGTCATAGTGTAAGAAATAAGTAAAATAATAGATGCAAGATTATAGTAAGTTTTATGTGAAATAAAAAACATATCAGGTGTCATAGTAGTTCTTACAGCAATGGCAACGCGATGACCAAATCCTTTCTTTGCATTTCTAAAATATGTGAGCTATGTACAAAGAAAACTTATCTCAAACAACTAATATAGTGCAAACATTTAATTAAAATAAATTCTCATTAAAAAATTTACCTCATTTCCAAATTGAGCTATTCCATCAGAGTTTGGATCTAGCCTTGCAAATACTTCATGAACTGCACTACAAAATGAAATACAATAATGACAAAAATAACACTTAAAAATGGAAATGAAAACATAGCAATGGTTTAGGAATTTTTGTTTTTAAAATAGAATAATAATCATAACATATTTTACTATTAAAATAGAATATCAATTATGAGATGCATGAGTTTGACTACAAAATGGAATATAATAATGATGAGAATAGCATTTGAAAATGAAAATGACAACATAGCAAAGGCTCCAGAATTTTTGTTTTTAAAATAGAATAACAATCATGACATATTTGATTATTAAAATAGAATAGCAATTATGAGATGATTAAGCTTGATTACAAAATGAAATATAATAATGAGATTTCTGATGAAAATGAGATTTCTCACGTGGGTTGAAAACTTATTTTATTTATTTGATAAAAGTTTAACAAATTCTTATTTGAAAAGCTTAAATTTCACTTTTATTTTATGAAAATTTAACTGATACTTTCAGGATATTTCACGGATATTCTACGGATATTTCCGAAAATTTCCTTGATATTTTGTAAAATCTATACTACACGCTCACGGAAAGGATATTTTACGGAAATATCATTGATATTTTCGGATATTTCCAGGATATTTTGACAGATAGGAGATTACACCCCCTATCCATATCGATACCCTTAATTTACGAAAATATCGGCGAAAATATCACGGAAATCACGGATATTTTAAACTATGGTTTTGGATAGAAATGTAATTAACATAAATAGCTTGGTTTTGGCGGATAAAAAATAAAGTTGAATTTATGAAGAGAGTGACACAAACGAACTGGATGGCTGCGCGTATCGCATGGCGTAATTTGTTTTTTAATCGATTTTTTTTATAAATATTTTTAATTATATATTGTTCTTTGAAACAGTCATACAAATAGAAACGTACGGTTTTTCTAAAAAAAAAAAAAAAGTTCGGAATTTTTTAGTATATTATCTCGTTTAGAGATAGACGTTTGACATATTAGATTTGATTGAAAATCTTTTAACTGATATAAATTAGATTAAGAAATCGTTTATTTTTTAATCTGAAGACTGAACAATACTGCTGAAAATTAAAGATTAAATAATGTTGACGTCCGGAGACGGTCAACACCCGGTTGGCGGTCAAAACCTCGTCAATGGAAGATTTGTATGAGACCGGCGGTGAAGATCATGTCAGGCCGAGGGTGAAGACCATGCTGGACAACTCCTTTTGGCCTCTCTGGATCGCGTTCGGAGTTGAACCCATAACCTTTATAAGGTTTTTTTTTTTTTACAACTCCTACCACCAAACTACCCAAAAAGTACTTATAAGGTTGAGGGTTCAACTCCGGACGCGACCCTCAGAGGCCAAAAGGGGTTGCCCGGCGTGGTCTTCATTATCGGCCCCGACATAGTTTTCACCGTCGGCCGCATACAAATTGTTCTGTTGGCTAGGTTTCGACCCCTAACCGGGTGTTGACCGTCTCCGGACGTCAACAAATAGTGACTGAAATATGAAATTTGAATAACATGTTTGTTTTTTTTCTTTACCTCTGAATATATTGTAAAGTTTTATAAATTTAAAATTATTTGAAAACTAATAAGCTGACATTTATATCTTTTTACTATTTGTTATTATGTAATTTTAATTAATTTAATACAAACATTTGAAAATAAATAATTTAATAAATTCTAAAACATTTTTTATGTACATAATAATAATATTTTATTCATAATTAAAATAGTATTAAAAGATATAATAGTATGAGTCATATTTATATTTAAATATATTAATATATTTAAGAAAACAACTAAAAAATAAGTGTTTAAACTGTAAATTAAAATATATTAGTTCAATTCCAAAACAATTTGGGATGAGATATATTTAGACTTTTCTTTTCAAATATACTTTTTGTAAATATAAAAAAATAATAATAATTTGAGTAATATAAAATTAGGATAAATTTGAAATTATGTTGTTTTGGAGAGAATAGATTTGGAATAAAATCTTTTAGATATCATTAAATGATTTGCAATTAAGTGAAGAGCTACAAATTTTTATGCAATTTTTTACTTGTTTTTTAGTAGTTTTAAGTGGTTTGACTATTTAAAAAAGTAAACGAAAATAATTTAATAGATACAATTCAGCACTATTAAATTTTAAGTGGAAAAAACAAACGACTCCTAAAACTTTTTTAACCCAATCCAATCCGACTAGATAATAGTCGGGTCAAGTTGGAGATTCGGTTGAATATTAGTTGAAATATAGAAAAAAATTTAATGATTATAAATAATTGTAACATCCCGAATTTTCTCTATTTAAGAGAAATGAAAATATATCATGATGAATAGTATTTTCGGGATGAATAGTATTTTCGGACGGAATAGTATCCGTGTGAATAGTGAATTTTTCGAAAAGCGAACCCTAAAGTCAAAAAGCTCCGGAATAAGTAATGAACTCTAAAGAAACTGAAACGGATAAAAAATGAGTTCGTTTGAGGTTAAATGGAGCAGTTTTGGATCCGATTGAAAATTCGGAAAGATTTTTGAAAAAATTTAAAAATTTAGAGAAGTGTCAAAATGAGTATTAAAATGCTCAAGAAATATTTTAGAACCTTAAACGACACTTTTGAAGGATATTCGGATTGAAATGAAACCAATCCAGAAATCGCTGGAGGCGATCGAGTGAATTTACGGAAAGCCAAAAAGGAGCATGAAATGACTTTTAAGAGTCACCGATGTTACTAGGAGTATGTATGTAGTCCGAATATAGGCCCCGGTGAATTTTGAAAGGATTTCGAAAAAGTTTCAGAAAAGTTGAATTCGGGTATCCCGGAAAAGTCAAATAAAAAGAGATAAAAAAATGATAAACATGTGATATAAGGGAATTGTAAATTGAGTATGAATTTAAAATGTTGTGTGATAAATTTTGGAATTTAAATTGTGATTTTTAGGTGATTGAATTGGAAAAAAAATAATAAATAAATAAATAGAGAATGTGATGTTAAAAATGACATGATTATAATTAATTGTAAAGGACATATACAAAAATATTTTGTAGCACCTCAATCTAACTAGACCTAAGAGATTAATTGAAATTTAATTTATTATTATTAATTTGGTTTGATTTTAGTTTTAAAAGTATAGAAGTTTGTGGATAAATATCCTATTAGAGGATATTTTTAAAAAAATTAAGAAAGTGAGATTACATGGAAAAAGGTCATAGGGGTTAAAATGAAAATTTGTATATGTTAAAAAAAAATAATAATAATAAAATCAAACAATCGGTTGAGATTTTTTATTATAAAAATATATATAAATTAAAGAAAGTGGACCCCATATAATAAAAGAAAAAAAAATATATATATATATATATATATAAAGCTGAGGCTGTTGATCGAAAGAATAAAGAAAATATATATATATATATATATGTGCCGGTTGAGAAAAGAAAAGAAAATAATAATAAAATAAAGTTAATAAATGAAAAAAAAAAAAAAAAAAAGAGGCGGTGGAGATTAGTGTGTGTATATATATAGGCATGCGTTTTCAAAAACAAAATAAACAAAGCAGAAGCTGTTCGGTGAACAAAAAAAAAAAATTTGGAGAAGCAGCCAAGAAGAAGAAGAGAAGAAGAAAGGCAAGAAGAAAAGGCAAGAAAATATTTGGGTATTCGATTTATTTAGGTATGTAAGTTTATTTTTATTAGGATTTAAATTCTAGAAAATTAGTTTATTTTTCTATGAGTTATAAATTAAGTTTTATGTGATTTAGGGTGGATCTAGAATGATAAAAAAATCAAATGAGTTATGTGAGTGGATAAGCTATAAAAAGCATCCAAAAGGTTGGTGTACACTTACTTTAAACTAACATTTTTATTAGTAGAAGTTTTGTTTAATTTAATATATGATTTTATTATGTTTTAATTAAATAGATTTCATGAATATGTGTGAATAATGTGATGAATGAATTTTTTTGTATTTGATAATTAAATTTTGAAAAGTCTAGAAAAAAAAATGTGTTTTTGTTCAATTTTTAATTAAATTGATTTCGTGACTATGTGTGAATTTTAGTATGAATGATTTCGTGGCACTTTATGTGTAAGTGATATTATGATGAATTTTGTGGCATTGAATAGTGAAAAATTTTGTGAAAAAATGAAGAAAAAAAAAGTATTGACCGAATGTAGAATTTAAAGGATTTATGAAATTATTTTAATAATTTATTATCAATGGCATTGAATTGTGATTTTTAATAACTTCTGAATTGAGACGAAAAAGAATCGGAAAGAAATTGATGAGTTAATGCCTTAACCGAATGTATATCGGGAGAATGACATGAAAGTTTTGATAAAAATTGTGATGAGATTATGGAATGTAAGATGATGTTTTGTGATGCTTAAATTGATATTTTGATTAAATGGAAAAAAAATGTGACTGAAATCTATTTCGTGGTTTTTCTAACGAAATATTTATTTAGAAATGAAGTTGTTAAAAATATGAAAATTGTTGATAATAAATGAAATTATAAAGGCCCTAGTAAATCTAAACATTGGTAGGTAGGGATTGGTAGTTGGCATGCCAATAGAGTGATTATAGCAGTACTGTACCGATTTGCTTATATATGTTGCTACGAAATTCATGGACCTTGCGAGGCACCGAATGTCCGGTCCTAGAATTTATGTGATATATGAAACGTGCCCCGGCGGGTAGTCACCGAGTGTCCGATGTCGGGGGAAACATGAAACCCGATTTTCAGTCCATGGTATCGTGTCAGTGTTTACAAATGGCGCTGAATACTATTAAAGAAAAATCGTGCCGACATGCTTGAAAATGAAAATAAATATGTTTATTCGTGTAGTGAATGAAAATTTGAATTCTTTGTAAATTTATCTATAAAAGTTCGAAAATTGTAAAATAATTATTTATCATTTGTATCTGAAAATATATATATATATACATTACATGAAAATCGTGTGATTATGTTGAAAAACGATTGTTATGGGTTTTATGTACGTAATTGTTAGTATGTGCTTTCGTTGAGGTTTGTTATAGAAATTGAAAGAAATCGTGTTGATATGTTTGAGAATATCTTATATATATATATGTGTGTGTGTGTGTGTGTGTGTGTGTGTTTTTATTAATAAAGTAAATTCCTTACGTATTATTTAGTATTTTGAGAAAAACGTAAAAATGTTGTGTTATACTATGCTATTTTTGTGAAATGAGAAATTTAAAATGTTTGTTTTATATGTGAAATTCTTGATAAATTGACGTAATTATGAATTTTAATAAAAGTTTGATAATTTTAAAAGTTGATTCTTAATATGCTTGAAAACAAATTTCATGTGTTTTATACATGCAATTATTAATAACTGGAGTTATTTATGAATTTTGATAAAATTTAAAAATTGTGAAATTTTGTGTTATAATAATATAATTTTTATGAAATTATAAAAGTTTTAGGTTTGGGGAAATTTTGTTTGACAACATAATATATTTTTTTTAACAAAATTATATTTAATTCTTATTTCGTTTTCTTATGAATATGTGAAAACAGTGAAATCTGGTTTTATAAGGTCACATTTGAAAAATAACTGTTAGGCATTTTATATATATGCGTTTACTAGCAAATTGATCTCTTTATGATTTATTATGAATATTTGATAACTGTGAAACCTTACTTTAAAATCATGTATCATTGAAATTACTAAAATTTAAATTTAGTATATACCCATTAAGTAGAAATACAGTGTACATCCACTAAGTAGAAATACTTAGCGCGTTGGATTTTTCACGCGTAGATTGAAATTTTGGGCGCTGTAGATAAAGATAGATGAGAAGATAGCTGCCGCACTTTCTGCAAGTCACATCCCTCCATCCTTGTTAGTTTTACTTTTAGTATTGCACAGTGGTGTTTAAGTATATGGAAATGCATGTACATGTCTATAGATTTACAAGATTTTATGCATGAGAATGTATATCAATGGTAGAAAAAGGTTTTTAGTTTGTAAAGTAATTTTGTAAAGAAAATTCTTATTTATCATTTGATTTGTTTTTAATTTTGATGAATATGATTTTTATTAAGTGTTGTGGTTATAAATGTTTGTGTGAAGAAGTGATTTTAGAGTCGGACGGAGAGTCCGAAGTGGAAGTTGAGAAAATGAATGTATTTTAGAAGTATTTCTTTGAAATCTACAGGTTTTTAAAACTTTGGATTTTTCAGAAAAATAGAAAAAATTCTGTCGGGTTTTCGAGAAAAAAAAAAATTGTAGTGCATATATGTAAATTAATAACGAATACACTGATTAAGGTAGCATCCTTCGACTCGAGTTTCCATCCGAATGAGAATCGGGTGGAGGGTGTTATAATAATATTTCTAATATTATACTATCATATATAAATTCAAACGTTACAAATAATAATCACAAATAAAGGTTCAAATCATAAAATGGGCACAAATAAAGCTAATCCTTAAAGTGGTTAGAAACAAAATTTAATCCATTAAATATTATAAACAAAAGATCAATTCATTAAAAAAAAAACATATGTAACTTTTTTTATTTTTTATTTATTTTTTTTTTTTTTGGGGGGGGGGGGGGGGGGGGGGGGGGATTTGTATAGTTGGATTAAAATTTTTTAAACTCAATCCTACTAAATATAGTTTTGAATTTAACCCAACCCGACTTTTTTTTTAAAAAAAAATTATTCAATCCGATCCAACTCAATAAAAAATGGTCAAGTTAGGTTAGATTGCAAATGTCCACCCCTCTCATTTGTTTGCTTCTCTTGTCAGATAATTATTATTATAATTTGATTTTCTTTAATGGTGTTTACTACTACAGCTCATTCAAATTTAAAAGGTGGTCTCATCAATTTTCATATGCAAAGATAATAAAATTTTCATCATATATGTATTTTTCTAAAAATCAAGGGCAAACATTTTTCTAGTTGGGTTAAAAATTTTTCAAACCCAATCCAACTAAATATTATTTTGAATCTAACCTAACCCAACTTATTTTTTTTTAAAAAAAGATTCAATCAGATCCAACTCAATAAAAAATAGTCAAGTTAGGTTGTGTCGACAGGGGGAAACGGTCGACGGAAGATCCTAAGTCCAATATCTGCAATCAAAGAGCACACCAAAGAGAAGAGAGAGGAAGAACAAGAAATTTGCACACAGATTTTTACGTGGTTCGGCAATGGTGCTTACATCCACGGGTCACTCTCGATATATTTTTTCAGAGTGACTGTAATATTAAAAATCTCAGAGTTCTCCCCTTTACAATAGAAAATCTCCCCTATTTATAGAGGTGGGGAGATACAAAAGAGTGTAGTACACGTAAAGAAATCAACTACTCTGACATAGCATTTATTGCATTGACTAACAACTCTGTCATAGTCATATTACATTAATTGCTCATAGGGATCTGGAATAACATGAAGCTCGTTGGTACGAGAGCTGAGAGCTGCGAGCTAAATGCTGAGCTAGCTGAGAGCTGGAGCTGGAGCTGGAGGTGGAGGCTGAGCTAGCTGCGAGCTGAATGCTGAGGAGCTGAGCTAGCTGCGAGCTGAGCGAGCTCGAGCTGAGAGCTGGAGCTGAGGAGCTGAGCTAGCTGCGAGCTGAATGCTGAGGAGCTGCGAGCTCGAGCTGGCGAGCTCGCGACCTGGGACCTGGATGTTGAGGAGCTGAAAGCTGAGGAGCTGCGAGCTTAGGTAGCTGAGAGCTGCGAGTTGGGACCTGCGACCTGAGGCCTGATGAGTTGTGAGCTGGGCCAGTTTATTGAATTGATTATTTGGGCTTTTACCAGCCCATTTTTGTAGTCCCAAAAATAGGTATAACAGGTTGGAATGCAAATATCCATCCCTCTGGTTTGTTTGCTTCTCTTGTAAGATAATTATTATTATAATTTGATTTTCTTTAATGGTGTTTACTACTACAGCTCATTAAATTTTAAAAGATGATCTCATCAATTTTAATATGCAAAAATAATAAAATTTCATCATATATGTATTTTTCTAAAAATCGTATATAACCTGATTAATTTGAAATTGGATTTATAAGTAATAAAATATGATGTCATATTATATATGCTTTTAATTATAATTGTGACAGTAATTTAAATTTATATTTAGGGACAATCTTAATTTCCCCCCTGTAGTTTGAATAAATACCTAAAATCCCCCTTTTATTCATTAATTTTTTCAAATAAAAGGGGGATTTTGATTATTTTCTTAAACTACAGGGGGAAAATTAGGATTCTCCCTTATATTTATCCAGAAACAAGTTCATAACCCGTGGACCTTTCACTTTCACATGAGATATATATACATATATATATATATTTACTATGCTTTCTCCGTGGAAAATTCCCCATTATTGTTCCGTAGGAGGTTAATTAGGCCATGTATTCATCTCAATGTGAGTGACTATCCTCTCGGATCAACTTAATGAGCATCTTCTTCACACATTTCTTGTTTTGCTCCTCTGCTTATGTGTACTAGCAATTTTTTCTCATCGTCGTTCCCTCAAATGATGTGATATATTATTTTCGTTAAGAATCTTCATTGTTTGTTCGATGGACATACTATTTATTCCTTATTTTATTCTGTGAACATGTATGTAGTAAAGGGCCCTGTCGAAACTTTATTCGTTAGGCTCTCATTGGTTATTATTCTGAGCTGCATTCGAAAAGTTTTCTTTCTCCTTTTTGAGTTGTAAAGTTGATGTATGTTTGCGATTACGACATATAATTTAAAATGAATTCTATTTATTTATTTATCTTTCGAAAAAGATTTTTTTTGATAACGGATACTTAATCCATATATAGTTGAAATCAGTAGAGATATGACTCTAAAGCATAGCTCGAAAAATAGCTTCTAAAATTGAAGGAAACAACCCACATCGAATGGGCGTGTAGCCCACAATTGTAGAGAAAAACGGGTGCAGAACCCATAACCTTTAGACGAAGGAGCAGGTGGGCAGCATTATTTACCGCTACATCTCTGCCCAAGCTAAATTTTTTGAAAAACAGTTGTCTTCATCCTGAGCTTGATATTGCGGTTGGGTTGGATCAAGTTCAATTAGCCCACCGGAGGAAGCCCAGGTCCAGCTCCATTTGGATCTCCAAGATCAGAGGGATGTGGTCATTGGGCCGAGTATTCGGGTTCACTCCAAATTGGAGGACACAACCCCGGAAAATGTCGGCACATCACACGTTTTCTGACTCCACCACTTCAACAGAATTGATTTTTTTTATGTTTTGTTACACAAATATTAATATTTAAAATACCTTTTGAAAGCAATAATATAATTGAAAATTGTACACTCAGTGTTAGCAAAGTGTTTGAGGACTTACGCCGTGTGATGGGGATTCGGTTCTACCTTTACCCATTGAATCATAAAATGTGGAAAGACTTTTCTCATGTAATGAAAATTATATTTTGTGTCATAATTATAACAAATTAATATCTTAAGGTCACGACGGACCCTTAAATTCATTTGTATCCAATTTAAAGAAAACAACAAAAAATATGAAAGTCTGCTTTTTGGAATGCATGTGATATGATACTTCCATATTAAAATATTTTTCTCATATAAAGCCATTTTATAAGCACATGGTATGGAGACTGAAGTTAGGGGATAAGTCTTTTCTTAACCAGCTGGAATTCCAATTGTTGTTACTTTTGTTTTTACCATTAACAATCAAATGTTGTCTCTTTTATCCTCTTTTGGGACCATAAATAACGCATCCAAAGACATACTCTCAATCTCAATTCTAATTTTCTCTTTCACCACAAATTTCGCCAATTCCATGCTGCTTTCCAGTATATTTTTTAAGTTAAAAGAAAAGTTTTGAGTAACCTTCTTTTAAGATTTTATTACTTATTTTTCAAACCAAAGGAATCAACCGTTAGTAATTAGTTGAACATGGTAATAGTAAATGAAAGTTTGGTTATATTTATAGAGCTATAAAAATCATAAAAAGTTTGGTGTTGGAAAGTTGGATTGAAAGCATGCGACAAGAGAATGTCATGATCTTTCAAGAGCTGCAAGAATCACAATGTTCAGATCAGAACACAAGAGAAGAAGACAACGAAAAAGGTCCAGAGTTGTCTAGGGTTTGAAGTTGGAATCCATATTGGGGAAACGATTACTGGTGTACTACTGATATGTCATGGCAACTTGCCCTTGGTGTCACGCCAACTTGTTTTTTACTGCCTTAGATTTTCCCTTCACCTCACAATTATCATCGTACTTGGCCACTTAAATTACAGTTTAATTATATTGTTTAAGATGGGTGATTATTGGTTAATATTTACTGAGAAATTAAAGATATATATAGGTTTGATTTGCAAGCAAAAAGCAGCAGTTTTCAGATGAATATAACCTTCAAAGTTTGAGATACGATTTGAATGCAATATTTTCAACGGGAACCATGAAGAGAACAACTATTGTTTTGTTTTGGATTTCAAAGACTAGTTTCAGAATTTTCTTAGTGACAATGCAAAATCCATTTTCAATTCTCAAAGCTTTGTTTGCTGTTAATCTTGTATTGCCAAAATCATGTGCGAGGGCTATAACCGTGGAAATTTATGTCAAGGACTATCTTTTTGCCTCTTTTCTCAATTTTGCTTTGCATGTAAAATAGAAAAAATGATCATTTGGTTCCCCTGTACATTCCATTGTCTTAATTCTTGACGAATACTATAATTGGACTTTATTTGTTAGTTTAAGTTATATATATATATAACAGTTATGGAATTTCAAATTTAAGTTTCATAGCACATGTTATACTTTGGATTTTTTGTCTGCCTACCGTACACGTTAAGTTAAAAAACAACGAATACACACAAAAAAAAAAAAAAAAATTGAATTATTGAAATCCCCGCTAGAAACCACCTAAATAGCATTGTTAACATACTTTGATCGTTCATACACTCACGAGCCAGAAAGCAAACGGCAGATTTCCCCAGAAGCGAACAAAAATCCAACTACGGACATTATCACAACTTTGCACTCTCTTCCACTCAATCAAACTCTCAACACACACCTCAGAAATCTCCTTTAAAAAAGCTCTACTACCCCCCCACCCCTCACAGCTTTACTCTACTATACCACCCACACACATACACACACACACACACAGAGACACCCCAAAGTCCATGGCTGCAGCCTCCACCACCAAACTTTATGCCACCATTTTGGTTCTGTCTCTTCTCTTATCCTCTACAACATTGTCCACTGCTTGTGGTTCCTGCCACCCTACCCCACCAACGCCGACGCCAGCAGCTCCTCCACCCCCAGCCAAGTGCCCCAAGGACACATTGAAACTAGGTGCATGTGTGGACCTGCTTGGACTTGTCAATGTTGTGGTGGGATCTCCACCTTCTGGTAGCAAATGCTGTGCTTTGATTCAAGGGCTGGCTGATTTGGAAGCTGCATTGTGCCTCTGCACTGCCATCAAAGCCAATGTGCTTGGAATCAACTTGAACGTGCCTGTCTCACTTAGCTTGATCCTCAGTGCTTGTCAAAAGACAGTCCCCGAAGGCTTCAAGTGTGCATAGGGTTGCTCATTACCAAGCTTTTTACTGCGAAAACATGTTATTTGTTGTGTTTTTAATTTAGTTTTGTTGCGAAGATGTTGTCATTGTTGCTAGTTGTGGTGGGCATTTGCATGGGGTTTAAGAGATGTGGTGTGGTGTATGTTTTAGGGATTTATTATTTTAACTCTAGTTTGCGTGGTTTGTCCAAATAATAACTAGGCAAAATTTTTTGCCTACTATCTGTAATGTATTATTGATTGTTGTGACCAAATTCTTCTCCATCTATTTAGTTATCTATCACTTGATTGTTGTGACCAAATTCTTATTGATTTATTTAGTTATCTATCACTTAATTTCTTATAATTATATATATAAGCTTGAGAAGGGAAGATTCGAACTTGCTATCTTAATTTTGCTATAAGAAGTGTAGTTACCAATCATGTTATGTGCAACTAAATTTTCGAGTATTTTCATACTCATTATCTTTTAATATAATAGTTGTGCATCTTTCCATCCACTTAACTAGTAGGGAGTTCAATTTCCACCAAATAGATTTTATAAATTTTGTATAGATAATTTTTTGCCTTTTATGATGAGAGCAATTGTTTCAAGGTTATATACTTCAAAAAAAAAATATATATATATATATATATATATATATTCCAATATTATAAAAGGAGTAGTTGTTATAATTTTGATCACTCATTGTAAAAGTAGCTATCTCACAATTTTAGAAATTGATTTATGGATCATATAAGGGATTAATTGTCTCTGGATTATATGAATAGACATTTGGGTTACATAAATAGTAATTGATCATGACAAATCCTAGACCTCTTAATACTTTCATATCGATAAATTGTTGGAATAATGCATGTATATCAGCTCTTAACACAGATAGTTGGATGATGGTCCAACTTTCACCAAATGCATTTCACTGGCATTGTAATATGGATAGTTCTTACCTCTTAATTGTAGGAGTAGTTGTCTCGCAATTATAGAAGTAAATATCTAGACCCAGTAATAATTATTTTCAATTATGAAGGTAGATATTTGAGGCCAATAGATAAATAATATCTCTTGATGTGGGAGTACTTCTTCTAATTATGGAAGTTGATAACCGGCAAACCTTTGAAAAATAGTTAGATTAACATAATAATCAGAAACATTCTTGCTTAAGAAATACTGGTTTAACAATATTAAAAAAAAAGGCAAATAAAATATATTGTAGAATCATGGAAACAAAACATATTATTATTTATTTTCAACAAATTAAACTTAAATATTCTCACACCATTCTTGAATATTAGGATGCATTTAAATATGCTTTTAAAATAATGTTTTTGAAAAGTGTTTTCAAAAACAAAAAAACATATTTTGAAATAACGTTTTCAAAAACAGTAATGCATTTGATAGTATTTTTGAAAATTCGTTTTGAAAACGAAAAATGATAAAAGTTGTTTAGCATTATTTTGAAAAACCTAGAAATAATAAAGGATTTTATTTCAAATAATAATAATAATAATATAATAAACACAGCCCACTGCTCTCTCTCACCTCCATCATTGATTCTCTCTCTCTCACCTCAATCAATGTCCGATGGTCTCTCTCTCACTCTACTGCTCTCCCTTTCATCTTCCATAACCAGTCTCTCACTGTTTATATCGTCCTCTTTGCGAATTCCGATCTGATTGCTTTTTTGTGGTTGAACTAAATTGGCGTCACCTCCAATTGGGTCGGGTTTTTGTGGTTGTTTCAATTTAGTTCTGATTACTCCGATTGTCTTCCTCATCATCTTTTTTTGGTGTTTTTTGTGTTTTTCTCCCCTTTTTTTATTTTTTTCAATAATCCATTGTTTTGAAAATGATGGAAAACGGAAAAAAAATAGTTTTTCACTTTCATGTTATCATTTTTGAAAATATGTTTTTGAAAACGATTGACAAACATATTTCGAATAATTTTTCCTTTTTAAAAATGGAAAACCATATTCAAAGAAGGTTCCAAACACCACCCTAATGTTTTTGTTTTGAGGTTTCTAAATAGCAAATTTTACTTTCTTTCTTATACTGCTATTCATTACAATTTACAATACGATGCACATATCACATTAAATTTTTTGTCGTTCAATTATACCTTACCGATCAACTTTCTCCATCATAAAATTCGATCCAGATAGGAATAATCAAAAAGTTTGATTGGCATTATTAAGGAGGTCGTGATTCCTACTACGATGGGGGGACCAATATCACAAGGTTTAACAGCTGCCACACACTCACAAATTCAATCACAAATTGTAAATGCAAACCAATAAATACTGTTAATATGTGGTGAGAAGAAGCTTGCTGTTGATAAAACATAAAAATCACACTATATATAGCTAAAATTATCTTATATATTACATATCTAGCTCTGGGATAAACATTTCAAACAATAATTTCCACCCCTCATAAGAAACTGGTGCACTCATTAATTTCTTTTGTTTTGATTATCCCCACCCTACCCCTTAGCACTGGGCGTCTCCTGCACCATTGTATTTATTGAATATGAAGGCGACTCCACAACTACTTGGAGGATTTTTTTTTTTTGGGTATCAATTTATTAGCTCTCAAGTCATTGGATTTAGATTTTTTTTTTTGAAAGTAGCATTTAGATTTAAATTTACTTGTATAGTTTATTTTTCTATCTTTTTTTATTTTATATTTTTTTTATTTATATAAACTTTTAATATCAAATTTGGTGGCTATCAGAACAATCTATTTGAAATTATCTTTTGATACAACATATAATAAACCTATATTGTTTGCAACAAAATCAGTCATTGGCATATAAAATTTGAGTTTGTATCTATGTCCCGAAAAAACATAAAATAAAATAAAAGAGTTCTTTGGGGTTATATTATGGGAGATTTTTTTTTTTTCCTAACAGTTTTGATTTAATAAGCTTGAAAATATGATTGGATTAATATGTTGGGTTTACGTAGCACCTATTTTAGCTTTTGGACAAAGTTGTCCTTTCACATAAAAACACAAAACATTTCATGCCCCAATCGTGTCAATCTCTCCTCTTCAGTTACTTTAAGCTTTCAGCACTCTTCTTGAATCTGTGGCTTCTGCTGAACCATTTCAACCCTAATCTTATCAATCTCATCTTTACGAACATGTCATCTCTCATTGTCAGTTAAAAATTATTGCTTTTCCCTCTCCATTCTTTTCTCCTCTACTTTCACGAACTTTTCTTTTGATTACAGATTTCAACCTTGCTTCAAAAATCCTTCTTTTTCTCTGTCACTCTCTCTGACTTCCTCTCCAGTGCTTCTTCTCGTTTACCCAACTTCTCTGGGAGAAGAAATGGCAAGTCGGTTGCTCAGGTTTGGAGAAGAAAGAGTTGCAAGTCTGATTTGTTTGACTTGGGTTTAGAGCAGAAATGGGCTGCAGAACTTGGGCCTGATACTCTTGACTTGGGCCACTAAATTTGTTTGCCGAAAAACACCGAAAGCCCAAAATCAATTAACCATAAATCATGAATTTCCATTTGCAAACATGGTACATATAATAACGCAAAAATATCAACTCTAATGAGCAGAAAAATACACTAACTAAATATAATTTTATTAATTACATTTATAAAAAAGATTAAATAATAATGTTCTATTAAATAGCATATTTTGACAAATGTAATCAATTTATTAATATTAAAGTGTATTTTCATACACCAGTCACCTCAAATCGAGAGTCTAATATATTGTTGTCATGTGATTGTGTTAAAATTGCTTTTGAGATCGTATGAAACAAGTTTTATGATGTTTTGTAATCATATAATTATATTTTGACTCTATAAAAAATTCTTTTTATAATTTTGATTGTTGATCAAAGAGGTTGACCGTTAACGATCAAACCGACTAGTCACTGAGTACTCGCCAGCTAATCAACTAGTTACTAGTAACCAATCATCTAGCAACTAGCGCTTTTTTAAACACTATGTTTGGATTAAAGAACATTATTCAGTGAGAAGATTATCCAATCTTTAACTGATATAGCATGCTTTGATAGACCATGACAAATTCTCTGATCTTTAACTTGTCTTCTAGAATTTGACAGATCATAACAAATTCTCTATATTAATTATTTATAATATTCGCTAATTTCATTATTTTTTGGCTATTGATTGTTTTCTTATTGTAGTTATTCTATTATTAGTTTTCCTTATTTCTTAGGATTTTATTAACTTCCTATTTTGTATTTCTTAGGGTTTTATAAGGTTATCTCCAATATACAACACCAAATTTTAAATTTATAAGTTAACACTAAATTTTGTGTTATTAATAGTGCAACATCAAATTTGCATGTTGTCCAGTTCATTGACACCGAAAAATTGTCTTGGAAAAGAAAAGTTGGTGCATACTTTTAAGTGGGAAATTGCACTAAAATTGTGTGTTTTAGTGTATTCATTGGGGTTGGTCTAAGTTTTTCCTATTCAATTGTAACTATTGTATAATAGTATTATCAGTTATGAGACTTTATATACATCAAACCAACTCTATTCGAATTAGCTTGACAACATATGGTTAGGTTGTGTAAGTACATGAAGATAGAGATCAGGTTCACTGCATGCACTGGTTATCACTCCATATAGCTTAAAATTTATTTTTATACATATATAGATTCCTCACTCTGATCCTTTCCTCAACTGTTTCCTGGTTCTCTAAATTGATTAATTATATAAATAAGCACACAATTTTTTACAACAAATTCTATGCAGTTTGTTAGAACAAATTATTTTGCTGTATATGGCTAAAAATGTGATCATGTGTCCTACACCGATGCATCCAGTTGGTTGGCTAATTATAATTGACCATCGGTTCACTGGAGGGCATCAAAATCTCTCCCGTGTATATATATGAGCACTCCACTATCTGTACCAATCCATCTCTTGTCTTCTCTATCTGTTTGGTTTCTCATCACCTCCTATTTCTTTCTTTTTATCTCTCTAGATTTATAAATAATAAATAAATAAATAAGAAGAAGACGAACCCTATGTTGCTAGGGTTAATACATGATTCTCTTTGTGATCTTCCACAGCTTTCTTGAACTGTAAATGTTCAAAGGCTTTTTTATGAGACCAAAGGTCATGATTGATAATTTTCATGTTACCGTTCAAGTAGCTCTAGATGGTTACCACAAGGATCTTATCATCATCAACTCTAATGTAGATATCCTCTCTCTCTCTCTCTCTCTTTTTGACCATTTTTGTTAAAGGTCTCCATGTTATCAAAACTCAATTTATAGTTTTATTGACATGGATATAAACCGTTTATTATAATAATTTGTCTGAAAAAATCATGTTTAAGAGTACCCATTATATGACAATATTATTTGAAAATTTTTATTCTTTTCCTTTGTTTCTTTGTAGCTAGGGGTGTGTTCGGTTCGATTTCTACTAAAATCGAGCCGAAGATGGTAATTGTTCAAGTCGTCATTTTTGGATCCAAACATGCATAGTCTAGTAAGGGGGACGAACTGAACTGAACAAAACACCTAGTGTTTGGTTTGGTTCGGTTCAGATTTCATGTTTTAGGCTCAATTAAGTTTCAACAAAGTCTAAAGTCGTTAAGTGTGTAAAAATCAAGATTCAAGCAACAAAATGAGAGCATGAACTAAGTAGAGTCATCGAGTTACGGGTTGTTAGTGTGTGGGGTTATAGAAATATAGAGGATCGAAGTCGAAAGTATCAAGCTACTGCTTCAAAAGAGATTAATGAGTGAAAGTGCTGTGAAACTGAAATGAGAAACCATGATGAAGAAATGAGAAACCAAAGTGAAAGAAGATAAGAATTTCACGGCGAGGAGAGCTTATCGAAATGGTTACCAAAAAACCAAGGTGAGTGACAGCGAGAAGAGTTTCATGACAAGAGATGAAAAGAAGAAGAGAAGAAAGGATGCAGTTACGGGAAGAAGAGAAGGGGAAGAAGATAATGGTCTGTTACATTTAGGGTTAGGGGGTTGACATGAGGCATGCAAAATTATGCATGTACCCTATTCACGAATTAGGTTGGTTTTAGGCCCCTAAACTCAACCCGATAAGTGAAATGTAGTGTTTTTTAAGTGGAGGGTCTAAACACCCTAAAAATAAACATGGAAACCTACCCGAACACCCATGGATCGATTTCATGTTTTTATGTCCACACCTACTTGCAACAGCTCATTAGAGAGATGCATATAATCAAATGCAGTAGGGGTTCTTCATGAAAATATTATCGATTTACAAAGAGTTATTCTTTAATACGGATATTCATAATTTTTCCATTCATACGTAAAATATTGGTTTTATTTTCTCATACATACGTGTGTCTCAAAATATAGATTTTCTTATAATTGGTTTACGAAGAAATATGGTTGACAAAGAAATATGTTATAGTCTTCTTTGCTTCTAAGATAAATTAAAAGGGCACACGTAGGACTTTCATATGCAGCAAATAATGTCAAGCTGCAGATCGATAAGCAAAATTAATGTAATAGTTGGGTGTGGTTAAATTCCATAATTAAAGGAAAAAATCACAAACCAAACCAGCAAGAGCCGTTAATGCAAAAATTAAAATAAATAAATAAATAAATTGGAGATTCCTCGGATGCAAAAGCTGAAATGACGAATTATGTAATTAAGTTTCTATTGACCTCCTTCTAGAAATTACCTCACTACTTATGTCTGCCTGTCTTCAGTTATTTGAATGGTAAATTTCATTCCTTTAAATAATGTCAACCATTAATTGATTTCATTGTATTTTTCCAATTTGTATCTTTTTGAGTCTAAATCTTAACGATTGAATTGATTTTGTTGTCTTCCTCTAGTTCGAATTTAAGTTCATTTTTTTTTCCACATAATGATTTTCAGTGCTCTTTCAACATATATGGTTAAATTATTTTCACATTTTATTTGAGATTTTTTCTTTAATAAGAAAACATTGCTTGGGAATAAGGTCGCAAACTACTCCTTTTATTCCCACTATTAATTTGCAATAATTGAAGATGTTAAAATAATTCGTTTCAATTTTTTCAACATGGTTTTTATCCAAAATTTGAGCCAAAAGGGCTTTGACAGGTTTTTATTGAGAAAACATTCCCTTTTTAAAATTCATTTTTCTTTTTTACCCCACATGAATTTTATTTATTAATTAATTAATTGAGAAAATACTCCGTAATAGTGCACGAAAAACATGTAAAAGAAACAATTAATTTCCTTGTCAATGTCATTTCAGAAAAGTATTATAAATTGTCAAAAAGAGTTCCGTCAAAGTGCTTTTGGCTCAAATTTTGGAGACATGGTTATGTATCATTAAAGAGCCCAACATTAATTGTTTGTTGTTGTTGCCGCGACCTGAGGATGAGTAAAATTATTTTAAAAATTGAATTTGAAAAAATAAAAAATTCTCCCTAATAAATTCAAGAAACTACTTATTAATTTTGGTGATAATATAAAATATAAATTTATGAATGCATCATAATTACGTTTACGATTTATTAAAAACATTTAAAAAAATTTTATATCAACTACTTCAAAAGTATAAAGAAAATATCGAAGAACTACATGTATGAAAAATAATTTCAACATTTACTTTAAAATTTAATTAAATAGACATTATCTATTTATAAATTCAATACATTTCAAAGACTTTATTTGTTTACAGATGCAAAATAATGGTTGAGTACTTGCAACATCCACATCTAGAAGCCGGCAACTCCTCCAAATTTAGTTTGAAAACGAACTCTCTTAAAATGGTAAAAAAGTAAGGACATTGTAGTAATTTTCAGGGAAGATTATTACAGATAAAATAACAGTAAAAAAGAGGAAAATATTTCAAAAAACAAAACATATTAGTAAATGTCTTTGTACTATGCAACAAAGATAAAAAGTACCTGAGAAATGAAGTGACCAATATGAATCTTATTGATATTGTTGTCTCAACTGATCAACAGTTAAAAACAACCAGCATTTGTCTGCAAACCCAATTCCCTCTAAATTTTGCTTTATTTATTTATTATTGTATTTTTTATGATTAGTATAAATTCAGAGAGCAACTAGGACCATAAAAGATTTGATTATGGGGAGCAGTTTCGAAAACAACTCCTATATAGGATGAAGCAACCATCCGTAAGTGGGGAAAAAGGCCTACACAAGATAAGAGAAAAACCCACATGTATTAATGGTGGGAGATATTTTATTTGGGTGTAGAATTGTGCATCACTTGCATGGGGGTAGACATTTTAACCAATGAAACCGCCGCCCTGCTACCTTTAAATTATGCTTTAAATTGATACCGACATCATAATATCATATGTTGAACACGTAATTTAGAAAAAAAAAATACTTACATTTAGTGCAACAGAAGATTTGTTTCGAACCAAAACAAATAAACTCAAATAACGATAAAAAACTTACAAATCTTATTACTGAAAACAATACTGAACAACTTATAAAATATAAAAAAAAATATAAATCATAACTTAAAGATTAAATCTAAACTAAAAGACTTAATAATCCTAAAATAATGAGGATAAAGATTCTTAAACTAATAAGGAATTGTAAACTTGTCGTATATCAAATCTTCTTCTCTTTCAAAAAACTTACCCTCAAGTTTTGTGATTGTAGAGTAAACTTATTTGGAGGAAAATACTTGAAAATATCAGCAACATTGAAAATATTGAAAATATTTATGTTGCTAGGGAGATCAACTTTATAAGCATTGTTGCCAATCTTTTGTAGTATCCTGAAAGGACCAACCTTCTTGTCTCGTAGTTTGATGTATATGTCTACAAGAAAATGATTCTTTTGAAAATGAACCATCACTAAATCACTTACATTGAACTCCTTGAAATGCCTATGTTGATCGACATCAGTCTTGTAATGTAAATTAGCTATTTCAAGGTTTTCTTTGACTTTTTAATGAATCTTATGAATTCATTCAGCTAGTTCAATAGCATTAGAATTAACATCAAGAGTAAGAGGTTGTTATGCCCGTTTCCTCGACCTGGACAAATGAGCCGGTACAGGCCCAATAAGTATGAATAGGAATAAAGATTCAGAAGGCCTAATCCTCAGATCGCTGTAGCGAGCTCGCTGAGCTCGCGAGCTCGCACAACACCGAGACAGTTCGAGCGTGCTTTCAGTCTGCTTCAGCACCTATTCAGCTCGTGCAGTTCGCCAGATCAAAGAGCTCGCGCCAGGTAATACCTTGTGCAGCAAGTTATCAGTTCCACCTAATGTCCTGATTTCTTGCCGGCACCACTTACACAATTATCAATGAGCATTTAATGCGGCGACGATGCATTTAATGAAGAGAAGACCTCTCCTGGTGCAATAAATGCAGACGTGTGCATGGAAGGAACAATCATTACCTTTGCAATAAATGCAGTATGATTTATGTCAGGATTAATTGCAATTACCATCATTTGTAACGTGAATAACACTATTTATATCTCTTTTTGTATCTCTCTTCCTCTATAAATAGAAGAGATATTTACTGTACAAAATAAGCTGAATACACTGATATATCGTCACTCTGCCGAAATTAACTCAGAGTGACTCGTGGACGTAGGCGTAGTCATCGAACCACATAAAAATTCTTGTATCTGAACTCATTCTTCTTTCCCCCTTCTTTATTAATTGCTCCATTACTGTCTTCATCCACTACGACCAACATTCCTTCTTTTTTATTACAGTTTACCAACATTAAACTTCATTTACAACGCATTTATAACAGTCATTACCATTTGCTCATTATTCATTACCACGTTTGCAATCTGGGCTTTAGAATCTCTGGGTCGACCATTTCCTAACGTCGACAGAGGTAAATGAACTAAATTCATAGTATGTCGTGGAATCCTTGTATAGATAATCTTAAAAGATGTTTTTTTAGTAGAATAATCAGACATAATCTTAAAGGCAAACTCTATCTGAGGAAGGGCTATATCTCACTGTTATGGCTTTTCTCCACAAACGGATCGAAGCATGTTTCCAAGTGTTCTATTAGTGATTTCCGTTTGTCCATTTGTTTGTGGATGATTGGTACTACTATACTTTAATGTAGTATCAAATATTTTCCACAATGTTCGCCAAAAATGGCTTAAGAACTTGACATCGCGATCTAAAGTAATTGAACGAGGTATGTCATGCAAGCGAACAATTTCACGAAAGAACAGATAAGCCATATAAGACGCATCTGAAGTCTTCTTGCACGGTATAAATTGAACCATCTTGGAAAAATGATTAACTATTACAAAAATTGAATCGACACTCCTTTGAGTACGAGAAAGTCTAAGCATAAAATCCATTATCAAATCTTGTCAAATTATCTCTAGAATAGGCAAAGGATAATAAAGACCTATATTTTGAGTTTGTCCTTTAGCTTTTTGGCAGATAGGACATCGTTGAACAAAATACCATATATCTCTTTTAAGTTATGGCCAATAGAATCTCTGCTCTACCAAACTAATTGTTTTATCACGTCTAACATGTCTACCTAAACCTCCAGCATGTAACTCTCTAATTAAAAGTTCATGTAACGAAAAATGAGGGATACATAATTGTGTACCATTAAATAAAAACTCATAATGTATAAAAGAATCGATTACAAACATTTGTTGCAACATTTTGTCCATATTTCACCAAAATCTTCATCACTAGCATAAATATCATTTAAAGATTTAAACGCAACCACCTCAGTACTAATGGTAAATAGAAGGGAAGCTCGTCGATTTAACACATCTTCTACTTTATTTGATTGCCCTGACTTATATTTAATAACGAATGTGAATTTTTGCAAAAAGGTAATCCATCAAACATGCATACGATTGTTCGTCCTTTGGGAGTTAGTAAATTTCAAAACTTGATGGTCATTATATATCACAAACTTATGTTGGACCAAATAATTCTCCAAATGTTGTAATGCTCAAACAACTGTATAAAACTCCAATTCATAAGTAGTCCATTTTTGTTAAGCTTTACTAACATTTTCACTAAAAAACTTAACAAGTCATTCCTTTTAGGATAGTACAACTCCAATTCCTTGCACAAATGCATCACATTTTACTTCAAACACTTTCTCAAAAATGGGAAGTGCCAATAACGGAACAGAGCAAAGTTTTTCTTTAATTACTTGAAAACTCTCTTCTTGTACATTACCTTATTAAAATCCACCATTCCTTATACAATTAGTAATTGATGCCATAATTGTACTAAAACCTCGAATAAAGTACCGTAAAAGGTAGTTAAATCATGAAAACTTTACATTTCTCGAACAGTCTTGGAGATTGGTCAATCTTGAATTGCTGTAACCTTATCTTCATCAATTTGAACATCATCCTTTCCTACTATAAAACTAAGAAACAAAAGTCAATCAGTTAAAAAATTATATTTTTTAAAATTGATGTACAACTTATTTTCCCTCAAAACTTGAGTAACTTATTTGAGATGCACCAGATGTTCTTTCTTATCCTGGCTATAAATAAGAATATCATCAAAATAAACCACTACAAACCTTCCAATGAATGGTCAAAGAACTTAATTCATCAATCGCACAAAAATATTGGGTGTATTAGACAATCCAAATGGCATCACCATCCACTCATAAAGATCATCTTTAGTTTTGAATGTTGTTTTCCACTCATCGCTAGGTTGTATACGAATTTGATGATAGCCACTACGTAAACCAAGTTTAGAAAACACCACAGCTCCTTCCAACCTATTAAGCATATCGGTAATTCACGGATTGGGAAATCGATACTTGATAGTAATTTTGTTGATTCGGTGATTGTTTACACATATTTGTCAACTTTCATCCTTCTTATGAGTAAGTAAAGCCGGAACTGCATAAAGACTCATATTTTTCCTGAATTAAACCTTTGTCTAACAATTTACTAACCTATCATTATACTTCTTCATGCTCTGTTGGACTCATGCGATAATATGGTAGATTAGGCATAATAGCATCGGGTACCAAATCAATATGGTGCAGAGTATTCCTCTTAGGTGGCAACTCATTTGGTAACTCAATAGGTGATAGGTCCTTAAACTCTTCAAGAAGTGGATGCACTGTTGGGTGAATATCCACCTCAACTGTAATTGAACCCTTAACAACTAGAGCTATGAGAGAATTCTGAGTTTTAACTTGCTCTAAAAATCAGATTCTAAAATCGATGTAAATAAATGTCTATTAGTGTTACTAGCACCTTAAGGCTCCAGTTATGGTTATTGTGGCAATAGCGCGATCTTCTACCATGCTATCAAAATATAACTATGTTATCACGACCTTTGTATGTAGCATCAACATCAAAATGTCAAGCTCTTCCCAAAAGGACATGACAGGCATCCATATCGACCACATCATATACTATTTCATCTTTGTAATATTTTCCAATGGATAGGGAAACTTTACAAACATTTGTAACTTAGACTTCAGGACCCCTTTTGATCCATGTAATCTTGTAGACGTTAGGATGCTTCTTATTTTTCAGGTTCAATGTCTTAACTAACGTCTTAGACACCACATTGTCATTACTTCCACTATCAACAACAATACTGTAAACTTTATTATTGATAGTACATCGAGTTCGAAAGATCCTATGACATTGTGATTCATCGATGCTTTTGAGTGTTAACAAGAGTCGTTGGAGCATATAAATAACCAATTCCCCCTTATCCTTTTCAGTATATTTGGCTCTTTCATAAGTATCATCATCAACTTTTGGATTCTCTATGCCACCATCCACTATCTTATCGTCTTTGGCAAAGTTAACAGTTCTTTGATCAGAACAATTGTTTGAGAGATGACTAGGTTGATTACATCTTAAATGTTTTCCTAAGTTCGATTGAGCATATGGGTTTGAATTGGTCCGATTTTTCTGTTGATGTAGTGCATTGGTTTTGTTAAGAGCAACGCTAGTATTTTGTCTCTGTCCTAGAGTTGGGGTTGTAAGAATGGATTAAGAGTTGTTTTCTCTATTGCCAGTTGTTCTTTAATTGGATGAAGTATCTAGGGCATATTTGATACCAATTGGTGTAGAGGAAGATTTGTTTCAAAACGAAATGAATAAACTCAAATAACAATAGAAAACTCACAAATCTTATTACTGAAAACAATACTGAACAACTTATAAAACATAAACAATATAAACCTATTTATAATAGTTCTAATCCTAACTCTTATAGAAATAAGAATCCTAACTTAAAGATTAAATCTAAACTAAAAGATTTAATAACTCTAAATTAAAGATTCCCAAACTAAATTTGTCCTACATCAACATCTCAACCAAGGAGGGTCATAACCTCTAAATTCTACTTTGATTCTCAATTATATTTGATTCATATTTTAAAACATAGATATTGTATAAGTCACTTCTCTTTCATTCTTCTAATTCATAAATATTAATAATAAAAAAAAAAAACCAACAACTATATAAAAAATAGTTCTTCTTAAAGTTTTAAATTAAAAAAGCTTACTATGACATTGAAGATTTTTCTTAAAGTTTTAAATTACTAAAGCTTACTATGACGTTGAACTCAATCCCTACTCAATTCTAACAGCATCCACCTCGTTAATTATACCGAACTTATTGGAAAGCATAAAAAGAATAATTTGAATTAATTACGTGAACCATCTATTAATCAATTCTCATCTTGACCATCATAAAACATAAACTTCGAAATCTTATGAAGTACACTCCAATTTTATTTGATCTCCATTACTACCATACCATATATTCAAAAAAAAAAAAACAAAAAAAATCTCACAAAAATACCTGAAGCTCCATACAGAATTCTTGAACAAGTAATGCACATACATAAGTTTGAGACAAGAAAAGGCCGGCACGTATGTAGCCCTTACATGGGCCACAACAGGCCCAATGTTTCGAGGCCCAAATTCACTAGTAACAAACAAATCGACAGAAGGTTCTCGTCTCCTTGGCGTGAAGCTCAATGCGCCATTACAAGAGAAAGACGGTTAGGTCCGCTTCAACTTTTAATATTTTTAATTATAATATATATATATATATATATTTTTTTGAAGATATATATATATATTTTTTGAAACATTATATTTATTGTTTTGTAATTTTACTTTCAAGGGCAGAGATAAGAATTTTAATTTTAATTTAAATAAATATGATTCTTTTTTTTTTTTAGAAAGAGAGTGAAGGCGAGGGATTGAATTGATTCTTCAACGCAACACACTCTGCTTGCAGGACAAGGGTGAACAGAGAGAGAGAGATCGAAAAGGGACAAAATCGAAGGATGTGGTGACGTGGCACCATCGAGACACGTTGTAAATGGTGCTGCTTAAAAGCGACGACACCGTCGTTTAGCAGAGCAAATGAAAACAGGAAAAAAAATCCCTCGTCGGTCCACCAACACCCGTCTCGGCTTCCTCTACTCTTCTCCGATCCGATCACTCTATTTCCAATTCAAGACCCTAACAATATCTAATTTTTACTGATCGTTTTCAAGAGAGAAGTGGTTTGGTTAAAGTGACAGTGACTGTGACGGAGAAAAGACGACGATGCAGAGACGGAGTCCACCCAAGCACCGACACGACGGGACTTCGCCACTGCCTATGGGGATGGATTGGAGCCCTCCGCCTCGTAAATGGGTTCGCTTTTTGTTTTTGTTTTTTTTTTTTTTTTCCAGTTTTGGATTCTTTTAACTTGCTAAAGAATTTGATTGACCATAGTTGGACTTTTGAGCTTGTAATGTGAAGTTTGATGGATCGATTGTCAATTGACAAGATCTGATCAATTTTTCATTGGATTGAGCTTGTTTTACGTAAATTGGTTGATGATCATTTGGAGTTACTTTAGAATAGTTTTTAATTTTTATTCGATTTTATCTGTTTGTTACAATCATGATCAATTTATCGACGGATTTATTGTTAATTGATGAATCATTGAATCAAAATAATCGATTTTGATTGCAAAAGAGGTGTGGAGATTCTTGTTCTCCGTAGTGTGCTCTCAGCTAGTGAAAATATCCGAGCAGTTTGATGAATTTGAGTTGGTTTAGGTCCATTTCATTTAAATTAATATCTATAATATGGCGCAGAAGTTGTGGTGATTAGCTTAGTTTTATAAGCTTCATGTTGGTCTCAGTGTTAAATGATGATTGAACTGATTCGATATTGTCTTGATGGTTCTCCTTCGCTTTTAATGAAGTTTATGTTAAAAATGTGAACTTTTATATACAGAACCTGCTGAATGTGTGAATGATGAATGCATAGGTTAGGTTTTAGTATTTATTCTACTATTAATTATTTAGGGGTTGAAGGTATTTGTTTTCAATGGTTTTCCATATTTGGTCGTTGTTTGATTGATCATATATTTTGTGTCAATCTGCTGTTTTGTTTTGTTTTGAATTCTTAATAAATTGTCTGCTTTAAAATTCTAAAAATTTAATGTACCTGGTGCAGAGTGGGCAGGACACTGTTTGGCCGCACGATCCGCACACGGGATGGAGTTACTGTGTCACAATACCTTCCTGGGTTGTCCTACCAAAATCGAGGGACTCGGATCCTGTAGTGGTACTGAAATTGAATGACTCTACAGTTTTTGTCTATACCAAGGGAGGGTTAGATGTTGGTAATGTGTTATATCATGGGGTTCAATAATAGTTTGAATTGATTTTCAAAAGAATTGAATATTATTTTCCATATCTGAAGGACCCTGCACCTGTACAAAATTGGAAATTTGCTTTTGTGTAAACGCAATTTCTCGAAGTAAAAGGGCATTTAATGTCTTTGTCAGGACCTTAATTAGTAGAATATTTATCTTGTGAGTTGTGATCGCCAAATTCAGCTTCCTCTAAAAGAGGCTAAGCATTTAATGGTATGCAATTTGGTTTTTAAATGTGTTTTGTAGAATATTGTGCATCATAAGCTGTCATAAATGCGAGAGCCCTCCTTGAAGAGTAGTACAGAACTAAACGAAAAAATAGATTATGTAACAGAACTGAACGAAAAAATAGACTATGTAAAAATTGAAAGGACATGACAGAAGTTATGAAATTATGTGTGTATTATAATGATAAGTATGTTGGTCATTACTGACCTTTTAAATACATATTTTGTAGTTTAGTTTAATACCAGTGAAGATATACTTGTTTGTGTTTCTTTCATTCTTTGTATTTTCCTGCAATTTTGTGAAGGTTTGGTAACCTTATAAAAAAATTCCTTAGTATAGATGATATACACAGTAAATGTCATCTCTCTAGTTTTGTGGATGTGCACACACTTTATACGACGTCCTGACTTTACAAATGCTCTATGTTAACTTTCTTAAGGGGCAGTTTTACAGGGTTCAGGTTGGTCTTCAATCACCGGAAGGAATCACAACAACACGAGGAGTGTTGAGAAGATTTAATCACTTCCTGAAGTTATTTACTGATGTAAGTCTAAGAAGTTCTTTACATCCTAACATGCTGTTAGAGTCTTTACTTATTTCAAATCACATTATCATGCTCTTATCTTTAAGATCAAATATTTATAGTTAGTGACTTTTTGGCAGCTTAAAAAGGCGTTTCCCAAGAAAAATCTGCCCCCAGCTCCACCCAAAGGGCTTTTGCGAATGAGAAGCAGGGCACTGTTGGAAGAGGTAGGCAATGTGTTTGTACTCATTATTTGTTTTGCATTAGTGGTTAAGCAAGTCAGACACCTCATAACATTGGTCACTCTTGGACTGATGGTAAGTTTAGAAACTTCTATGAGAATCCTGTGAATTAATTTTAGAAACTTAGATGAGAGTCCATGTACTATTCACAAAATGAGTTCATTTAACGCATATGGAAAATATTTTGTTAGACTCCTATATTCATATAGCCTGTGACTAATATTCTTAAAAGGCTTAGTTTTGTTGCAGAGAAGGTGCTCTTTGGAGGAGTGGATGACAAAGTTACTATCAGACATTGATTTATCAAGGAGCGTCGTAGTGGCATCTTTTCTTGAATTGGAAGCTGCTGCGAGGTCTTGTATGTGCCATTTTACTGCATTAAGTGTAATTTCAAACATTTATGCTATGTTCTATGCATACTGAAAGTAGATCTGTAATTGAAATTATTGGGATATTTTTCTTTCTTTGAGTGTCGAAGATTGTTGATAATTTTCTTGTCGTTTTGACATTCATAAACTTCCTTTCAGCATTTCAAGACGTGAATCGAAATGAATCAGAAGCAAATTCATCTGGTAATAGTGCCATTTCTTCACCTCAAAAGCCTCACAATTCTAGCTCAGCTCATGTTGGTAGTTCATCAGTGACTTCCGACTATGGAAGTGATACTGCTTATGAAACGTCTGAGCTGGGAACACCAAGGTTAGGAAGGGAGGATGGTTCTGAAATATGTGTAGAAGATCTAACACTAGATGATGATCTGACAAGTCCTATTGAAAAGCTTGTGAAGTATGGTATGTCCAATATTGATGAGGGATTGTTCATGGGACAGACTATTTTAGAGCAACTTGAAGGTCTTCCTAGGCATAAAGCACGTGCCCAACATGTCAACAATGTAATAGAGAAGGATGCGTATAATGGAAATGTTTCTAAAACCTCATTTCTTTCTGGCAATGGGATGGACCTCTTCGCTGAGCCAGAGCCTGGTAAAGTGATTGGTCACATTCGAAAGCTATCAGCTGAGAGTGTTAGAAGTGATGCAAGTTCTCTAAGAGGTAGTGAAATGTCAAACTCAGGCATTCCGAATTCATCCGCAGAAGGATCACTTGACTTTCCTCGAGGTGCAGAGGTTTCAAATGCCATGGAAACTCTTGGCAACTCAGACTTGCAATTTTCAGGTGATGCACAAATAGCTATTCCCCTGGATCAGCGCCCAAAATTGTACAGGGTTCTGTCGACCATGGAGCGGAGATTAATAACTGCAAAAACAGACATGGAGGACCTTATAATGAGATTAAATCAAGAAATTGCCGTGAAAGATTATCTGACAACAAAGGTACCTGAGAATATTCTTTTCCAGATGCCAGTTTTGGGTTGTGTTGATTCGCTGTTTGTTCGGTTCATAGGCCTATGTTATATTTGCTGCTAGCTGGATAATATACAGAATTATCACAGTGTAGGTGGGCTAAGGAATCAATGCCTTTTTGTTCTTGTTCTTGTATCCTCATTAGGTCTAACACACTATACACACCAAATTACATGCAAAGACTCAGATAATTGCATTCTTTTTCTTCTGGGCCCTTGAATAACTGTAGTAGATGATTCTTTTTCATCTGCTTGTTAAGAGACAAGTTGGATGTGACATCCCCCTAAATAAATGATGGGAACATTGAACTTGGTGTATTTATTTGAATGAATGTACTAACGAAAAATCTTTTGCTATTTTGTTATTTTGCTTGAATTTAAGATTTCAAGGTCTGTTATTGATATAGGTTTGAATATGTCAATTATTTGGCACGGATGCAATGTGATTTTTATTAAGTTGCCTTCAATTATGAAAGCAAGATTGCTTGTGCACTAGCAAAGGTCCAAATCTGACATTTGTATTGTTACAACATTTATATCTGAACAGATTATACTAAAAAAGTTATTTTACTTATGACATGGTGTATCTATAACCAATTACATCTGTTCAGGTCAAGGATTTGGAAGTGGAACTTGAAACTACTAAACAGAAAAGTAGAGAAAACCTGCAGCAAGCTATTTTGATTGAGAGAGAAAGAGTTACACAAATGCAATGGGACATGGAGGAACTTCGGAGGAAATCCTTGGAAATGGAGTGGAAGTTGAAGTCAGGACAGGTTATATTGCCCTTTGTTGCCTCTTTCTCTCGCCCACTTTTGTCTTATTCCAGCAATTTTTGTAGATATGTTTCACTTAGAAGATGCTTATTCAGTAAGAATGAGGGATAAAAAAGATAGGAGAGATCCCCCAAGAATCCTTCAGAGGCCACTTAATTTCTCATTCATTATCAAAAAATTCCAGAAAGGAACATGATACATGTTTTATGCTGTTGAATATTGGTTGAATGTTTAGCCAGTATTAAGTTGAAACATGCCATGATTGCATTATACAATACTTAACAATTTTACAGTTAATCTACTCTTGCCAGTATTTTAATGTGATTCAGGATTTCTGGTTTTAATAGATGCATTTGTAAATTATCATATTCCGTAGA
The DNA here is from genome assembly GCA_019925255.1 of Litchi chinensis. NCBI lineage: Eukaryota > Viridiplantae > Streptophyta > Magnoliopsida > Sapindales > Sapindaceae > Litchi > Litchi chinensis. Next base: position 42,126,168 of record CM034461.1, read on the forward strand.
GCAAGACTCAATAGAAAAATTTCATGCTCTCTCTAACAATATGTTAAGTTAATTTTTAGCTCTTAAAGTAATTAAGATATCAGTATTGATGTGCGGAACTATTACAGGATGGGAAATCACATGTGGAATCAACAAAAGAATCGGCTGTCCAGGAAAATGATTGGGCATTGAAGGAGTTGGATGCCACAAGGGAGCAACTTGAGAATTTGTCGAAGCAATATGAAGAGCTGGAAGCAAAGTCAAAAGCAGATATTAAAGTTCTTGTTAAAGAGGTTAAGTCTCTCAGAAGTTCACAACAAGGACTGAAACGGGAGCTTGGTCGGGCGCTGGAGGACAAATCTGAGACCGAGGTGTTTATTGCTCTGCTAAATTATATCTTTTATGTTAAGTTTGTTTCTAGAAGAAGTATTATTCTTACCACTTGGACCTATATTATTAAGCATTATAGATATCTTAAGAGCAAACAATTGTGAATATAATGGCACTTCACGGCCACCAATTATTGTTGTGGGGCTTCTTGTTATGTTTTTTATTTAGATTAGATTCAATTTCTTGTTGGTGAAATTTATTGGTTATTTTATCTTAAGACCATCTAAAACTGTTTGAAATGCTGTTTAAAATGTGAATTTAAATCTTCCTTTCTGTACTATTAACCTTTTAGTTTCTTTCAATGTATTTAGGAATTTATTATTTATTTGAACTAAAATAACAGGAGAAATGTTACAGTTCAAAAGATTCTGAAACATTGTATCTTGGTGCAGAAACTTCTTCAACAGGAAAGACATATGACTGATAGTGTGAAAATTGCTAGAAGAAAGCTTCTACATGAATGCAGAATTCTCCACAGCCGGTTTCAAGAATGCAATATTAATCTGCTTACTGAAGACGAAGACAATTTTAACTTGGAATCTTCTTCACTAACAGATGCTGTAGACTTGTTGAATACTTGTGATGACCAAATTGCCTGCCTACTTGCCGAGGTATTCTCTAAACTTCTTTAATGTTAAATATGAACTTTTATTATCTTTGCTACTGTTTTATCCTACACCTCTGTCTTGGATTTCATGGTCTACACGCTGTTTGTTGTCCAATCAAGTGACCAAAACTCAAATCCTAGGTTAAGTCTTCTTTTTTCTATCTTTTTGAGGCATTTCCAGCATGACAGAAGAGAGTAAAGAACCTGAAAATGGAAGATTTTTAAAGTGTCTGCTGTTTGAATATATAAGAAGCAGTTTTATACTGAACATCTTGGTAAAAAGTAATTGCCTACAGGCCAGATTGCATTGTGGTAGATTGGGTGCATGATTGATCGCTTGTGAACTGGAATTTAAGAGTTCATGGATCTCATGTTAGATAAGATAAATCTAGGAAGAACAGGAATAAATAAGTGAAAGACGAGAAACTTATAGTGATTTGCTACTATAAGGTGCCATTTAGAGTATGGTTGAAGTATTGTTGCAAATATGCACAAAACTTGTTTTCTGTTTAGATTGGACTGAATTTAGTCGAGTTCTACAAGTCTGTCTATCAAATACAATCATGACAAGATGATTATGTTCCTAATTAATTGGTACCCCTTCTCCCTGTATTTGGTTTGCACTTTCGCCAAGACCTAACTGCAGTTTTCCCAAAATAAAATTTCAGGCACAAAAATTCTCTGAAGATGTTGAAGTCGCTACTTCTGGTGTCGATAAAATTCACTACAACAATGATGATACATCATCGGATGATGAGTTGAGGAAAATGATATCAGATATCTTCATAGGTAATGCTAAACTAAGAAAACAAGTGAACTTCACCATACGTCGGGCCCTCATGTCTAGAAACAATGATGCTGCTGCTTCTACATCGAATGTGCATAACAAAGCATCCGAAAGATGAAATGGAGGTTGAATATTGTATTTTATCATCTCTGGTTTTTTTACCCCATCAATAGTGAATGATGAGGCACCCGTTCACCCCTGTTACATTCTGCTTAACAAGCATTTGCTGTTTCAACTGGTTGAATTCACTGAAACCATAGTTTTAACTCATTGGAATTTTGTGGTTCCATATGTACAAGCCTTTAGAAAAAAAAGAAACCAAAAATTGCATTCTGCACTATCGTTGTATTCCTATACTCTCGTAGACTTGAAGAACTAGTATAAAAAGATGAAAGGAAAACCATTAATGAAGTATACACCTTCATTTTAGTTTATTTTATCCAAAATTTGAGATGCTTAATGCATTAAATTTCCTGAGTACATTGAACTTCTGGGTTTCCATATCCCACAAGTCAGATATTTTGTTTGTTTCGATGAATGCCGATGATATAAAGGCCAAAGGTCCCAATAATTGTCTAAGATTTGAATTCTCTACTGACTTCTAAATTATGTTCTGAGATTTGGTGAACCATGTAACTTGTTGACATTATTAATGGCATGTGATTGGTTGATATCATGATATGTCAAGGGAATGCTGTCTACATCTAGAAACATAAACTCTCCATTGGATCTTTCGCTTAAAACTGTTAAAACGATACATAACAGGCCTAAAAGAAGACAGAGCTCACAAGAAATAAAATTAAAATTAAAAAAAAAAAAAAAAAAAAAAAAAAAATTGTACAAAATGAGCCTTCTGCATGGTGAAATCTAGCGACCCAAAACTTGGTAGTGGTGGTGACAAGTAGCTCAAGCATCATCTTCTTCCCCAATTCAGCCCAAGCTTGTTCCAAGTCCTATAGAATCTGGAACAAAAAGGACATTGACAGAATAGAAAAATCAGCAAAAACTATAAGATTGGAATGCTGAAGGATAACAATTATTTGAAATATGAAAATGGAATATATTCGGTCCAACCTCACGAACCTAGAGATTATACCAAAAAAGAAAGAAAGAAAGATAGAAATTGTTGTGATGGTGACAGCAGAAGTAGAAAAATTGGCATCAGAACTAGCCCATCTATGGAGTAGTTTTCAATTCAACCAAGTGAAAAACAAACATAAAAGGGAGAGTGGGAGACATTAAACTGTCAAGCAAATGTGGTTGTGAATTGATGCATATGCCCCACAAAAATGTATTAAAATACACAGTTTGTCTTGGTACAGTAGAAACATTAACAGTTTCTACAAAAGTGCCTCCACAGTAGAACTTAAATCAATGAAAATAAACTAGAAAGATCGCGCTCTTTGTGCATCTGATAATGACATTACCAATTCATTCAAAAGGATGTATTGTACCTTAACAATAATTATCCAATTCGCGAGGCTCCACAAGAATATAAAGAGGCTTTCCGTTAAGTCTGCGTTGCCCCTGAAAGGTAATGCCATCATCAAAAAGAAAATTGTAAATATATCACTTCTGCTATCTTTTCTTGGACAAATATAAAAAAGTTGTATCATTGTCATTCTACAGTAGCGTTCAATGAGATAAACTCAAAAACATGAAATAGTTTAAGTAATCTCTATAGTCCATGCTTGAAAATAGATTAGGCTGCTCCAAGCAACATTAAACACCATTCATTTCTAAATGAGACAAAACCCTCAACCATTATAAAACAAGACCAAGTTGCATCTGATTGACCATACCATGATTGCTCTTAACGTTCTTGTATGGAAATGGTTATAGAAAAAGTAAATATGATTGCAATCAACTAATCAAATTGTTCGATTTTTATGACACCCCACATGTTGTGCATCACTTTACCATGAAAGTCTAGACATTGAAGAAATGATAAAAAGAGAGACATGATAATAGACAGAACATAGATAGTTTAAACATTACCTTGACCTCAGGCAACCCAATTACACAAGCACACTCAACAACTTCAGCTTCCATGCGTTCTTAAGAAACAGAAATTCGGGGTAAAACAACATGATTTTAAAAGTATAAGCTAAACAAATAGCAGTAGACAGAACAAGAAGACCCAAAATAGATCACCAACTTACCCAAAAGTTTAACTGCTGCTGAGAGAGTCCCGCCCGTAGCTACCAAGTCATCGATAATTATAGTACGTTCACGAGGCTGAACAGCTCCAACATGCATCTCCAAACAGTCGGTTCCATACTCTAGCTCGTATGCTTCAGAAATTACCTCACCTGCAGTTTAGCACATTGAAGACAAAGAATGTGAACGCATATACAAACCAATAATAAACCGAAAGTGAGAGCATATTCCACGTTTAACTCAAGTACCTGGCAGCTTGTTGGGTTTTCGTAAAGGGACAAACTTTGCTCCGATGGCTAAAGCAATCGATGGACCAAACATGAATCCTCTAGCTTCAACTCCTACAGTAAAAATTTTGCCAAAAATGATTTACATTTTCAAACAAGAACAAAATACTGACCTAATTTAATGCTCTATTAACATGGAAGAATGGGGATCACAAACAATCACACTACTGTTTGAATGTGTTTTGTAACAACTCCAATGTGACCATAAATTCTGATACTGACAGGCATGTGCAGCTTCATTTATTTCAAGATCACACAGGCTAAAAGCCATATCAAATTCGATACCATCATCAATGCCTGTACTCTTGTCACATGGTACAGCCAAAATGAAACCAATAATGCTATTCAAGAGAGAAAATATTGAAACACTACAGAGTAAAAAAGATTTTTTTTATACGGTTTTTTTTTAATCAACTATCTCATATATGCAAATGCAAGTAACATTTTTTCAAATGCATTGCATGTCAAAATTTGTAGTAGCACAAACCCTTCAAATTTATTGTCTTTCAACATGCATACCCACAAAAGATCTCCAAAGTAGTCAACTGAAACTACTATAATATGCCCAAAAAAATGTACTGACCACTGACATAATCAAAATCAACTTTTTTTTTTTACTTTGAATAGTCCCTCGAGTTTCCTTCTTTAAAACCCAAAATAATAATAATAATAATATAAAGAAGAAAAACTAGAGAGAGCCCAAACAAGAAACAAGTATTTTCCCAGAATGTTTTAGAACACATTCATGAGTCAAAATGTGCAAAAGAGAGTAAAAACCATAGCCAAAAAAGTACCTTTTTTTTTATGTATAGAGCAACAAATAAAATAAAAGACAGTACCAGCAACAACAGAAATGTCCATGTCTCTGTACCGATCGACAAATATGTCCACCGTGTCCTTGAACGCCTTGTGATTCAACAACAACGTTGTTATATCTTGAAACATTATCCCTGCCAAAAAAAAAAAAAAAACAACAAACAACAATCAAAACACACGCCCAAAAACCAAAAAACTAAAAATAAAAAACCAACCAAACCAACCTGGTTTTGGGAAGTGAGGCACGACGCGAATTGCCTGAGAAATGGCTTGGAGCCTGGGGTCTCCTTTCAGTCCATTCTCTGCTGCAAACATTTTTGTCTTGGTTTCTTTTCACTGACAGACTCACTCTGCCTGGTTTTTGTTTGTTTAAAAAAAGGATAATGGGTTTGGATACTTGAGAGAGGCTTTTATGGCAGAAAAGAGTAGAGAGGAGGATGGATTTTCTCTCTCTGGAAATGGGTTTGGAATTTTAACATCTTTTTTCCCTCCTAAAAACTAAAACAGAGATAAAAAGATCAAGTGAGTCTCGCTGCCCTCTCTCTCACTCGAATAGTGAGAGAGTGAGAGACAGAGAGAGAGAGAGAAGGTGAGTGTATTAAATACCAATATTTTGTCTATTTATGTTGGCCCAACCAAAGCACTACTTGCGAGCTGTGATCGGGACTATGTTGCCTTTCACGCTCTCTCCGATCACGTGTTTCATACTTGCGCATCATGCACATAAAATTAAAATATTGAAAGGGAAAAAAAATAAGATTAAAAAAATTTACAACTTCGTAAAGAACAATGTTAGATGATCCAAAACATTTATCTAAATTCATAATTAAATGATATTATATATAGGTTATCATCATTATGTATGATATTAAATGATGTGATGATTAATATGTTAATTATAACTCATCTACTAGATATAAATTTTATAAATTAACATTACATTTTATATAAATATATCTATTTCTTTTTTTTTCTCCATTGAGTTTGTAAGGATAGAAAAGTGATTTTATGCAAAATTTGCAATGGATGTTAAATTACATATGAGTTTTAATGTATTATTAACGATTTATAAGGTCAAAGGATGTTGAATTTTTTACTTGTACATGATAGATGGAGGGAATAGTATGATAGAATAAATTTATAATAAGGAGGTTCCTTATACATTTGAAGGTCGAAAAAGAAAAAAAAATATGTATGTTATTAACTTAGTATTAAAAACAAAATCTGATATCGTCTTATCGCTCTTGATTGTCATATTTGCATTGTGTGGAGCTCACTTGTGCTTGGCTTTTAAATTTTTAAAGTTTACTCTGAGTGAATTATGAAGTGGGTTTTATCTTTTTATTTTTTTATTTCTCATTCTCTTATTTGTAGGTAATGAAATAAGTGTTTAGAGTTCCTTTATTAAAACTTAAGACTTTGTGATGATCAATATTTAATAACTTTTTTAACATATACTTTGTTGCATATTTTAATATATAAAAAGTTGCACCGCTGTGTATTTCATGAAGTTTTTCTAATTTAAATTTGCTGTCATATTAAATTACTAATGCAATTGAACCTCTCCCGTGGCATATGAATATTTTTACTGGCACAAATTTTTTATAGCCCCAAAAGAAATTAGTATTTAGTAATTTTAACTTTTTCTTTTAGACAGTATAAATACACATTAAAATTACTGAGACCTCATCATTTAGACTTTGTAATGGATGAAGTTATAATTTCTAATCTTGTGATTAGATGTTTTGGAAAACACTAACAACTTGCAAAAGAGTCTTGGGACAATGAAGGTTGGAATTAAATAATTTGAGTTATGGTGAAATTTTTGTTGAGTTTTTATAAGATTTTTTTTATGTGTCATTTAAGGCAAAATAAGCCATTACCTATAGGTTTGAGGTCCCCTCCTTTCATGTATGCATGACTCCACTCTCCATTTAGTGCATGTTTGTTGCATACATAAATAGGTTCACGTCTAAACCTCACTTTTGTCGCTCAAATGTGATGCGTGGAAGTTAGCATGTTAACACTTTTGCTGCTCGATCGATGGGCTTGTTGGATAGGTTTCATGATGATGGAAGGAATGTCGGAGTCAAACGTTTCGTATATATATGCTAATGGGTTTGTCGTTATTAAGCCTATTGAGCCAAACTTTGACTTATTTATTAGACCTGCATTATTTCCTTTCCAATTAGGCTATACATCAGGCTCCTCATTTTATTGGAGATTTTATCCAATACAAACCTTTGAGGCACTACTTTGACTATTACTTTTATTACCGTTACTCCCTAAAAGTGGAAGAAAGTTGCTCATAAAACTAGTGGGACTTTTTAGTGGATTACTCATAATTTATGAGTTATTTTGAAATTATTCATTTTATGGACAAAGGTGTTCGAATCCAACTCTTCGCTAATTAGTAAGTTGGGTGAGAGTGCACTAGTTAGCACTATACTTTAGAGCTTAGTAATTTTAATAGCAATTCCAACTATTTTGAAAACACCCCTACATTTATGGGTAATTTGACAATTTCCCGATAGTTTACGAAGTCAATGGACGGGTAGACCACACACGAATCCACCGAGAGTAGGACAAACAAAGCTTCTACTGTTCACTGTATCTAGCTTGCGAAACCTACGTTTTCCCAATCTATAAAGGAAGATTCTATGTTACAGAGTCTATCGTATTAAAAGTAACAGTTTCACATTAAAATAATCCAAATTAAAAAATCAGTATGATCCGACGGCCGCGATCGAGTCAAACGGGATACCCCATTTTTTGATCAACAATTATTTTTCTTTTTAATATTCGTATTAAATCAAAATTTATATCGAGAAAATTATTCAAAATTACCATTCATAGAAACATAAATGTAAGCAGTTAACCATGCAACCAATATCATATTATCATTTATAGCGAACTGAATAAGTAAATATCACTGTAATTTTAGTGTATTCCTAATATTTTATTTGTTCTTTAAATAATAGATATTAAAATTTTTAAAAATAAAAATAGCCATTAAAGATATTTCTAGATTACCTTTGTCTTTTTTTGAGAACTATTCTCATGTAACTTTTACCCATTTTACTATTTTTTATCAAAATGTCATTATAATGTAAATGACTGTAATAAAATCAAACACGATGCCTAATATTTTAATAAACAATGACATAAGATAAGTTAATATTTCAATACTAATATATTGATGATATTGTCTTATATTTAACATGATTGATATTAAAAATATCCTCTAATTATTTTAATATTTTATATTTTTATCAAAATTAAAATTTATGATTTTCTCAACAAAAATTAATATTTATTATTACACCGAAATGGCTTTGAAATCTCAATTAATATATAAGAAACAGTAGCCACTGTTACTTTACCCCTCTCTGCTCCCAGGCTTTTTGTGAAAACCGAGAAGGGCACGGAGGGACAGTTTAGTCATTTGGGAGGAAATTGACGGCTACTGATTGGCAGAGAATCATGTAGCAGAAGATTTTTAGATTTTGTATGGGTGGTCCCTGATGGTGTTGTGTGTTGTGCGTGGTCCATGCCTACTGCAAGCTGCTGACGTGGCGTGATGGAATGGGGCGTTTATTTAAACAGAAAGAAAGTAACAATTTGGGTTCGATCCGACCCAGAACATAATCTTTCATGGATCCCTCTTATTGTTGCTGTATTAAGATAAACCAATAAAATTTTATCTTTTTTCATATTTTATCCTTCTCATTGGTTTGTCCTTTTATCTTATATTTCTTATTAGTCCATTTCATTGAATAAGCAATGACACGGACCTATACAAGATTTTATTCGGAAGTGATGGAATGCTGCCACGTGTGCGGACGATGGTATATTGAAATTTGTCTTTTACTGTGTAGACCATATATTGTTTCTTTATTGTTGTGGACCCCTTGGTAGATACGGGTGACGTCATTATTTTATGAAGCTCAATCAAAGCTTTTTCCACTTCTGAACGAACAGCGTTAGGACCATACTCCAACAGGTGGCGCCATTTTTTTTTGGGATATTTGTAAAAACTCCCCTGAAAATAAAATAATAGAAAAATACTCTCATTTTTTAAAATATTAGGGAAACTACCCCCACTTTTTAAAATATTAGGTAAACTACCCCCTACCGTTAAAATCCGTACAAACCGTTAGAGATTTCCATCCACAATTGTTTAAAAGTCCAAAATACCCTCAGTTTGGGGGGTATTTTTCAATTATTTTGCTTTTCAGGAGGATTTTTTTATAATATTTTTCTCATCAACTTATCAAAATTGAGGGTATTTTGGACTTTTAACAATTGTGGATGGAATGTCTAACGGTTTGTACGGATTTTAACGGTGGGGGGTAGTTTACCTAATATTTTAAAAAGTGGGGATATTTTCTTATTATTTTGATTTTCAGGGGGTTTTTACAAATATCCCTTTTTTTTTTTTTTGATTTCATTCAGATTTTTTTTTTTTTTTTTGAAAAGGTCATTAAGAATTTTTTTAACATATTTTTGAGTAGTTTTTTTAATGTATATTTTTTGAGTATAAGAACTATATCCGAAACAGATTCAAAAAATTTAGGGACCAATCGAAATATGACATTAGTGACATAATCTGAGAGATTATTTCCAATTAAGAGGGATCTATCCACACGGATGTAGGGGAGAGATCCACACTAGAGTGAGAGAGCAACTCACATAATTGACAGGAGACTTATTATTATTATTATATATTATAGAAATTTGAATTTTACAGAATGGGATGTCGAACTCACGTCTCTTACAAAGGGAGGCATGGTGGTTGCTGGCGCCGTTGGTTAGCGCAAGCAACCAAAGACTAGTTTTTTAATATTAGCATTTAGAATTAGCAAATCTTCCATATTGTGATATTATAAAATGATGTATTTATAAACATTTTACTAAATGTTAGGTAAATATTTGTACATAGTGGTAACACATGCCATTTAAGTAAAAATTAACACTTAAAAATTTGAGGAAAAATCGCAAATAATGAATGATGAGTTCATTATTCTTTTGCATTAATTCATTTGCTATTTGTGATCTTAATTGTGTTATAAGATACAAGTCCATACTACTTTTATATGTCAAGAACATTATATGTTCTAGACAAGAAAAAATTTGTCAATGGTATATTTCTTATATAGATAATATTGTAGATTCAAATTACGTGTTCTTCTTCTAAACTTTAGCCATAATAGTTTAAGAAATATATATTTATAACCTCGTATGATATAATCAAAATAATCTATCAATCTAAGATATTTATTGTAAATGTCATTATAATTTTTATACAATTTATTATAGCATACTTCAAACACAATGGACAAGGTCAACAGAAAAAAAAAATGAAGAGTAGGAAATGGGGGACATAAAAGACTTCTTTAAAAAAAAATTAATAATAATATTTGATTTATAAAATATTCACAAATTATTTATCGCATCGTTTAATAAATTTAAATCAAATATTTAAAAATTATAACATTACTAATAAAAATATATATATAAAAGACTGAAATGATAAAAAACGGATGGAAGATGGCAACACAATTAGAGTACAGATTTTGATGGCATACCATTTTAGTATGGTTACAAGGTAATTAATGCTTATTTAATTGAAATTTAACTCTCTAAATTAGTTACTCTTTATAAATAAAATATTAAAATTACAGTCCAATATATTTTAATGGCAAACAGCATTTATTTAATTTAATAATATTTAAGACTCAAATCATTTTCAATGAAAATAAATAAATAGATGGTGGTATTAACTTACATAATTTAAGGCCTATAAAATTAAAAAAAAATCATAATTACCTAATAAATGAATTAGTTAAATATTAGTAAATTTTATGATATATTAATAAAAAAATATAAACCAAAGATGAAAATAAGTACTTATTAAAGATATATATATTTTTTTGAAATAGTATATACATATCTTTTGAGAATGTAGAATTCCCATGAAATGAAATCATAACCAATTTTGATACGTTTTAGACTTTTAGGTAATATATAAGGTCAAATATTTAATGATTCAACAGTGTCGAAATTGACTAAACAGCGACCAGTTTTGAAAGCTTAATTGAGAATCCCGCAATCCAACTTTCAAACATGATCTAATATATCATCATTACTCATTGATTAATACATAATATAATCAAAAGACAATGCAATACATAGATAATGTGTGTGTAATGGACGCGCCTCATCAGCACGTGGATGCCGCACATTCCTATCAAGGCCCCACAAAAATAAGATCAACGTACCAAAATCACTGTTCAGGCGCACGCGTGTATACCTCTGATAAACATTATAACATGATCATTAAGACTTAGATAGACCACCTCTCACATCTCTTAGATTACAATATACCATGTTTGATACCTTTTTTTATGATCGTATGGTCATGATCGACGGCCCAGATCTGTTGACGTACTCAGATGTTGAATCAGGACCGCTCGTGTTGTTGATCTCAAAAGATCATGCGTGATCTTCGCCTTTTCATCTTTCACGCAAAGTCAATGGCATGTATGAAGAGCAGTGATCGCATGTACGCTAGCCCATCACGTTTTGCCTCTCCAGACCCCACGTAAAAGAGAATAATATATATGTTTTTTTTTTTAAATTTTTTTCAATTGGTCATTTTTATTTTGACAATTCGATTCGAAATATATCACCAAATCTTTCTCGAATTACTAAGAGAAATTTTAAATAATATTATTTTCTTATAAAAATTAAAATTTGTTAGACACTGTTTTGTATCATTATTTTTGTTTCATTTTTTAAATAATAGGAATACATTTACATTCAAGTGTTTGGAAGAGCCTAAACAAACATCCACGCTCAAGTTAGCTGACATTCATTTAGTAACACATATATCACTTTTTAGATAACCCTAGTTTTCTAGTACAAAAGAGCTATTGAAAAACCAAAAACTTAAAAAGTATAGTATATATTAAGATAACATTTGAAAAATAAAACTAAAATCAATATTAAACAAAAACGGAATGAGGTCTATTAAAATTAAATGGGACTAACACATCCTAGATAATTGAGTCTATAATAAACATTGATCTCCTTGTATTTATTTTTCTTTAAAGGAAAAACAGTTATTTTCATTAAATAAGAGATATTCGATCATACACGTAAATAACACCTACCAAATTTAGACATTAGATTCTATCCAACTTAATGCAAAACAGGTAACCACAAGTCCGTATCTTGTTTGCTATCAAAAATCTTAGCGAACCCCTAGCATTTAATAATAATAAATTGAAAAAATAGCAATAAAATAATTATATTGGGTAAGACCTCGTACCACCGAGTAATGATGAGGATTATCTGTAGAGAGCACAAATCACCCATACCTAACCTCAACCAAATCTTCATCGACACTTTACTGCTTTGGCTGTTGTTTTAAATTAATTTTTTAATTATCGTTTTATCCACTAATTATTTTATTAGATCGTTAATCATTAAGTTTGCTTTGGCGTATACGAGATGGAAACCAAAATCATATGGGGCCCTATTTTCATTTTTTTTGGGTTTTCATTTTCATTGTACTACTTACAGACCACATCAGAGACTCTCAAGTAACATATAGATGTAGTTTAGAGCCTCTTTACATTATTAGACCAAGGTGGGGACTCTGTGTTTGACAAATCGCTGTTTGGGATGAGATTAATGTGTTGATTATCGGTTTTAATAAGATATTAGATAACAGATTATGCATAGGGGTCTTCAATAGTTTTTAGGGGATTTCTAATGAATAATTAGTGTTAACTCTTCTTTCTCTATGATATTCCGATCCAATCATATATTGATACATCTTAATTAGTTAGTTTTATGAAATTTCATAAATTACGGAATTTTTAAAAGATGGGTTTATGGTGATTTCCTTTTTATGGTTTTATGCAAAGTATTTTAATGAAAATCTAGAAGATTTTTTTATGAATGGTTAATTTTTTTTTTTTTTTTTTGAACGCAATGAATGGTTAATGTTAAGTCACCTTCCTTAGTGATCTAATGGTCCAGTTATAAAAAATCGATACCTATAACTGTTAGATTTGGTGAAATTTTACAAGTTGATGACATCTCTCACAACGAAAAGGGTTATGTTAACTTTTATTTTTTCAATTTCTTGTGAAGTTCACAATTAAAAATTTAATCATTTTGGTTTGCCATACCAAATCACACCTCAATAGAAGTATACACTTATTTTTTTATTATTTTGTTTAACGTGGATGATAAGAACAATAAAACACACAATTGGGAAAAAATAAATTGAAGGTTTTACAAGCATTATAACTATTTTTTTTTTTAAAAAAAAATTATTACATATACTATTACATCAATAGTATGCAACTGGATATTCTAGATAAGCTTACTGAAACACGGTTCCGAAAGAAGACTCCCTAGAGCAGAAGAATGGATCCTAAAGGAAAAAAGAGAACCTCACATGTTGAGAGGAAAACTAACTACTATGAAAGTGGCCGTAGTAAGTTGACCTTGACACACTAATGTACCAGATGGTTGTCTTTCCACAAAAGTATTGGGCCTTTACTCAACATTATAACTACCTTGTTCCCATGTTATGTTTCATTTTTCAATGTTTTCATATTCAAAAGATATTTTTTCATCAAAATTCCCTGGATTTTATAAAACTTTATATGAATGTTAATGTAATGAATCAATCACTAGAGAAATGTTATATGTATGTTGGAATAATAATAACACAAAAACTTGGAAATTTATAAAACTCTATACGAATTTTAATGTAATGAATCAATTACTAGATAATTGTTACATGTATATTTGAATTGTAACATGAATGTTAATGTAACGAATCAAGTTTAGATCTTGGTAAAATGCGGAAATATTTTGTTGAATAGTAATAACACTAAAACTATTGCTTTCGTTTGTTTAAACTGAACATGTGGGTAAGGGTTACTAATTCGAGGAAATGGAATATTATATTGTTCTTTTGGTTGTAGCCACCTTTCTTTTTTATTTTATTTTATTTTTTTTGATGAGGCTGTCAAAAGCGATATTGTACTTAGAATATTCATGCGTGCGGTCAAATAAAATTGATGCTTTTGATGAGCGTAGAGTTGTACAGGGCAACAATATCTTATCCAAGTGTTTGGACTGATCTGGTTGGTGCAAAAGACACAAAAATTTGTCCATAGGTACGATTTGGACAATGATCTACCATCACCAAGTCAAAAATTAAGTGTTTTCAAGTTTTTTTTATGCATAAAATGTTTGTCTTTCTATGTTAGAGATAGAATAGCTTTATCGAAATCTTCTAGTAGTCTAAAGTTAATGATACGTATCAAATTTAATGATTATTAATTATTTAAGTAACATAATCATGTCAACTAGTTAGTTCAATGATAATCATGAATATAATTTCGTTACGAAGAAAAAATAGACATTCCATCAACCTTGAAATGAATTAGTGATATTTGGTGTTTAGATTTTCATAAACTTGACAATCCTTTTTCAACCTATATTCGATTATTTATAGACGAATCGTGTTAGCATTTTGATCCGGCATAATAATAGCTTATGAAGAAAAATTTCAGTCTTGGATTTGTGATCCCAAACAAAATAGAGAAGCTTGGTGACCCTCTTCTATTGGGCCTGGCCCAATATACCGTAGGTCATTGGGCGACTGATCTGAGATTGGTTTAGATCTAATCGACCCAAAGTTGGGCCAATTGGATTGTAAAGACTCATACAAATTACTTGACAAATTTTAATTTTAAAAAAGTGACACATAATTTGTAAAGTTCACAAAAAAAAAAAAAACCGATAAATCTCGCTAGAGGGTAAAGGCATCTACCTTTTATGACTTATGGGCCATGGCCAAGTATTTGCCACAATTTCTTTTCTCAAACATGTGGATTTAAATTGTTTTTGCTATAAAATTTAAAGAATTGAGAGAGACTGACTAATCAACATCATTGCCTTATTGGCGAAGTTATTTTGTGCAACACAATGGCTAATTTATGAGTATGGTCAGTGATGCGTTCCTCTCATATATGTTCTTAAAGTTGTGAAGTGTAGCGGTATTTTTCTTCCCAAATTCAAAAGAAGTATATATATATATATATATATATATAAAGAGTCTTAATATACCAATAAATAAATCTCAATTATAAGATTATACATTTTAACATTAGAAATAATAATTTATCTGGACAAGCCTCAACACACTTATGAGCTCTGGCACAAGGCGCAATCAAACGGCTCATTTGAGCATTTATACGTATCCATAAGCATCACGGCTTGTTAATTATCACAAGTGAAATCAATTCCATAATGCAATTCCAATGAATTTGAACGGTGGAACTTACAACAGGTGTCGGGCCCAAAGACCTCCACCATCAGAGTCCAGAGACTCTCCTCTGCACATAACGGTCAGTGGAAGCAATCTCAATATTCCACTGCACCGTTTCACAACCGCACGAACTCAACGACACAAATCTACGTGGCAGAACATAACTCGTCACACAAAACAAATTATTTAAAGTCAAAACAGCAGAACTTTTCCAACCATGTACACGTAGGATTTCAAAATTATAAAAAATTTAAAATTTTATCCGTAAAAGTGGCTCAATTGTGACAAACGGCAAACGCGCGCCGCGTGTTAGAAAAACCTGTGCAGACACCAGGAACAGGAGATGAAATCATGAAAACCGTTGAAACTTGAAAAATCATAAAAATTGGGATGTGATTATTTGAAAATAATTAATTGAAAGGTAATTACTAATTAGGGTTCGTTTTTAATGACTAATGAGTGGTGTAGCGAGATCAAGAAGTGAAACATGGGGTTTCCATCTGTTATTTGCCCCAATAATCCCTCAATCGGTCTTCATCTTTGCTCCAAGGTATGTGTTTGTTATTAGTGATTACTCTTCTTTCATTTTTTTAATTGGTCGAAAAAAAAATTAGGTTTTTGATTAAATTTTTGAGCTTGACGTAGTGAACTGTCTGTTGTAATTATTTAATGCTTTAGGGTTTGTTGTGAATGATTTGGGGTTTTGAGATGTTTTCATGTGTTGAATTGTTCAAATGAATGGAAATGTGAAATGGGGTAGATTTGTTATTTTGGAAAAAAATAAAAAGGATTTTTTTTTTTTTTTTTTTTTTTTTGAGGTAGGGAATATGTGTTGTTTAGGGTGCCAATTTGTTGAGATGATGATTGTTTGGTGCAGTTGTGGTCGGCGAGGGTTCATTGGAAGGAGAAGGTACCGGGGTGTTGTGTGACGGGCATGAAGAGGAGACGGTGGTGTTTGGGGAATGTGAGAGCGGTTTTGCAAAGTGGGAAGTCGAGTGTTAATGATAATGGGTCGAGTGAGCCTGCGAGGATTGTGCTTGAGCGGTTGTTTGCACAGACGCAGAAGCTGGAAGAACGGATGAATAAGGATGCTCAGTTAGGCCAGGAGGATGGGCAGCTGGGGTTTAGCCTTGGCGTTTTGGAATCTGATCTTCAGGCTGCGTTGGCTGCCTTGAAGAGGAAAGAAGAAGATCTAGAAGATGCGAAGAGACGGGTTTTGGTGGAGCATGGTGAGTTGAATCGTGCGAAGGAGGAGTTGCAGCAACGGGAGAAGGAAATTGCTGTTGCTTGTTCCTGGCATCAGAGACTAGAAGAGGAGCTGAGTGTGTCGAATCTCAAGTTGATTTCCCAAGCCAGGCATGTTGAAGATTTAAAACTTAAGTTGAAGGAGAGAGATCAGGAGATTGCTGCCGTGCAGTCCGCACTCTCTTTGAAAGAAGATGAACTAGAAAAAATGAGAAACGAATTAGTGAAGAAGAGTGAGGAAGCTGCAAGGACTGATACTGAACTTAAATCTCAGGCTCAGCTGCTGAATGAAGCCAATGAAGTTGTTAAGAAACAAGAGATTGAGATTCAAAACCTTCGAAAAGCCATTCGAGATAAAGAAGAAGAGCTAGATATATCTCTGACAATTAGGAGACTTGAAGAGGAGAAGCTTCAAGTTGTGGAGGCCAAGTTGGAAAAGAGGACTATGGAATGGTTATTAGCACAGGAAGAACTGAAGAGATTGGCTGAGGAAGCAGCTAGACAAATGGGAGAAACTAATGAAACGTTGGAAGACTTCAGAAGAGTGAAGAAGCTTCTTGCTGACGTAAGGGCAGAGCTGGTTTCTTCTCAGAAGTCTCTGGCATCATCTAGACAGCAAATGGAAGAACAAGAGCGATTGTTAGAGAAGCAACTTGCAGGACTTGAAGAACAGAAGAAGAGTGTGACATCGTACATGACTAGTTTAAAAGATGCTCAAATAGAAGTTGAGAGTGAGAGAGTGAAGCTTAGGGTTGCTGAGGCTAGAAACAAGGAGCTTGAGCGGGACTTATCCATTGAGAAGGAACTAGTGGAAGAGTTACAGGAAGAGTTGAAAAACGAAAAATCTTCCTTGCAGCAAGCAATCCAGGAGATGTCTTCTCTTCAAGAGGAGCTAGAGCAGAAAAATTCTGAATTTGGAGAAACACAGAATCTTCTCAAGGTTAAAGAGTCGGATTTGGTTGAGGCTAAGCTCGAAATCCAGCATTTAAACTCGAAGCAGGCTTCTCTTCAGCTTATTCTGGAGGAGAAAGATCTTGAACTTTCTAATGCAAAGCAGAAGTTAGAGGAGGTAAACAAGGAGGTTGCAGAGCTGAAGATTATCATGAGCAGTAGAGAGGAACAACTTATTCTAGCAACCAATATGCTGAAGGAGAAAGATAAACATGTTCAGATATTACAAGATGAGCTAGATGATACAAAACTGAAAGTCTCTGAAGCTGAAACTGTGGTTGAGAGGATTGTTGAGCTTTCAAATAAACTGGTTGTCTCCATCAAAGAAGAATCTAATATATCAACACCAGCCGACTACATGGGCCTGGAGTTAATGCAGCAGGTCTTGGAGAAACCAAATGATAATTTCATGTTGCAGAAGAAGCTTCTTGAAACCGAGCTCAAGTTCACCAGAGAGAACTTAAAAATAAAAGAAATGGAAGTACTAGCTACAAAGAGGGAGCTCACAATCAAAGATGAGGAGCTCAAAACCGTTCTAGATAGATTAGATGCTCGGGAGAAAGAACTAAAAAGGTTGAAAGAAGAAATGGTTGAAGATGCTAATGGTTTGAGGAAGCTTTATGCTATAGCACAAGAGAGAATTGGGGAGAAAAGCATTGCGGAGTTGGCCATTGAAAAGCTTCAACTTGAGGCAGCTCAATTAGAAGTCGAAGCTGCAACTAGTGCTCTCCAAAAACTTGCTGAAATGAGTGGAGAACTTTTGAATAAAGCTAGCTTGAGCATTGGGACTGATATTGATTCCACGATCTTCCCAGAAAGCAACTTTGATTGGGTAAGTGTGATTGAAAACAATGAATGTTTCACTGAAGTTAAATCAGAAGTCACGCGGCTTTCAGCTTTGACTGAGCAACTTGTGAAAGAGGCTGGTATTATTGGACAGGACTAGTACAACTAATAGGTAGTAGACTTTGTATATATCTGAATCTGATTGTGATTTGCTAGTTACATCATCACTGGAATGTTTGAGTTTTGGGTTATAAATCCGATTGTTGTAGTACCATATTAGCATCAAATGTTGTATTATTGAGTGGTATCACAGTGTTTTACTAAATATTGTTTAGTGGGAAATGTTAATAAGAATGTTATTTTGTTTGTCTTCTGGTCCTTAAAAAATGGATCCATCAAAGTGCTTTCATGCTCAAAGCACATAAACCGATTGCATGAGAATATGTTCATGTGCACTAAAGAATGCTTATGAACCGGTAATCTGTT
Source organism: Litchi chinensis (assembly GCA_019925255.1). Lineage (NCBI taxonomy): Eukaryota > Viridiplantae > Streptophyta > Magnoliopsida > Sapindales > Sapindaceae > Litchi > Litchi chinensis. Next base: position 42,145,022 of record CM034461.1, read on the forward strand.
TGCGCCGAAATGAAACGACAATTTCCCAGTAGCAGTATTAGTTGCTGTTGCATGTTTTCGTAGAAATAATTAGTCGCATGTCCTATACGCAGCATAAATTAGCAGAGTCAATATGTACATAATTCAGCAAATTTGACTAGCTTTCGGCAGACAAACATGTCCTAATATCAATTGTGCAGCATAAATTAGCAAAGTCAATATGTACATAATTCAGCAAATTTGACTAGCTTTCGGCAGACAAACATGTCCTAATATCAATTGTGCAGCACTGGTACTAACGCTTTCACCAAAAAGAACGTTTGCCAGATGCAGAATTGCTGGCGGCATTATGGTTATCGATACGTTGGCTATCCACATGTTGACCACTCTTTCTCTTTTCCTCCTTCACATCCGAAACCCTAATATTTCTTCCAACAGAAAATCCCACCTTCATGGCTGTAAAGATACCTAATGCAATAAGAAGTGGTCTCACAGCCCAGTGGAAATCCTCAAGATGCTCATATTTTTTTACCATATCTGGACAAGTCCTGAAACTAACCACTTCTACTTCAGCTGGGTCTGCCAAAAAAACGCTTTGCTCTCCAAAAGACAACCTCCCAGGAAACTTGACAATGAGGCACCCATTTGGTAGGACCCAGCAAATTCTCCCAGTAGCCCAAGCCCCTCCCCTTTTACGAGGCCATTCAAATCGAGGACTAAGAACGTTACCTTTCAACCTTACAAACTGACCAACATGGTAAGATTCCGCCATCTGCAGTTCTGAAGTTTTTCCCTTCCATAGGGTCTCCAACCCTATAAACCCAACGGCCACGCTTCCATTGCGATGAATGGAATGAAGAACACCAACTGGAGAGTGCCTCTTATCTTCCGCCTTCAAGCGTACCCAATCCCCAGCTGCCAAGCCAAAGGCAACTCGTTCCAGTGAAGAAACATGAACTCTCAAGGGGTCATGGATACCATGTAACCTCACCATAACAAAACCATCCCTTTCTGTGTTCGTGTTACGTTCTAAACCAACCACTGTTCCTTCCGGAATATCCATGATTTCAGGTTTGTGAGAGTTAGGCAGCTTTCTAGAACGCACCATGTCACCAACTTGCAAATCATCTTTTGATAGAAACCTCCCAGTATAACCACCACTAGATCTCTCTACTAGTAATCTGCTCCCAGGATCTGTCCAGCCTCCATCAATATTAATTGCATTCTGCCAGCTGCAAATCGTGTTGCAATTAATGACACAGATATGCAGGCCATGGAGAAGAGCGACTTTATTTTGTATACAAAACATCAAAAAATTGCTAAAAGCTTTAAGAACATACATTTCAAGAAATATAGATCAATGATGTTCTCTATGAATATTGTTTATGATACTTTAAGATCACTTGTTAGAAGGACGATGATGGGATACTAATAAGATACTTATTAGGCCCAAGGTTTCAAACAAAGAGAAAACTAAAATGGTGCTCATCATCAATGATCACACCACATACATCTTAAGATGAACTGAATGTATTTTTGTTTTAAAAAGTAAGATGTGGGTACTTCAAATTAAATTTTGTATATAAAAATCTAGCATCTAGACTAGTAGATCGAAGTCATCTTAATTTTTCATTTTACAGTCACTAAAAACAATATAATCATTGAAGGGAAGAATGAAAAACAAAGATGATGAAGACTAGTAATACATATGAGGAAAGATAAAAGAAGAAATAAGGATAACATGATAGGAAGCTATTATAAGGTGAACTATATTTACGCCATATACACATACCAGCACACACTGGGCTATTGCCATAATACTTCACATTAAGTCATTGATATACTATTTGTTTAAATTAAAAATTCTTTAACAATATAATATAACACAAGGTACAAAAGGTAATGTCTTTAATGAAAATTCAATGTTAAGCAAGTGCACATCTACATAGTACTAACAGTTCCATGAATAACCTAATAAAAAAACCACCCTAATATTATAATTCTTCCTATTTATTTGTATTATGATGCAGAGTTTGTGATAGTACCAAGGCATAACATGTTTCAGACAGACTTACTTAGATCAACTATACTAACCTCGACACAGATAGCCAATAACTAAACTTGGATGATTTCAATGGAAAGTTATTAAACAAAAAGGCGACTAATTGAACTCTGAAACTTAAGACAGAATATACACATAAAGAAGATTCCTACCTCTTAAACACACGCAATATGTCTGTCATTAAAGGGCGACTCCTGAAGTCATACTCGAAGCAACCACATAGAACACTCTCAACTGGAGGAGGAAGGCCACTGGGAATTTGCGGTTTCTCTTGCTTTTTGACAACTGCATCATAAATTTGCTCAACTGACCTCCCACACCAAGGCTGAACACCAGTCAACATCTCTAGAATGCTGCATGCAAATCCCCATGAATCAGTCTCAAATGATATTGGACCTCTGACTTCCGGTTGCCACTGTTCTGGAGCCATGTAATTTGGTGCTCCAAGCCTGCGAATTAAATTCGGGCTCGGTAGAGGAATTCCAAGCAATAGATAAGGAATACCAACATCTCCCAGAACTGCTTGGTCATTTTCATTGAGAAGGAAGTTGAACGGTTTAAGGTTAAGGACCAGGTTCCCTTTTGCGTGAAGTTCTGAAATTCCCTGAGCCAAATCGACGACATACCTGTGAACAAAAGCAGACACTGAGAATTGAAATCTCTTTCTGCAGGTTAAAGTATCAAAAACAAAAAGAAAATTAAATCAGATAAAAAATTCCATCTCATCCAGATATGGAGCACCTGAAAACATTAAAAAGTGTTAGCTTCCCTCCTTTGAGGTGGGCCATTTTATCGCCAATCGATCCTTCATAGAATTTCATAATGATGCAAATCTGCATGACATACACAAGTTAGTCCTACAGAAGCTAAAAGTCAAATTGGCGACAATATCATCAAAAAAAGGAACACTTCACTCACTTTTCCACTGATAACTGAAATTCCCTGCAGCAAACACACACCTTCAATCCCTTCACACTTGGTAAACAAATCATCCAACTTATCCAACAAAACCTTCATGCAATCCTCTTTAACGGGATGCAACATCTTGACAGCCACCTCGTAATACTCCTCATAAGCTTCAGTTGATCGATGATAGGTAGCCAACCATGTTTCACCAAATGCTCCCCTCCCTATTCTGTGTCTAAGTTTCACCATTCCGGGGTCAATCCACGGAGTCTTCTGATTTGATGTTGCGACCACAGTTACCAGGTGATCAGGATCACCAACATAAAGCTCATACTCGAAAGGGTCAGGTTGAACAGCAAACTTTCCAGCCATTCCGTATACCAAATCAAAAAAATAAAAATATCAATGTCATTAGGTCATTTCAAACAAACCAACATCATAAATCACTGTTTGCACAAGTTATATAAGCACGAAACACTCTAGATCATCATCTTCATCAGAAAATTATAATAGTAATCTCAAAAGTACTATAATTTTCAGGGTCTCACAAACATAATAATATATATATTAAAAAAAAAAAAAAAGACAGATTCCTTGCATAGTTGCTTTAACTCCACTTAAAACAAGCACACATGAATATCATGAGGTGACTTCGAACAAACCAACATCATCAATCATTGTCAAAATAAGTTATAAAAAAAACACTATAAATCATCATCTTCATTGGAAAACTATAATAGTAATCTTAACAGTAACCAAAAGCAATTGTCAAAAACTTCCACATATTAAAAAAAAAAAGGTACGAGCGCAAGTTGCTTAACTCTACTAAAACAATCACCATATATACAATAAACATGCATGAACAAACCTCTATCCATCCTATATTAAACAAATCAAAACATCATCAACTCATGACAACCAAAAACACATAACAAATAAATATAAAATCTGAATATTAAGTAGACCAAACAGACCCTTTTGATATTAGAACAAGTACTTACTGGAAACGCAGAGAGAGAATCAATAGACAAACAAAGAGCCAAAATCAATCAACTTGAAGCTCATTAATGATACCCTGAAAAACCCACCAACAAAAAAACAAAACTTGATGATCAGAGAGTGTTAGTTGATTGAGAGAATTTAAACGAAGAAGAAACACAAGAGAGAGTTGTAGAAGTTACAGAGACAGTAGCAGCTGAACAAGCAATTAGAATTCACAAAAATGAGCGAGAGACCATTTTATGGAGGGTTATTTTTTATTTTTATTTTTCAGAGAAGAGAGAGCGAGAGAATTAATGATACGACACTGTTTTGGCCGGTATATACGGATGTGGGGTCCACATATATTTGTTATAAATAGAGATGACAATGGATTGGATCGGATCGGATTGGGTTTTGTCCTTTCCGAACCCAATCCGAAATTTTTGAGGGATGCTCCAAACCCAACCCTTGCCTCAAACGAATCATTACTTTCTACCCCAAACCCAAACCCAATTGGAGGGACTTGCCCCGAATCCGACTCGTTGACCTGATTTAATTTTTAACTAAAACAAATATATAAAAAAAAAACACAACAAATATCAAAAGATTAACTACATTTATATTGAAATGTTATTACACAATCCAAAATATTAATACTACATAGTCATGAATACCAAAATAATAGCAACAACATAATCAAGTTTCATTTAAAACACTAAATAAATAAATAACCGAAAATATTATAAAAATTCATACTAAAAATTCATCCCAATGCTTTTAAACATGAACCTATAACCCAAAAAAAAAAAAAAAAACTTAAGTTAATAAGTTTTAATGTTACGTAAAAATAATATTAAAAATGTAATATATAATTATCATAAATACCAAAATGTAATATATATCGGGTTAATGGGGCGGGTCGGGACAAAAAAGTTTGCCCCGTTACTGACCCGGTAACCTGATTGGGTCAGTCTTTTGGCTTCAAACCCGCCCCAAAGTCAATTTTTTTAGCTCCAAATCTATCCCAAATAGATCGGATTTTTTTAGGTTTGGATCGGATCGAGTATTTTTGTCATCCTTAGTCATAAATCCTTTTTTTTTTTAATAATTTTGATCACAAATCTTGAATGTTATTGGATTGGAGAGGACTTCTCTCGAGCGTTTATGATGTCAAAAACAAAGAAGTGAATTTAAATAATTTCCAAGTTTATTGAAAAATTTCTAATTATTTTGTTAGAAATATGTCGTGAATCCTTGCTCCTAGGGCAGATTTTGAGAAATTTTTGAAGTGAGAGAAATTTCGTGTAAAAACAAATTGACGTTATAATTGCCAAAAAAAGGAATTTCTTTTCAAATATTTTATAAGTTGGGATATGTACAGAATTCTACAAAATTATATCCAAAATACAGGTTAATAGTGTCTTAGCAGTAATCAATGAAGTTTACGTATTGGAATGAAAATAGAAAGGATTCAAATTTCATTAGAAAGATAATTGAAAAAATAATTTGATACTATAAATAGAAAATTAAAAAAGTCATTTATTTTTTTTATCTGAAGACTTAACAGTATTACTGAAGACTAAATAGTGATTGAAATTTAAAATGTAAATAACATGTTTTTTTTTTTTCTGATCTTATTTCTGAATATATTATAAACTTATTTATTTTTTAAAGTTAAGATTATCTGAAAATTAATAATTTGATGTTTACACCCTTTTAACTATTTGTTGTTATATAAAATTAATTAATTTAATACAAATATTTGAAAAAAATAATTTAATAAATTTTAAAATATTTTTTATGTATATATTGATAATATTTTATTTGTAAATAAAATATAATTAAAAAACATAATAGTATTAATCATATTTATATATTTAAATATATCAATATATTTAAAAAAATGAATGTTTAAATTATAAATTAAAATATATTGATTTAATTTCAAGATAATTTGAGATAAAATGTATTTAAATTTTTCTTTTCAAATGTATTTTTTGTAAGAATCAAAAAAAAAATTTAAGTAATATAAAATTAGGATAAATTTAAAATTATGTTATTTTTGGGAGGATAAATTTAGAATAAAAACTTTTAAATGTTATTAAATGATTTGCAATTGAATAATTTATAATTTTTTAATAGTTTTAAATTATTTGACTATTTAAAAATAAACGAAAACAACTTAATAAGTGCAATTTAACACTATCAAATCTTAAGTTAAAAAATAATAATAATAACCCGTAAGTATCTGAAATAAAAAAACTTGAATCCTCATTTTGTATGAGGTTAAAGTAATTTAATTTTCAACTACTTTTACTAAACACTGTAATCTTGAATCAAGAATTAAATTCAATCTTTCTCTTAAGGATGTTCAATCAGTGGAGGTGTCATAGAGATTTTTTTTGTGAGTAGATAATTTTTAATTATGAAAGTAAACTTTTAAATTATATATTTGCTAAGAGAACTCATTATGTAATTGCTAATCTCAACATGTTTTTGATTGATTCTCAAGATATCAAATTTTTTAACATTAATTGAATAGTAATTTTGGTTTAATTATCTAACATTCTATAAAGGTTGGATGAAATTTATGCGGTAATTCAAATAATTTCATGATTAAAAAAAAAAAAAAAGAAGTTCTGTAGTGGGTCAACAGTGGAAGACATTTTTATCAAAAACAAAAACGACAAATGTAAAAATCAAACAAAAGAACATGCACCGATTAGCGTGCGGCTTAATCTAGGATTAGTGTTGTATAACTAACAATAATCATTAATATTTTTTTTTAGGATAAATCATTAATCTTTTTTAACGATAAGAGGATGATAGGACGTTGACCTTATAATATTCTAGGAGCAAGGAAACTCCTTTTTTTTTTTTCAAAAGGGTTTATTAGATCCGCCCTGGTTTGGTGCTGAACTTGAAAATATTTTGAGATACTTTAACATAATTATCAATAAAAGGGCCATAAATCATTGAACAAATTTAAAAATGATAATAAAGTAAAAGCAAAATTTTATTTCTTTATAAAAAAAATTATTCATTTTTAGTTTTAGACCAAATTTCAATTATACTTAATCATTTTCATCCCGTTATTCCACATGCAACACTCTACATAAAATGTTTATCTCTACAATGTATTTCAATATTGCAAAAAAAAATAAAAATGATTACAAATTACACTTGGAGTTAAAAAATTTTAAAAATTTAAAAAAAAAAAACTTTTTTGGATATAAATATATTTTTTTTGAAATAGGATATAAATAAATTTTACTTTTTTAGGATTATTTCTAATAATTTTCATTCAACGTTTTTTTTGTAAAACAATTTGAAGAAACAATTATAAACAAAAAGAGTCCATTGATTGAAAAATTGAGATTGGGAGAGTAGTATGCTTCCTGCACCTATATTATGAGGTCATAAATGTGAACCATATTTCTCTTTTTATGCTCCAATTAATTATAATAACGATAATAATAGTAACCGCTTTTAAAGTATTTCATGAAGCATGAAAAATACGATTCTCAACAAAATTAGAATTGAGTAAAGATTACAACATACATTGTTGCAGTGTTTGGATTCAAATTGCGCCAGCTTTTGGCTACATTAATAGGAATTTCGTTGCTTGGAATATCTTCCCACTTTAACATAATGCATGTTTGGCTCGTTGGATTTATCTAGTTGAATTTCCGTCTTACTCTAATGTTTTAATCACGGACCTCAATGCTAGCATTTCGATTGTTTAATGAAAAAACCACGGACCGGACCCTCTTGTTAATTTCTTTGATGGAGATTGATCATTCAAAAGCAACCATTCAAGCTTTTATACATATATAAAATTTTTATAATCAGTGTCTCGTAACTTTAAAAAAATTAGGACAAACCAATCAAATTTATCCATTACATTATCTTTTTAAAAATAAATTATCTCTCATATTCAATTCAAATGTAATTAATTAATTTAATTAGTCCGTCATAACGTTAAAAAATTAGGAAATACTGATCATAAAAATTATATATATATTCAAGGATTTTGAATTGATTTGCTAATTTTGAATTGGTTTGTCACGCTATAACTTCTAGTAATTTGATTCAATGACAAGCCAAATAGATATCCATAATTAACCCCAAATATAGAGGCCCAATGTTTTGTTAGTCTGAGTTGAAATATAGCTTAAAAATTTCTAACAACATGAACCATACGCCCACAAATCTTGATTGCTTAATCAGAAAACAGCAGATCCTATTATCAATTTTGTTGATGAAAATTCATCATTTAAAAGCAATCATTCAAGAACTATTGATGCAAAAATTGTTCACACCAATCGCACTAACAATAAATGATGAAATTACAATTGGAATTCAATGTCCCAATGGCTAACGAGCGTGAAATTCCTTATAGGCATTAGATTTACAAATAAGATACACTATCAAAAAGAAAAGCGGGATGAACTCTAATGAAATCCACTTGGAAGCCTAGACCCTTTCTAACAAAGGAGACTCCCTTATCTAAAGTGCCCCTCCCCTTGGCTACATATGAAATGGAGATGTTCGAGGTGGAGCCTTTTTTGCCGAAGGGAGGTAAGCATTCAAGAATAAAACAGAGACCTAGGCCACCTTGTGAATAGGACCTCAGAACCCCTTTCTAAAATGTCCCCCTCTCTTAGAGCGTTCCAAGGTTTGCATATCTCTCACTTGTCTCTTTTTCTAAACAGTGAATGGTTTTATATAAGTTGTACTCCTCCTTAGGTTCATTTTCCATTCCTCTCTCATGGTCAACTCTCCCTTTGCTGCTTCTCCTGCATTATGTCGCTTTCACATTTTCCATGTCTCTTGCTTCTCGTTTGACTAGCTTAGGACACGTGACCTCTTTTCCTTTGCCGGCTTCATCTTTGCCCCACGTAGCGTAATTGTCACTCTTTCTTTTTATTTTTCCTACCGCGCATCATGATTCTAGGTTTGCCTTCTCTGTTTTTTCTAACATGGGAGGTGATGCAATAGGGATCTGCTGACTCTTTTTTGAATCAGATCTTCCCTTGACTTCCTTTCCCGCCCCTTAGCGAGGATAGTGTCGCCCTTCTCCATCCATTTTTATCAATTAATTGGCCTTGGGCCCATGCTTTTCAAGGGACTCGCCCTAAGGGTCTGATTTTGGCCCCCATTGAATTGATCCCAATCAATTCAATGTTGGGCTCAATTAAATTGATAAGGAGCCAATTTTTCCCCTAAGAAGAACCAACTATATTGAAGCACTATCACTTTATAAAAGCAAGAAACAACATTACGTATTTGTTTAGAAACTCAATCAAATGACGATCACACAACCATAAGAGTCCTTGTGTCTTGATTGACCACACAAAGGTCTTAATCAAACTAAAAAGAAAAAAATTCTGCTCACGGATGGACTTGGTCAAGATGATTAACATCGAAAAAAAAATTTTGATCAAGACTTTCATATTATTTCTAAGAATTAAGACTAAGAAAACATTATTAAATAAAGCAATGATTAGCCTTATTGATTTGATTTGATTTTGCCTTATAATTGATTTGATTTGGTTTGGTTTGTAAATTAATAAACTGATTATATGACTGCTCATTTTCCATATATCCATAATTAAAGCCAACCATGCCCACCCCTTGATTAGCAATCATAACTCGTGAACGAAAATTAATTCTTAATTTATAATCACTCACTCCAAATTGTTTTCATTGTATTTTCATTCTCCAATTCTACATACCTCTTAGGTAAAATATTAAGCTGAATAATATGGTAACAAAATATATGTTGATAGCTATAATCATCCCAACAAAAAAAGGGGAAATTTGTTGAGAAATCTGTTCCAATTTTTCGACCATGAAAAGTTGAGATAATCAAATCAAAACAATGCCATGGTAAGGTAACAAAAGTAAAAGCTTTTACAATTACAACATTAACATGTTTAAAAGGCCACATAATAACATCTAAAACAAAAACACATTTTGATTAAATTTTATTTAACAGGAAGGACCTTCTTGACAATATCTTGACTGAGAGCCGCAATCTGAGAATCAAGAGCTTGAATGGTGGCCTGCTTCTGCCTCTCCACGTCAGCCAGAGCTTCCTGCAGCTCAGCCTCCACTTTCTTCCTCCCTTCTGCGAGTATCTTCTCTACCTCCAACTGGGTCTCCTTCTTCATCTGGGTCAGGGCCGCCGATATCTCGGCCCTGGCGGCTCTCATGATGGCGGCGGCTTGCTCCTCCAGCTGCTTTACCTCCTCGGAGGTGTCCTTGACGCTGTTCAGCTTCTCCCTGATGGCGGCGTCCCTCTGGTCCATGAAGTTGCCGAGAGGAGTGAACCATATCTTGTCCAGAGCCACCATCAGAAGGAGGAACTCGATGGCGATAATCGGGAGGGTCAAGTTGAAGTCGAAGAGGGCGGCTTTCTCCATCTCCACAGCGAGAGAGGAAGGCGCGAAGGCTAAGGAGGCGGCGAGGAGAGAGAGTGATTTGAAGGTGCTAAGGGTGGAGATGGAGAGTTTTTGAGTGGTTTTGGAGATTGAGAAGTTTGGGAGGGAGAGTTGGGGGATTTGGAATCTGGGTTTTGGATAGCGGAGGAGTGGAGTGAGTGGTTTTGCGTTGGAGGACGCCATGATCATGTTTGCCATGGCTGCTTTTTCTTCTTTCTCTCTCTCTAACTGGTTTATTCTTCTGCAATTCTGCGAGTGTGTTTTTGAATGGAAATGGAGAAAATCTAATCTGATCTCTTTATTTGCCACACAATTCGACAAGAGGCTCTTATGGTTGCAATTACTTGCGACTTTCACAACTGTTTTTCTACATTGGGCTGCTATAGTGTCTCTCGGCCCAAACCCAGGTGTCTAGCCTTTTTTTTTTTTTTTTTTTAAGTTATTGTTTTTTAATCCTAAAAGAATCAAATGGATTAGAGAATTTCATGATCCATTGAGAATTGAGATTAATTAATACTTATACGGTTTGAATAAACTATGAAAGTAAACTACTATACAAGCTATGCATTTAGTGGGAATTAAATATTGGAGTGATATAGAGATATATAACTATCCATAATGAGAGATGATATTTAATTTTTTATTTTGATTTTGAATGGATTAAATGATATTCATTCTTTTAAAAAAATCGAAATCATATTCTAAATATATGTTTTTAAAAGTGCAGTATGTCTAGTAGTGTGCTCGAAAAGTAGTGATCTAAAAAAAAAAAAAGTATATTGATTTACTTAGTATTTTTATTTTCTTTTTCTTAATTTTATAGGTGGGAGGAGTATATGTCACGCAAATTAGTAAATAACTATTTAAAAGGAAAGGTAATAGTTTATTTTGAAAACTTGTTTGAAAATAGAAAGAATATAAAATTTTATTTTTAACGTGGGAAGGTTTATTAATGAAAAAGTAACATGAACTCCTAAGGAATTATCAGAAATACAAGTGAGATTTAACGAAATTAACCAAATCTGTAAGAGCAACATCCCATGTATCAAGGAATACAAGCTTTGAATACATCTCCATGAAACAAAACTGAGAAAACAAAATGCGTGTTACAATATTTGGTTTTGATGTCGAACCCCATCAGTAGTTTCTCGGTTTCTGTTTAGATTTGGACATAGTTGGAACAAAAAATTTCGTCATCCAGAATAATCATCTGAATTCTTGTCAAAGACTGAACGAGAATAACGTCATCACAAGTATACAAAGATAATATGTCTTGCATTATTACTCGCACAAATAATACTAATCAGGAAGGCTTGCGTTTAGAGCTTAATTGAAGGTAACATTTTCTGTTGCAATATTCATGGCAGTCTTGACATAATTAGTAGTGCCATTCTACAACATAGTTGTTTCTTGATCATCTCTTTTAAGTGAACAATTCTCAAACCAAAAAATTAATGAATAATGTATCAACAACCCACGAAAATTTCACTAGAAGATGGGGTTGGATTTGAATCTTAATTCGAGATACAGAAGTGAAACAATAAATGATTTTTAAGTACTCTTTAAAAGGGTCTTGCCTCTAGGATTCATCAATGTAGCCAAATAGAAACCGTGATAAAGTCAACTGATTCTGATCTATAGTAAGGATTTCTACCATACCAGACACAGCTTGTAGGGCAGCCAGTATGTAATGTGTTTTGAGCTAAAATTTCGCCACTTGCTATGCGAGTTGAACATATATGCATGTAAATCCACCAGGCCACGATAGATGATGATGCATTTCAGGCCATCTCTAATCCTGTCTCCATACGTCCAACATGGTATCGTCCTTCCATGCATCTGTTCGGGCATAGTGTCTACCGTCACAAAGCAGTAATAGTCTTCTAAAACTGCACAAGAACCCGCAATCAAATCTAGCTGATAATGCTTTGCTTTTCCGTTTTGGCACACAAACTCTCCAGCAATGAACAAACCTGGACTCATTTTGTCCATCACTACTCTCATCGTTGTTGTCAAAGTACCTGTACCTTCCATTCTCCATGTCATAACAATCGTAGTCTTCAAGCTTGTTCTGCTCTTGTTCTGCCTCAATACTGCTACTTGAAGACGATAACGACCTGTGTACACAACATGACACCATTGTTTAGTTTTAATAAGTGATAATAAAAACAGTGACAAATTTGTAAATGGTAAATTAACTCTATTTGTATTAATGTAAATGAAGTATTCACAAATCCTAAATTTCCAGATTTTCCTATTGCAGCATGTAATTGGCATGTTTATCCATGTGTGGAGATGATACTGCTCAAGATATCAATTGGAAAAAGGAAAGGAAACGGGTCATGCACAGAGACTTACTCATCTTGTTCTATTGACAAGTTATCAGAATTGCGTTTCTTGGATCGCTTCTTTGTGAGGTTGCATTTGGATGAGATGTGCCTAATAAACTCAAGCTGCACACACCAATACACAAACAATTAACATAGTGGAACAAATCGTGAGAACGGACATCCATGTCAATCAAGACCTGATACACATGGCACAGGCTTCTTGATAGGAACATTATACACAAATCACAAAAAATGAAATCGAAAACTGTCATAGAAATTCAACAATTCGTCCATGAGTTGTTCCTTAATTTCACATGCAATCTAGACAGTCCAATATACAACCCATAGCAACACAATCGCAAAACGAAAATTGAAAAAAGAAAAAAATAATCAAACTAGGGAATTTGGGTACAAACCTGGTCACCATCCTTGATATGAAAATTTTTGATATAGTCAGAATCTATTACTAACTTTTGTCCTTGAAAGCTTAAGCAGAAATGCCCCCAAACATGTGGCCTACATGAAGCACATTGACATAACAAAAAAGCAATCAAAAAACAACAAATTACAACCATCACATGCCCTTAACAAAACTCATCATTTTTAGAATATATGGAAGCTAAAACATAATAATATTTCGATATATATGTATAGTGTACAAAAACGTTGATGAAATAACCTTACCATGAAATCTTGCCTGGTCCCTTTCTTGGCATGTGACGGAATGCAGCCTCCACCGCCAGCTTGAGCTCCGCAACAGTAGCCATCCTCAAAACCTCAATATCTGTTCAATTAAACCCACCAACCATCTCAATTAATTTGCAGAGAGAGTTTAGTTTCGCTCACAACCCCTAGATGAAACTACATCCATACACAGTACAACAAATATTTCTTATGTTTTCAATCCTTCACTGTATAAAATATTCGAAATTCTACAATGTGTTGTATTTCTTTAATCCATTTTTCAAAACATTTTTTTCTAGACAATTTTCTCTACATTTAAACATACAATATATAAGGGGAAAACAACCAAAAAGACAAAAAAGGAAGTACCAAAACAAGTGCCATCCAATTTACGAACGGAGAGCTTGATAGGCTCTTCGGGGAGCCTATCATAGGTGACACTTTTCCTTGAAAGTCCATCAATCATCAACGACGAAAACGACAATGCATTGGATAAACGGGGGCCATCAACAGACACACGAGGCGATAACTGTCCCGTTGCAAGCCTCAGCATCATCTCAAATATCCCAAAGAAAAAAAAAAAAAAAAAAGAACAAGACAAAACAAGAACTTAATGTATTTGATTTGTTTGATGAACTTATTGCGGGTTTGGTTGGTTTATATAAATAAAGGGTATGTGATATATTCTTGGAAGAAAGCGACACGCATGGAATTAGTGAGAGTCAAGGTTTCATGAGGGGCACTGCAATGGAGCTTGTGTCGGTGGAGATTCTCTGCACGAAGAGAAAAGGGAGAGAAAAAGAATGGAATTGCAGGGTGGTAGTTATTGTATTGTGTTTGTTGGTGTATTATTTGGGGGTGGTGGAAATGACAGTTGGGATTTTAAATTTATGTTATAAGGCAAGGCGCCTGCCTCTCTAACTGTTTTGTATCCAAAAATAATTTGGGTATCGTTGTGATTGGGACCAGCCAAAATGGCAACAGTTATGATTTGTTTATTTTTGTCTTTTGTGATTGCCTGGTAACAGGGAATTTCGACTCCATTTTATTTGACCTACCTCATAGCTAGAATTCCTTCTTAAAAAACCGCTCGTATCTAGGACATTCGTGAATATTTTGATTTTTGATAGAAAAATTATTAGAAATATCTCTGAAATAATAAAAATTTATTTTTTACAAAAACATAAAATTTATCCAATTGTAACCTTTTTAAATTTTATGTAACAATTCACATAAGTAAAATTTCAACTACATGAAATATTAAATCACACATGTGAGATGTTAGAGCTCAAACCAGTAAACATTTTTTTTTTAATAAGAAATGAGTTTTTTTTTTTTTTTTTTTTCTGACAAAAAATAAACTGGTAACCAAACTGGTATGTTTACAAATAATATAATTTTTTTTCTTCAAAATTAGCACAGTTTGGCTATTGGGCTCTTCGGAAAGTCTTGGGGCTCGCAGAATCAATGATATTCCTTAATTAACTCAAATATTTAATCAATAAATGAATAAAGAAAATGAAATAAAAAGAAGCTGAAATTTATAGTTGTTAAATAATCTAACAAAATAAATAGCAACATATAAGTGATTCTGATTTGATTTTTATTTCTAAAATTTTCTTCACATTTCTTTGTTGTTAAGCTAAAAAGAAAAAGGAGTAAAGCATCAACAATTACAGTGGAATTGACTGGAAAACATATCAGCAGGTCATTGCCGCAGCATGCAATGATCTTCGTCGACCAGGCTTTGATTTTTTTAACAATTTGGATTGGCCTTCTTGCTATAATAAAATTCGTCCAACGAATTGAATCCCCTTGTTGACCCTGAAAATGTCAATGAGAATTCGGGACAAGGGAAACAAGGACAGTTACTGATAACCTTCGATCAAAATATACTCATCATGTGGTTTGAGCCTACAGCGATTACGATTACTTCCCTACAATTTTATAGTAGGCATATAAACCAGAGCCAAGAAAACCAAGGCATTGCCCAACAACATTCAGCTGCAAACAGAACAAACCATGCTCGAGGACATTAGTAGAGTTAGGGACTTAAGAAGCATTATATTATTGATAAGTATCATCAGTTTGAATGAACGCAGTCAAGAATCAGCCACTTACAAAATCAAATGGAAGCCCACCAAAAAGTATCCAGCCGAGTCCAATGGTAAAAAGATCCTACAAAACACAATAGTAGAAAATGTAAGAACGGGTATATGAAAGTTGTGTCTGAAACTTATTAAGACAGTGTTGAAAGAACACCCTGACAGTACAGGTAGCAAATAAAGAAGGAAGAAAAACTAAACAATTTGGAGAAAAGTTGTACATTTATTCTACAGAGAACTCATTCCATTTTGTTGTAGCTGTGTCAGACAACTAATTGTGCTAGGAGACAGTAAGCAATGCCCAGGTAATTTTTGCATAAGATGATTTTAGAAGCTAATCAAATTAATCGGGTGGTAGAACTAATTAAAAATGGACAAGATGACAGGGATTGTGAACCTAGATAAATTCTAATCTTTTAAGCAATTTACTTGAGGCTCTAGCGTTCTACTCTTGCCTTCTAAGTTCTAACATTCACTGAAGAAGATTCCAGACTGCAAATGAATAAAATTATATTAATTTGACCGTAGAGCATAATTAAAAATGCTAAGAAAACTACATTCAAGAATTAGTACAGAGATTCGCAGGTAAACAAACCTTCAAATTACCACAAATTGTCTGTGTCAGAGCTGAATTTAGAGTTGTGTTCCGGAATATACTGTAGTTCAAGAAGAAGGCCAATATACAAGAAAACAGCAGCACGACCTATACCATAGAGGATAAAACAACACACCACATCAGTCAAAATCTCTGAATCACCTGTATGCAGTTAACATCTATATTAAAGAAATGATTTCTATGGGTGAGCAGAAAATACCATGAAACCAGGTGTAAACAGATCTGGGAAATTTATTGTCGTCCCCAAGTCACCATGAAGAAATGTCCAAAACAGCAAAAATGGTCCACATAAAATTCCTAGCATAGAAAAGCCATACAATTTCACATGACAACTTGAACTTCAATGCATAATTATGCAAGAAATTAAAATGAAAATCTAAGTGCATATTTGACGTTAGGATTTGCTGGGATACCATTGCACCACATAAGGCCAAAGCTATTGAGGCCACTGGACTTCCCTGAGAAAGAAAAAGAAATCGTAACAAATTATTTAAGAAAGATGTGAAGCAAGTGCAGAGGAAATGAGATTAAAATACTTATCAAACAAGAAAAAAAAGTGTGAATACTACCAATCCGAGCTATGGTCGCAAGATATACTGCTGTGGCAATGTTGGCTAAGAAAACAATAGCATATCCATAGAAGTCAAATGACAAGTCTCGAGCTCCCGCGACAAATGCACCAAAAACTATCAACCCAACACTGATAACACCCTTAAATTTTCTCAGTTGAGTGAAGAAATCAGAAACATAGCTTTTCAAACAAAAGATATCACAACATTTTCCGGCAACATGCATCAAAAACTGTATATTGAGCATATACAAAATTAAAGGCAGTCAAAACTCCTACAGTTAGACACATACATTCCAACATTTTTTGAGGTGTTCACCGAATTCATAATTAGCATTTAGAGTATTACTTTCAGCTGGAAATCCATTCCTTAAAAATAAAATCTGGTAGCTCGTGAAACTACCTACTAGCAGATGCAGTAGGAGATCGCTATACACCTTAATAACCGTCAAAAGCATATAAACTACTAGTTTAAAAAAAAGCCATTTACCTTCCAACGATAGGAGCCGTATACTTTTGCCCTGTCAAAACATATTCCACAATCATTGTAAATGCCACAGTAGTGCGCCTAAGGGTTGTGTACATTGGAACATTTACTCCACGGACAGATTCCACGGTGGCTAGCTTTCAGCGAGAAATAGGAAAACAGGGTACCCATCAGTTACAATAAAACGAACCTGATATCTCTAACATGACCACCAAAACTCTTAAACATCATATAACAACAGTTTCTTTAAACAAGTACCATGTAAAGCAAATAAGTCACCGCAACAGGAAGAGTGTGTATCATGGTCTTAAGTGGTACAAACATAGAGTTACCATCATATGCCAATGATTCACTAACTGTAAATGTAATGATCTTCCAACGTCTTAAAACATAGAGAAACAAACACGAAGATATCATCTGCAACAAAACAAGACTTTTTATCATAAAACTCGCAATAAAATCCTCCATTATCCATAAAACAAACAAACAAGTCGATTATTTTTTACTACACCAACAACAATCTCACTCTCCAAACCAGAACATGAACATAAACAAAACACCAATAAATCCGAAATCGAGAATCTACCTGAAACAGTGTGATGACATTTGCGGAGGGGAAATTATAAGACGAAAGAGCTGCCTTGTTAAACAATACTAGCAACACTGCACACAAAATTCACAAACATATGAAAAATTGAAGCATGATTTCGAGTAATTTCAATCAGAAACCCTAATTAAAAAAAAAAAAGAGGGCAAAATGACAATACAAGTTGCGGAACGGAACTCAAATAACAAAAAATGAAATAAAATAAAATAAAAAACAGGTGTAAAGTGAACTAAAGCGAAATTGAATAAAGAAGACGTAAATTGTGTGAATTTTGGGTACCTGCGCAGGTCATGTAAGAGACGGCGGCTTTGGCTCCTCTTTTGGTCATGGCGGATCCTTTGAAGAGCCTCTCGTCGCCTTTGAGAAGCCGCTCTTTCTCTTCGTCGTTTGGAGAAGTCGATAGTGGCAGTATCGGAGTTTTCGACGAATCGGACGCCATTGGTGACTCACTCGACTGCACTCGTCTCACTCAACCGAGCCAATTGAAACTGGTAATGGTGGTTCACGTGGTCAGCCGAGCGCCTCCAATTTTTTTTTTTTTTTTTTTTAATATTAAAGCCTAACAAATTAACAAAAGTCAAACACGATTGCAATTTGTTCTGCTTAAACGACGTCGCATTAGTGTCGCGTTTCTCGATATGATTGACTCGATATATCGGTCTGGTTTAAGTAAAATCCATAATTGTATGATATATGATTTATTTTAGATTAAGTTTGAGATTTTGGATTTGTCCAGATTTATGTTTATAATTAATTATTTAATTGGTGGTCATGTATATGTAATTTGAGTTATTCTCGACTGTAAATGGTTTCATTTTAAACCTAAGCGTGTGACCAGTTATTTAGATTGTAAAATTATTTATTTGGATCATAGAGTATACATGTTGTAAACTTATGGATACAATTTATTATTTGAGTATGCTTTTAAAAAAATAATTAAGAATTTGGACTAAATTTATATTTTTGGTTTGATTAATTACCTAAATTATCAATATTGAATTCATAAATGGACAAATAGAAAAATGTCAATTTGTATTGTATTATATCAAATTCTAAAACACAATGCAAAATCCTATTTCCAGAAGTCGAAAAAGAGCTGTCCACACAAATAATGAGAATGAGAGTCGAACTTGTCACTTTTGGGTGATAGGGTAGGTGAAAGTGTCTTTACCGTCATCTTAGTTCACTTCTTCCCAATTACTCTTTAAACTTGCTTCTTCTTGATTATATAAATATATTTCATTTTGTTTGAAACTTTCAAAACAACATCGATTTTGCTTTTAATTAGTTTTTTTTTTTTTTTTTAATCTTGGAAGATTTATTAATATACATTGTAAATATTCGTCAATAGATTCTAAAAATTTAAGTTACATGATAATATCTTGAATGTTGAATCAAACAAAACCTCTCATAATACCTCTCAAAAAATGAAGCAACTAATGATAGCATAATCAATATATATATTTTCGTTTCAAAATGGTTAAATTATCCTCCTTAAATAGGGATATATAAAATATTATTCTATGTGATAATGATGATGATACTAACATAATTATATATTTTTGACGAATGTGAGCCAAATGTGGTGTAGACTAGAAGCAAAAGGAAGATGATTTTGATTTTTACTTTGTGCCCTGACAACCCCTCCAGGAATTGACATTTTGCGGTTGCTTGCAAAAGATTAAACAGACTTATTATGATCATGAACATGAAATTTACAATCATCACGAAGTGGAGCATGTTTTAGGCTTTTGTTCTTAAACAGGAATTTTGGACGTTGGACCTTACTTCCTTCATTTGTTTCTGATTATAATTTCGTACGTCTTCGAGTTAATTTCCATGGATAGCTTTCCTTTTATTCGTGGGAGTTGAGATATATATATGTATATGTATGTATGTGTCCATTTCAAAACTTTTAATATATAAACAATAGTTCAAATTAAGGATTTTCATATTTTGTTTTTGGAACTACAAATTTGAGGGTTGTGGAGGAAAATATAATCGGACTTAAACCTAATTGATGTGTATATAAGAAGTTTAACTATTGATTGGTTTATTTTAACTATATTGATTGATCATTAATCAAGTGGATCCCGACCATTTATTTAGAGTTTGGGAATAAGATCATCACAAAATTTAGAAATTCAAAATTTCCCCCTATCTAAAAATATGAACGTTTCTTTGTGAATTTAGGTAATATCTCCCCTCTCTCTATTTATATATTTACTTTAATTTATTTTTAAATTTAGTTAAATTATAAAAATCCCCTAATGGTGTTGTAGGTTTTCATTTAAATTCATGATTAAAAAGTTATACTTTAAAAAGAGTCGAATTTTAGAGAGAGGTATTATCCAATCTCCTAAACTTGAATTATATTGATAAATGAATAGCTTGATGATATTACAATCATTATATATCTCCGTATCAATGCAATTCACTTTCCCCCGAATTGGTGTTAGAAAAAAAAATTATATTATAATAATTTGAGAATAACTGTATATTGTCATGAATGTGAACTCAATATGAGGTGTAAAACAAATGGATGATTATTTGAATTTACTTTGTGTCCTAAGAGCCCCTATGCGAATTTACATTTTGCCGCTGGTTGCAAAAGATTGAACAGACTAATATGATCATGATCACATATATGAATTTTATTCATAAAAAGGTGAAACATTTTTTATACTTTGATAATCTAAAACAGGAATTATGGATACTATATCTTCTCTGCCTGATTTGTTTTTGATTATAGAGACTAATATAATTATTATCACATATGTGAATCTTATTCATCAAAAAGTAAAGCATTTTTTATGCTTTGTTTATCTTAAACATGAATTATGGATGCTAGATCTTGCTCGCCTGATTTGTTTTCGATTATAGAGACTAATATGATCATTAGCACATACATGAATCTTATTCATCAAAAAGTAAAACATTTTTTATGTTTTGTTTATCTTAAACATGAATTATGAATGCTAGATTTTCCTCGCTTCATTTGTTTTCGATTATAGAGACTAATATATTCATTATCACATGTGTGAATCTTACTCATCAAAAAGTGAAGCATTTTTTATGTTTTGTTTATCTTGAACAGGAATTATGGATTTTAGATCTTCCTCACCTAATTTGTTTTCGGTTATAGAGACTAATATGTTCATTATCACATATGTAAACCTTACTCATCAAAAAGTGAAGCATTTTTTGTGTTTTGTTTATCTTAAACAGGAATTATGGATGCTAGATCTTCTTCGCCTGATTTGCTTTCGATTATAGTTTCTTTTTATGTTTGATAAGAAATTTTCATTTCACATTATGTGAATATCTTACAACCTATATATAATTGAAATCTTAATTATTACACGATTTCATAATTTACACCTAATTTAGGAAAAAAAATGAAATAGTTTATAGGATGTTATGGGTATATTTGGGATCATATAAATGGGCCAGTAAAAGCTCAAAAAACCAATCCAATAGATTGATTCAATAGACGAAGACTCAGTTCACCAATACTCATTTCGCACAAAAAAGTTCGCAATTACTAATGCAGTTCTCAGGTCACTGGTCAGTCACAATCTAACTCGCCTTATGCTCAGATCGAGGTTGTCCAAAGCAAGCTCCAACTTGCAGATCGAAGCGCCTGTTAAGGGAACTTTTCAAAATGGCAATGACCCAACTTGAGAAGAAGTTAACCACCATAATCGGAAATAAATTCAAATTCTTATGTCGATAGAATCAATCTCTGATATGGCGAAATCTATATTTGATATGATGGAAATCCGTTTTGAAAGTATAATTAATATGAAATTCTTTCTTATTTTAATTGTATTCAAATTGTAATGTCCTACACTATAAATAAGAGTTGATATTTCATTGTAAACGGACAATATTGAATAATATACTGTGACTTTGTCAAAATAACCAAAGAATACAGTCGTAAACGTACACACCACTTTGGTCGAATCACGTAAAAATTCTTATGAAATCTCTGTTTTTCCTTTTTCATCTTTCTATTTTTAATTGTTCTATTTGATTGCAAGTATTGAGTTTTAAACTTCGATCGACTAAATCCATACGTCGACATAGGAGATGTGTTGTTCATATGACAAAGTTAAAAAAGAAATCCAAAAATTATAAAGTCATATACTTAGTTCAATGTTAAATTGAGTTTGTTGTACATCTCTTTGTATGTTAAATAACGTTATTGTGATTTAATATTTATCCTACTCAAAAAATATATGTGACATATTACATTGCTTGATTTAACGTTTTGGTTCATAGGAGCTTATACACGAGCTGCACTACATACGGTTGTTGTTTAAGAAAGTTTACGGGACATATAACATTGCTTGATTTAAGAAGTGTCAAATTAAGTAGAGATTTTTTCAAAAAATATTTTAACATCGATGTTCAATCATAAAGATTTAATCATTATCGATCATTAATCATTCAAATTTCTTAAAAAACTATCAATCATTCAGATTTTAGTGTAAGATCCTCAAAAACGGAAAAAATTAAATAAAATATAAAAAAATTCAATCAAATATGTCCATTTCATTCGTCCACGAAGAATCAAATTGTATATATATGCTTGGCATCATCTTCAATAACTTTTGCCCCTAGGAAGTATCAAAATAAACTTATCTCGGAAGCTTACCTGCCTAGTCAGCCAGCAAAAGATCTACAAGAAATAAAAGTGGGTCTCACACCTTTTGCAGTTGAACAATTTTTGACCGTCGGTTGAGTAAACGTATAGATATCATGCATGGATATGTGTATAGCTTTGAGAGAAGCTACCTACGTACATTAATAAATAGTGGCTGCCCTTTGATAGCGCACCATCTATCTCCCACGTGTGCCTTGCAGATATATGCATTCACGAACCAAATTTGGAGACATTTACCATCATCATCAGTGTCGCCCGCCAACATGTAATACAATTAAAAGGTGCCGCTAGCAATCCTGTTAGGGAACTAGTGTCCACGTTAGGGTTACGTGGTTGATTATATAATGTGTGAAGTTTGAATGTGAATCTGATGATCATGCATGGAGTTGTGCTTTCATCATAAATTGATGGTAATCACCTACTAAATCATGTCAATGCTAATATTTTCACCATCCAATTCAAGAAAGGTACTAGTACTGATACCTTATTAAAGTTGGAGTAAATAAAACTTTCAAATATATTTTAGTGATAAATAATACTCATTCAATCTAGTAATATTTCAATTTTCAGTTATCTTAACAGTAGATGGTAACTTAAAATTAAAAATAAAAAGTTAATAGTAAATTAATTAATATTACTCGCATAAATTCGTAAGGACAGTTAAATGGATATGTAGCCAACTAATATCATGATTAATATATTTTCTTGTGCCGGTGCCATTACACGTACAATATTGTTTGATGTGATAATAGTAACTCGAAAATAACTGTAGATTTTCACGAGTGCGAACCCCCAAACGAGGAGTACTGGAAACAAAAGCAATATGATTTTGATTTTGCTTTGTCTCGTAAGTCCTAACAGCCCCTCTGCGAGTCGACAGATGTAGCTGTTGCGAAAGATTGAGCAGACTAAGCATGATAATAAACATGATTCTTATTTACCAGTTAACACAACGTGAATCACTTTCTTATTCTCTTGTTCTTAAACCGGAATTATATATGGATGCAGGATCAATTCCCAGCTAGATTTGTTTCAGATTATATCTTACTATTCATCTTTCTTTTTTTTTTTTTCTTTGGACAATGTATATTATTTCTCTTAAAAATTAAAAAGGGATACTTTTTCTTCACATTAATGATATGAGCTCTAGCTAGTCTTATACCCAATATGTACCAGAGTTTTCTCAATTAATATCGAGGGTTATAAATATTCTCATGTTATGAGAGATATTTCTAAATGTTATAAATATCTAGATTTCTAAACCTAACATATAATGTTGTATTTCAGTTAGTTTCCATGTATTTAATCTTAAATAATAATATTTATTAACTTTTATTTGAGTTAATTGCATCTAGCTCACATTTGATCATTGGTTCAACATACACCTTGTTAAACAAGAGTGGAATATAAAACTTTTTCCTTTTCTCTTATTTGTGAGATTTGATATTTGGATCAATCTAGACACTCCATTGAGGTGATCTAAATTCGAATTCCACTTCACACTTATAAAAGTGCAAATATAAATTTTTTTCCTCACTTAAGTAAATAGAGGATGGACAACGTTTCTATTTATTTGATTTAGGCGGGTTTGGGAAGTTTTCAGTTTTCTAAATTTCTACTAATGGATAATTCGATTTATGTGGGATGGAATATCCAAGTTGCAATTATTGTCCTGCCAATAGATCTAGACATGCATCAAATTGATTAAAGAATTTTATACCCTAACTATTGATCGACCGTCAATCATGGGGATTAATCATTATCGGCTTTCAATCATTCAGCTTTTCAGAATAAGATGATCAAAAAAATTCAAAAAATAAATGATCAAATGGTTGAATCAAATTATACGTTGATTCTATTCGTCCAAAAAGAATCAAATTATACATATACTTGACATCATCTTCCAAAACTTTTTCTCCAGAAAAAATCAAAATCAAAATTAAATTAACTTGGAACCTTAGCTAGCTACCTAGCCAGCACAAGAAATAATGGTGGGTCTCACCCCTTTTGTACTTGAAACATTTTAGATCGTTGGTTGAGTAAACATAGATAGATGTAATGGATATGTATGCAGCTTGAAATGCTACAATAAATAGTGTCTGTCCTTGGAATAGAACACCATCTCCCCCGCGTGTGCCTTGCTGATATGTGCATTCAGCAACCAAATTTGAGAACATTTACCATCAATGTCGCCCAACACATCAATATTGTTATGGGACTGGTCCCCGTGTTAAATATAGTGGATCATAAATAAATTAGTGAAGTTTGAATTATAACACTATATATATAGATAGTTGCACATTAAATTGGTAAAGTTGAACCTAAATATTATTGAAAACGAGATTATTACCTATAAATTAAGTCACAGGATGAGATGGACGTATCAAGAGGATGGTTGTGATCGATTTCGTGGAAGTGAGTGAGGCTTGAGTGTGTGTCGTTTTGGGTGGTGGAAATGAAAAGGACCTGAAATAACAAAGTACTTTGAATTTTAATTATGTATAGGTGGCAATGGCATAATGAGGTCTCAATCCTTCGAGAGGTTTCTTATCCTGAAAGTCAAGTAAATAAAAAAGCTGTGGTGGGTAAACAACTGTAGTGCTTGAAGAGGATGCTTTGATCCCTATTTAGGGGGACCTCTATTCTACAGATAGTGATAAGGACATGAATGGATTAAATGAATGCTTCTTGGGTACAAAAAGCAAGCAAGAAGCATCCACTTGCTTTCAAAAAAAAATAAAAATGTTGGGTCCTCTTGATCATTCTATGTTTGATTTTGAGCTTTTCATGATCAAAATGGTGGGTTGGCTTGCTAGCTAGCTAATTGGGTTTGATTGATTTGTTTAAGGTTGATTAATTATATTCACCCTCAAATAGGTTCGAAAAGTTTGATCAGTTTTCGATTAAGGTTGGTGGGTTTACATAATAATTTCAATGGAATGATGAATTTGGCTACTCTTATGGCAGGTTTAATTGACTACCTTTTGTTAAAGGGATTTTGATGCTTAAATTCTTTTTATGGACGTCATGTTACATCTATAGACACTTTGTTTGAATTGCGCGAAAGTTGGAACTCTTGTAACTTTAGATAATTACAAAGATGTTGATATTATCAACACTAGTAAAAAAAAAAATTATATGTTAACAAAAGTGTTAATTAAATAGTATAATCTTAAAAATTTAATTTTACAAAGTAGTTTCAATATCTATTTACTTTTATTCAATTTATATCAGAATCACTGGTAACATGTAAAACTTGTTCAAGTTATTTTTATTCAATCTAAATACTAGAATCACTGATAAGTGTATCACTTACTCATTTAAAATATGATATGTATTTTATTTTCTATTCACTACAAAAATATCAATGTAAGAAATCCTTATATTTTTAGTTACCAAACTGCCACCATATGCATTTGGAAACGGATATCGTCATATCGGTACACTCAGTCAGACTAATGAGTATACCAAACACTTCTAAATCTCATAGTGAGATTTATTCACTATCCTTATAGAAACGTCTTTCTTTAAACGCATCATTAAAAGTATTAATTTCTAAAAAAAAAAATTTTAAAAATTATATATGTGAGAACACGAATTTGAGTGAACATAATCTAACCTGCAAGTATATATAATCGATCTTTTTATTAAAATGTCTAAATATTTGCAATAATTATATATTTATCAACGAAAATTATTTACTAGTTATTATTATTTTTTAATATAACAATTTTCTCTACCAAATCTTTATGTAAAAATACATTAAATACATTATAATTGTCAAAATTTCTAAATCATTATGAATTCGAAAAACTTTGGACATGACATTTTTTTAATTTTCACTTGTCCAAAACGAAGCATGTGGATGTGGGTGTGTGGACGTGTCTAGATCGACGAAGCTTCCTCAGTCAATAATCGCTTTCCATCCACTTGCCGAAACTTTAGCGTATTCAATTCTAATGTTCACTTTTCACCAAGATGACAATTTGTGATCCCACTCTCTCAACTCACTCGTGATCACCATTATTGTCAACAAAAGATTCAAAATCCATTTCACATAGGGTTACAAATTGTACAACCGCATTTGATTTTCCTGTCACGCCAACCAAAACGACAGTGAATTTAATTTAATTTATAGCAATGTACGTACATATGTTTATTCACGTACACAATCTTACTTTTCATCACCTTCACCATGACCCACCACACGAGCACCATGCGGTCCAGGCTAGACTACACCCCTGATGGGACTCATCATGAAGGAGTTCCGGATAGACTCGGTTTGAATTTGTGTCCGAACCAGGCCATAGCCGTGCGGGTCGGGGGGTTAACCATGTCGAGCCCCACGCTGGCCGTCACGTGAACTTCACGAGGGCTTTTTTAACACTACAAACAAACCCTACCACTACCACCACATATACCAATCCCACCGAGAACACTTACCAAACACTAATATATCTATATATATATATATGTATATATAAACTGAGTTCTCTCTCTCTCTTCTATTATTGGCTCCAACTCTAGAACTAAACTCCGACCAAAAGAATCTTCATTATTTTAATTTATTTAAAAAAAATGGAGTGTTGTTTAGTTTTGCGGTTATAGTTTGGTATATGATGTGTCGTGTACTATTTTGATATCACTATAAACCAAAGAAGAAGATCAAGAGAATGTTTTAGTGCCAATTAATGTGGAGGTTCATGGGGGTGATTGAGTTCATGCATCATGAGATATTTGAAGGCAGGAGTCTGCCGACATTATCGATGGACATGTTTGGAGATAGAACTCATCATCTGTCTAGTGTGTTCACGCACTAACAAAGTAGATATATTTTTTATATATATATTTATCACAAGAACTGATCATAAGTACTGCTGGCTGATTAGTTTGCTAGCAAAAATTATCATTATATTGAAAAAATATTGCTGTTTGGGAGACTGGAGGGTTGGATTTTGATCGAATAATGTGTTTACACGGTGACAGAAAAGTAAACATTGATCATATCTTGATTTCTTTTTTGTTCAAAAGGAATATGATTACCTATAATGTTGCAATTAACTTTATCTAATTCTCTTCCTAACCCTATAAATTATCAATTGTTAGTTAGAACTAACAGTCAAGTTCAATATTTACTGCCTTTCTTTTCAAGTAGGTTATAATATAATACAGATGGGAATGTCAATGTGAATGTGTATCGTTTGAAAAATAAAATTATACAAATTGTAGTGTACTGATAAAACTATAAGTTTTTTTTTTAAGAATTTCAAATGTTGGTAATTGGACATACGTAGTCAGTTTTTAGTAGCTAGAGAGGAGCACATGCAATGCATACTCTGTATGAGTACGAAATTCAAAGAGGAATATATAAAATCTTTAAAAATGAGACATATTACTAACGTTTATAATTGAGATTTTTAGGAAAGAATTTATAAGAGTTTAGATTAGCAACGATAATTCTGATTTGTGAAAACTAGAGCTTGAGAGAGAGAAGATTTTGGTTACTAATTAGTATGGGAACATGTTGCTTGTGTTTATAATTAAGATTTTTATGAAGAAATTTAATAAGAGTTTAAATCGGTAAAAGATTTTAGTAATTTATTTTATACGCGATACGTGGGACACGTTGACAGTGTGGGGGTTAAGAGTGGAAGATAGCTCCGGGCAAAGTGGTCCTGGCACGTTGGTGCACCCTTTTCTCATCTGTCCATGTCACTGCTAGGCCTTTTCCCGACCCAACTTCCATGCTGTCCCTAACTTCCTCTCTTCCACAAGACAATCATCAATTTGATCAATCTCTCTCTTCAACTCACATATAAATACTTTACGATTCCAAGCCCACAACTCCCCCTCAAAGCAGTACAACTACTCTTGCATTGCTTTTCTTCTTTCGTCTTTTGTTTTTTCGTCCCCTTTTTTTATTTTTAATATTTTATATTATTATCATCAGCATCATCAATCCTTAAATCAGCAACATTTTTGCTATATAGCTCTATAGCTTCTAATAATTCTACTTGGTAATGGAGCTTCAACTAGGACTTGCCCTCGCAACCCACCACAACCCCACCAAAGGTTTCGACCTCAACCACCGTCTAGACACTTTTGATGACCAAAAAAGCTTTAAAAACAAACGTAGCTTTGAAGAGGCCTCTGGCAAGATCATTAGAGATGAGTTGCAAAAGATGCCTAATTTGCTTCTATGGAGTGGGCAGCCTAATGAGGAAGATGACGATCGAGAGGGACGAAAGAAGAGAGATTCTTCCACCATTAAAAAGTGAGTTCATTTTTTGTATATTATATGCGGCATCTATATGTGGATCATCATGATATACATATGTATATATGATTATGTGCGTGATTAAATAATTTAATTAATAGGGAAGAAGAAGAAGAGAAGCGTGTTGTGGGGTGGCCACCAATTCAATCATGGAGGAAGAAGTTGCTGTATCATCATGATCAAGTGGGTCGGATCGAAAATAATTATCATAATCGGTTGGTTCATGATCATCATCAGAAGGAAAATGGAGGATCAAATTCTAAGTTCGTTAAGGTTAAGATGGAAGGAGTTGCAATAACAAGAAAAGTTGATCTTAGATTCTATCGTTCATTCAATACCCTCAAAAACTCAGTGATTGCCATGTTCGCAAAATGTAAGTACATATATGTTATAGATTCGTTTCCTGACGAGAAGGTTTATGTAGTCTTGGATTAATTTTCACCGTTTCTAAATCGTACAGACGAAAAATGTGAGAAGGGAAGCGTACGTTATACACTAAACTACCAAGACAGAGGAGGAGTTTGGCTTCTGGCAGAAGATGTTCCCTGGCGGTACGAATATTCGGATTAGTTTCTTTTTTTCCAATAAATATATATAGAGGGATTTGATTAATATTTATTTATTGTGGTTAATTATTTGGATGTGTAATTTGCAGGACATTTGTCGAATCTGTTCAACGACTGGAAATATCGAGGAATGGCGGTTGATCATGAATCGGCTAGTTTTGCTTGCACTGAGAGTAGCTTTTATTAATTTGATGTGGTTTATGTGCTTGTTTAGACAAATCGACATGAGACTTACTATTTGAATAAGTTAGATTTATAACAAATTACTAGTATTGGAGTGACTATAGCTCTAGCAGCCAAGCAATTAGAACAAGGACTGGAACTTGAGAAGCTTTGTTTGATCCATCTTTGTATTGTATTTAATTTATTATAAAAGACTATATATATGCATTTTAAGTATGTAACCATGCTGATATATTAATTATATGAATAACACTACATTCTTCAAAAATTTTGTCCAAATAATATGACAAACCGATTTGTAACTATTACATTAATTTTGGGATGATACATTGATAATATAATAATTATACATAAGTTTATTACATAATTTGAACAATGAATTTAGATAAATTTTTTTGCAATCACTAATTTTATAGTTCGTGGCTTCAAAAATAAAATAAAATAATATATGGTCTATGTTAAATTGAACGGAAATGTTTGAAAAGATTATTTCATTGAGATATTTGTTATAGTTTAATGATATTTGCTTTTATGTAATTTCAAAATTTATTCAACCGAATATGTTAAAATATCATAGTATCTCCAATACTTTCATAAATTGTGAAAAAATTACTTACAATATAGGATGAATTGATATTGAGTTAAAATAAATTTCTTTAATATAATTATCACTCATCAATATCGAACTGATGTGGTTAAAAGTATATATATATATATATATATATATATAGATATTACTGACGTGACTATCTAGTTTCATAAAGGAAGATGTGTTAGATAGACATATAAATAAATCAATAATTATTTAATTCTAATTTTTAAATCTAATTAAAAGTAAAAAATAAAAAAGAAACATTAAATGAAGATATATAGAAGTATTATATGAAAATACATTAAGACATTAAATGAAAATATATGGAATTGATTATTTATCGAATGATATTTATATCATGTACGAAATAAATTCTTTGATATTAATAACGTGATATTTTTTTTAAAGTACAATTCATGAAAGCAGTTGAAATGCTCTTATATACAAATTCAGTAACCCCGTTACTAATTAACCCCAGATAGAAATGCAAGATCTTTTGCTATCAACTATAAACTACAAAGGGTGCATCAATTACTTTTTTTTTTTTCCCCTTTTTCCTCTTTCTTTTTTTTTTTTTAATTACAATTTAAAAGGTAATAAAAATCTATTAATAGTAATAGTCAATGATTTGTTGAAATTTGACAAAATTAAACACTTTGTGCTAGCTAGATATACATTCATAAAATTGGAAGAAATTTAATTCCATAATAAGGGAAAAAAATTATTAGGAAAAATCTACATCTATAATAAGAGAGAAAAAGTCTGTATACACATTGATAGATATGTATAGTAGGACTCCAAACCTTATTATAAATATAAAAAGGGAAAATATACTACCACCTGATATATATATCTATATATGTTATGCTCGTTTTCTCGATATAGATGAATGAGCCGCTGAAGGTTCAAGAGACGAATACAGTACCAGGACGCCCAACCTTCATGTCGTTGAGATGAGCTCGCACCATGGAAAATCTGTCTTGGGACACTTCCAGTTTATGTTCATGTCTGAACTCGCCACAACAACTCTTCAGCTCGCATAGTTCTTCAGATTGAAGAGCTCGCGCCAAAGGATATCTTGTTCAGCAAACCACCAGACCTACCTAATTCTCCTAATTTCCCACCAGTACCATTTCAACAGTTCCTCATAAGCATTTAATGCGGCAGCTACTCATTTAATGAAGAGAAGACTTTACCTGATGCATTTAATGCAGGCGTGTGCATGAAGAAAATAATCATTACTACAACAATAATGCAGTATGACTTGTGTCAGAATTAGTTGAAATAATGATGATTTGTAACGTGTATAATACTCAACTGAATCTTCCACTCTCTATAAATATCAGAGATTTTTACTGTACCAATAAGTGAACACACTAGTATTACTGTCACTCTGCCGGAATTTATTCAGAGTGACTCGTGGACGTAGGCGTACTCGCTGAACCACGTAAAAATTGTTGTCTTTGTATTCATTCTCTCCCCCCATTTCTTTATTAATTGCTCCATCATTATCATCAATCTACCTTAACCAACATCCAACTCTCTTCATTGCGCTCTACCAACATTAAACCATATTTATTACATTTATCACCATTTATTATCATGTTCGCGGTCTGGGCATTTGAATCTCTCAGTCGACCATTTCTGGATAACGATAATATATATAATAAAATATAAACAAAATTTTATAAAGATATAATAGATGTATTCATATTAAAATTTCACAAGTCGTTAAAGTGATTGAATTTCAACATTTCATTGTTCTAATAATAATTTTATCTAACAGTTACTAGAATTTGATAGAACAATCAAGTCTCAAAATACCAATTTTGACGGTGGTCATGTCTCCTAAAACAAATTAATTAATTGATATTCCAAATTCAGACCTAAATTTGTATTTATTAGAATTAATTTAGAATTTAAATTAAAAATATTTAAACCCACAATCTTGTTCACGTAGGTGTACCTAACACTGCCACCAGACCAAATATTGATGTGACATCACAGCTAGCTCCCATTATATCCTGAACTACTATCAAAAATTAAAAAATATATATGTACATATACATATGTATATATATTGATATGACACTTCAATTCAAGAGATGTACTATAGATGATATATATCATAACTAATTATAAATTGAAAAGAGATATAAACATCACAATTAAACATTTAAATATTATGTCATTAGGCATAATCTACCTAATTACCATTTTAGACATTAATATATGAGTTTGATTAATTTTTTTCGATGAATAAAATTACTCATCAATAACAATGAGTAAGGATGGGTAATCTTATTTATTGTTATTGATAAGTAACGTTATCTAATAAGTAATATAGTCAAATCCTTAATATATTAATATTCATTTAAAATGTAAAAAATTATATTTTAGACACAACATATAATAAAAATAATATAAGTTTAGTTTTTTTATCCAATCAATAACATTATTTATAAATTGTAGTTGTTAAATTTATTATAAAAATAGTTATTAAAATAATTTAATAGATATAATTTATAGATAATTTTAGTGATTGGTTAAAGAAGACAAATCAAATATAATAATATTTTTCCTCAAAAGGAAAATAAATTCAATCACAAAGCGGGAAAAAAAAAAAGTCTTTATAATTCCGCTGCTAGTACACAGTTCCACAAATCATGTTTTTGTCCCAACATAAACAAAAATAAATAAAACCACGTCGTCTTATCATGATAAGCCCCTGTACTTATCACCACCAACAGTACAAGTCAAGTAAACGATTGGTCAGTTGCTCTCATCAAAAACACTGGAGTTGCCGCTGGAACAAAGCCGAAATCGATCGTTTAAAGGCGAGAAGACTCAGAAACGACTCCATTGATCGTCGTTTTCGCTCCCGTTACTTGTCTCTGCCCTTTTTTGTTTTTTTGTTTTTTTGTTTTTCAAAAAATCAAATCAATTTTTCGTTTTCTGTTTTCAGAAAAAAAAAAAAAAAAACGCAACTTCACTTGCCTGGCCACAGAGAACCAGAAGAAAAAGAAAAAAAAAATCCCTGATCTCGAATTCTCGAAACCCTAGAAAATCTACAGAGAATGCAAGTCGACGAGGACACGTACAAGCATCTGATATTCTTGATAATGAAGTTTCTAGACGAAGAGAATTGCAAAGAGAGCCTTCATCTGTACGGTGACTTTTTCTTTCTTTTTTTTTTTTTTGGGTGGAAATTGATTGATTGTATTTTGTTTCGTTAAACTTGACACATTTCGACTACTTATAATACATTTGATTGTTTGAAAATGTTGTAGATTAGAGCAAGAATCGAAAATTTTCTTCAACGTGAAGCATTTTGGGGAAAATATACTGAATGGTGAGTTTGATAAGGCAGAGAAGTATCTTTCATCCTTCACGAAGGCAGATGACAATGAGGTGTCCACGGAGCTGTTTGTTGAGCTTCAAAAGCTGAAATTCGAAGAAGCTTCTTTGTGTAGGTATGATGATGTAAGTTTTGGTAATGGTGCTTATGAATTATCGCGTATAGTATGTGTTGAGTTGGAATGTGTGTGTGTGTTTTGTGCAGAGAAAATGAACAATTGTCGCTTTCAAGAGCCAAATTGAAAGATGATGTTGAAATTTTGGTTAAGAGAAATCCTGTATTGTGCGATATAGTTGAGTTTCCTTTTGTGAATGAATCAGCTCTCTTGTCGCTTATTAGTCTTATTTGTCCTAGCTTCAAAAAGAAAGATAGAAGTATAAAGGTAAGCCAATTTTCGGGTTTTTTGTTTTGAATGAATTGTTAGGAAGATAGGTTTTTGTTTATGTGTTTTTGATTTAGTACGGGTATGGTTTGTCTGCAGGAAGAGCTTGTTTACTTGATTCTTCAGTTTCTTGACGAAGAAGAATTCAAGGAGACGCTTCATAAGTATGCTTTGTTATTATTATTATTTTTTTTTGGCTTTTGGTCTCTTTGATTTGTTTTTGTGGTTAATTTTAGCTTTATGGTGGCGAAGATTGGAGGTAGAAACAAAGGTTTTCTTCAATGTGAATTATTTTGGGGAGTGTATGATTGATGGTGAATGGTACAAGGCAGAAAAATATCTCTCAGCATTCATGAAGATGGATGATAATGAATGCTTGGTGGAATTGTTTTTTGAGATGCAAAAGCAGAAGAATCTTGAAGGTGTAGACAGGTAGGTTTTAACTTTGAATAATTAAAGTTTCTTCTTTCTGCTGGGATATAGAAAAACAGACATTTTTACTTTCCATTGCTTTCTGAAAAATATTAAAAATATGTTCTAACTCAAACTTGTTAGAAAGCCTTATATCCTCAGTTGTGCTCTTTCCTAACCACTTAAGATTTTGGGTCCGATGGTTATTAACATGGTATCAAAGTTTGGTTTTTCTTAGTAGTCCTGAGTTTGAAGCCCCCGCCTTATAAATTTGAATTTGTTTGTGTGTTTGTGTTTGGGCTTGAGCCAAGGGACAAGCCTATTAGTCTTGCACATGACGGGGTGTAATGACAATGCCAACATATTTCTTTCCTCTTTTTGATTTCATCACACCTCATTTGGCACCAAAAAATCAGTATCCTTATTTATCCCTTTTTATTATAGATGTATCTGGGGTGGAATAGCTGCAGTAATGAAAATGCCAAAGCTGTAAACACTCTTTTGATGGAATTTTTAAATTTCTCCTTAGCTTTTGATAAATATTTCCTAGGAATCAGCCTTGGTTCTTCTTTAAAGAACTTTTGCATGACTGGAAATTTCTTGCATATTTTTTGTTTTTTTAATCATGTAATCCTTTCTATTAAAACATGTAAACTCTAATAAAATATTACCTGCAGGCAGAAGTTTCTATCTGATTACACTGAAAGGGCTCATTTCTGTGATACTATCAGATTGCTAATAGAAAAAATTCCTATTCTAAAAGACAAAATCAAGTTCCCCAGTGTAGACAAATCAAGACTCTTGACATTAATTAAGCAGACGTAAGTCAAGGCATAGATCTCATCTATTACTATCTAAATGCCAATTGCAAACTTGGTTATTTATTATTGTTACTATTCTCTGTATGCCGCAGTATGGACTGGTGGGTTCCTTATTGTGTCAATGTGATGCCTAGTGGTAATAATGAGACCAACTCACTGAAAGATATTCCCACAACACCATATCTTTTTCATGCTCCATCCTTTGTTAATGATTCCAGTCAAGAAGATGGGGGTTTCTTATCAGTACCAAGTGGGAATGGAGTACGTGAATATCCATGAATTAACTTGAATTTTCGTAAAACATTTTAAGTTAAAAAATCATTATCTTATTTATATGTCAATTTTCCAGTCTAATGATGGCAGCTGCATCACTGATGTAAACCAGGTAAGTGTCAATAAACTTACCTTGGTCAGGAGCAGGGGCATTATCTGACTGATGCATGAACTAATTTACAAAACACTAGTGTAGTCAATAATTATTTATTTCTTTTTCTTACTAGTATACGGACGGCACTAGTTTGGCTGATGCAAATGATTTAGTTTGCACGAAACCAATGGAAAATTTTGTTTGTTGGAAGCTGCAGCAAATCAATAAACCGTCTGAATGTCACACATTGGTTCTCCATGATAATTCAATGGGAGGCAGGGTATGGGTACACTTCCTCACAGCTATTTGTAGTTACCCTTAATTTAGTTGTTATCCTCTATTACCATCTTTTATCCTCAGTCAATCCAACTTGTGGATCAAACAAGCTTTATGTGGCTCATTGACATGGATATTTGAGAATGGGTATGAACAGCTTGGATATGATGGACCCATTCATTTTCTCAGTTCAATTTCAATATGAAATATAATAGAAATAATTATGGAATTTGGTGGATCATTATGGATTTATCTTTCTGGATTGCTGACCTATAATTTTCTTGAATAATCTGTCTTTTATATCCTGATGCTTATTAGATACTCATAACTTTGACAGTTCAATCTGCGGTTTTTATGTTTAATTCATTTACTTTCTAGACTAATCAATTTCTTGGATCATTTTTAGGTGGTCAAGTTGATATATTCTGAGGCTGGGGATTTCATAGTGGCATTAGCACAAAATGCAACACACAGACTGTGGAGGAAATGGCAGAGAAATCAACAGTCTTTGGGGAAGGTTTTTGTTGCTATATACTAAAGAGGTCATGGTTTTATTTCTAAGAGTTTTACTCTAAAAACTTTTCATTCACCAGGCAGATGCTAATGTGCAACCGCATTATCAACCTTCAAGTGAAAAAATAATGACCAATGAGATAGGTGCAAACCCTGAAATTTCTGTTCCGTGCTTTGCACTGAAAGATTCTTTTCTTTTCTCTGGATCAGGAGGAAAAATCTCCATATTCAATTTGGAGACCTTTGAGGTAAATAATATAATAATATATGCATGGATATGTGCCCTCTTGTTTGTAAATTCACTATTTTTTGTGTCATAATTTTTCACTTCTTTTGCTTTATTCTGATGTAGACAGTGGCAACATTTGCAAACTCACCTCCGACAGCTACGTATTTTATCTTCCTCCCTCAAGATTTGTGTGCCACTGGCTTTGATGACTCTTCAATCATAATTCACTGCCCCTACACCAAAAAGGTCATTATTTACCTGCAATTAACTCTCAATTTGTACGTTTTTAGTAAGATAAAATCTTTTGAGATTGAGGTTGTTGCTACACTTCCATGTGTTGTTGAAAGACTAAAGCCAAGCTGAAAGGCCATCAAAATCGAATAACGTGCCTCGCATTTTCTCACAATTTGAATGTGCTTGTATCCTCTGGAGCTGATGCTCAGGTAATCTTATACATATTTCTGAATACATGTGCCTCAATTAAAGCTGTTACTGCTACTGTTCACAGTTTCTTTTACCACTGTAATAGCCATTTCAGCCAATAGAAATTTATAGTTTGAGTTTAAGATTTTCTTATACTTAATGAATTTATTTAAAGCTAGTTTTCTTGTGGGTTATTCATTTGTATATTGGTAGAGTTCTGGCAGCTTTCCACATGTCAGATAATTGGCTGTTTGGTGGAATTTAAACGTTCAAATATGCTTTGACTCTTACGCCAACACTCCCAAAGATCTTTTGAATGTTTCTTCTAATGCTCAATTTTCTTTGCTTCTGACTTCCATAGCTAGTTGTGATTCTGTGTTTTTATGTCTGACCTGATGAGCTCATTTGTCTTGTCTTCTAGCTATGCGTGTGGGGTGCAAATGATTGGGAAAACATATGCAGTAAGTTTTTGCGGAGTCTTCATACTGGCCTAGTTCCAGAAACCCCAGCTGTGATCCACATTCAGTTTCATCCTGATCAGATTCGCCTACTTGTTGTCCATGAGAGGCAGATAGACGTGTTTGAAGCACCCACACTAAACCAAATTACGCAGGTGCTATAAATAGCCTGAATTACGTTTCTACATGTAGTGTGAAATTTTGTGATTAAAATTCAACTCTGTTACAGTTGGTGCCTGACAAATCAGATCTTCCAATCACATATGCCACGTATTCTTGTGATGGTAAGTTGATATATATTGGCTGCAAAAGTGGGTGCATAAAACTTTTTGACTCTGTAACACTCGATCTGAGGTGTCAGATCAATCTCACTGCCTATGCACAACCTACTTCCGGGTAAATATACTCTATGACGGCCTTGAAATCGTTTTCTCCTTTGCTTTCACATGATGATTAACAAAACTGTTGTACAGTTTGGAGCTCTATCCTCTTGTCATCGCAGCTCATCCGTCTCAACCCAATCAAATTGCTCTTGGACTTACTGATGGTAGAGTACAAGTTCTCGAACCCCTACAATCTCAAGTAGAATGGGGAATGCTGCTTCCGCCAAGAGATTGCTAAGAATTGAACACCGTCTATGGTACAGCCGCTTTGGAGAAAATGTCAGAAGCTTTTTGTTGCTTATAGACTGCTTGCATACCTGCACAGACACCATTGTTTTCTATAGAGATTCCAAGATTTTCCATTGGCATAAGTACGTGACATCTTTTTCGCATAGAGATCCGGAAGCTTTTCACGGGATCCGTCATCTTCCTATCATTTTTTGTTCACAAATTATCAATGTTAAAATCATAGGTGCAGTAATGCAAAGGAAAATTGAAATAGTGTTTCACACATACACCATTGCTGTATAAATGTACTCTACAAATGTCTTTAAACTTGTACTCTGTTGCAACATATTAAAAACGATATGTACCATTTGTTACACTTCTTTTTGTTTCTGGGTGTGCTAAATTTCAAGTCATCTACTGAGAAGAAAAACTTGTATATTCTTTATACAATCCAAAAATAATAATAATAATAAAAGTAGTAATTTATATGGATACGTGTTTGAATTAGGTGAGTCAACCTAATTGAATTGGCGTTTCTCTGGTGTTCTCAACTATGTTGTTGCGTGAGATAGGACACAAAGGTCCTTATTTCATCCAATGTTAGGAACAGTGAAATTGCAGTAAAAACTGGAATTGGCTTTTGGCGGGCAACGAAACGGTCAAAACAAACGTCTATAAAAAGTCTACACGCAAGTTGCGTAGCTCTCTTTGGTCATCAATAGAATAGACTGATGCCACTAACATTTCTAGTAGTATTTTGAATATCTAGAGAGTCAAGGATGACTCCCCAGAGAAGATATTTTATGGAAGAAAATTTGATCTTGTGGCTTTGTTCTGTTGTTGTTTCATATATGGTCTTCGAATCTTTCACGAGCGCACCACCTTTAAATCGCTTTCTGGGTTTCTGGGTTTTGTCCTGTATATATCTGTTGCCGGCCTTGTGCTTGCTTTCCTATGCATCTCTTTCTCTCTATTTGTTTCTCTGTGTTTGTGTGTTGCTGCTTTACTTCACAGTGATGGAATTCTTGAGCTTCTCTTTGGTTGTTCTATGGCTGCTTCAGCTTGTTTCTGCTCAAACAGTCACCGACCCAGCTGAAGGTCTCTCTCTATGACTCTGTCTCTCTTTACATGTATGAATGTTGTGTTGATGGTATTGTAAAATTTTGTTGGTTCTCTTAATAGCTTAGGTTTCTCATTAAAGTTTTGTTGCTCAGTGACGGCCCTTAACAAGATGATAGAGTACTGGAACTTGGGTAGACAATTGAATATTACAATGGACCCGTGTGCATCGAATGCTCCATGGTCACCTGAGTCTGCAAATCCGCGTGTTAGTTGTGACTGCAACAGCAATACCTGCCACATCACTCATCTGTTAGTTTACCATAACCAACCATTGTCGTTTTTTAGCTGTTGTATTTTAGAATGATAGTCTAATCTATACTTTTCAAATGATACAGAAAGATTTATGCTTTGGACATTGTGGGTGAGATACCAAGAGAACTGTTTGAGCTGAAGAAGCTAATGGACTTGTGAGAGATCAATTCGTCGACCCCCCTTCGTGAATTTTTCTTTCCGTTTCCCTATTTTGTTGATTTGGTTGAATCATGATGCAGGAATCTGGGTCAAAATGTATTAAGTGGAACTATCCCAGCTGAAATTGGACAGTTATTAGAAATGCAATACCTGTAATTGCCTCCAAGCCTTCTGGGATCTTATATATTTTAGTAGAGCCTGTAAAATTGTTGAATTAATGACGTTAATATGATGTCTGTGTTGAGGTACTCACAAATGCTTTCTCTATGTTTTGAGTAATTGAACAGTAGCCTGGGCATAAACAATCTCACAGGTCAAGTGCCTCCAGAACTTGGCAATCTAACCAAGTTGAAGAGCCTGTTAAGTGCATATTTACAACTTATTATATGTTTAAAGTTATAAAAACTCCATTTGTTGGAAGTAGTACTAATTTTCTGACTTTCCTCTATGTTGCAGAAGTTTTAGCTCAAACAACTTCTTTGGACCGTTGCCCAAGGAGCTAGGAAAGTTGACCTCTTTACAGCAGCTGTAAGTTGAGTAAATAAAAATTCAAAGTTTTTTGGTTCCTTCAAAGAGGTTTTCATTCAGGGAATTGTCTTGCTGTATAGGGAACTAGTTAACAAGACCCAGAAAACCATGTGTCTGCTTTCTCTTAGTATGCAGTCTGATTAGTTGGAATTCCTCTTTCAGGTATGTCGATAGCAGTGGAGTGAGTGGACCGATTCCACAGGAATTCGCCAATTTGAAGTCCCTGCAAATTATGTACTTCTCTATTTATGATCGAGCAATCTTTTTGAAAGATTGTATTTTTGATAATATAGTTGGTAACTCTATTTTCGGATTCTCTTTTCCTTGTTTCAGCTGGGCATCAGATAATCTCTTGACTGGAAAGCTTCCGGATTATCTAGGGACTTTTACAGAACTCAAGGACCTGTATGCATGATTTTCCTTTGTTATAACACTATGCTTCAGGAATGGATATTTTATGAAATTATGTTGTTCATCTTTGTATTTGACTAATGCGCCTTGCATTCACAGGCGACTGCAAGGGATGTTACTTGAAG
This sequence comes from Litchi chinensis, assembly GCA_019925255.1. NCBI lineage: Eukaryota > Viridiplantae > Streptophyta > Magnoliopsida > Sapindales > Sapindaceae > Litchi > Litchi chinensis. Next base: position 42,185,526 of record CM034461.1, read on the forward strand.
GTCCAATTCCAGGCAGTTTCAGTGGTCTGACTAAACTGGAGGACTTGTAAGGACTTTGAATTTAGAGTACATATATCTTTAGCATCGTTTTGTAAGGTATTAATTCCATTATTAAATATTAAAAAAAAAAAACACTTCTTTGTTTTCCTTCAAAGGGAGTTAAGTCACGGTTTGCCATTCACTGTCTCCAGAAGTATCTCATTGGCCAACTTTATTTCTTTGGGTGAGAACATCTGATAAGGTTTACACAAACAGGATTGTCTTATGTATACTTTTGACAGCAAATGCATGAACCATCAAATATGTACAGACGAACACTCTAATTTACAACTGAACTAAAGATATATCCTTAAAACTCCTTTTACAAAGTGTAATGGTTAGACTGTCTGTATCATTACCACACTTTATTTATTTATTTTTTTTTTTTTAATAAAAGTGAGCATACCCTTATTATTCTGTAATATTTGGTAACAAGACTGCTATCATCTGAACCCGCCTTCAATAAAAACCAAAAGCAAATATGATTTTGCTACCTGTAGTTATTTGACCTTAAATTAAATTGAATATTGTCCAAATAGGTCAAGCTACATTGATGTTCTTTTGTCAACTTAATCCTGAGTATAATTTTCATAGCATATGTGTATGAGTCATTGTGGATTTACGTACTTGATCAGAATTGTTTAACACCTTCCTATTTTCATAGGAGAATTGGTGATCTTGGTGGTGAAGATTCTACTCTTGAGTTCCTGGAAAAACAAACAAGTTTGTCGATATTGTAAGAGATTGTTTATCTTAAATCTCTATAGAACTGTTAGTGGTTCATTTCACCTTTTATTTTATTTTCTTTTATGGATTTCACAAGGTATGTCTTATTTTCTTTACAGATCTTTGAGAAACAGCCGAGTATCAGGACAAATTCCAGAACGACTCGGCACATTTATCAATTTGGAACTACTGTAAGTCATCAGGATAACAAATTCACCACCCTAGACAAGCATAGCTATTTCAAAAAATATCTATTTGATTGTCTCAATCGTTAAAAAACAACAAACTTTAGATTTTTCACTCTCTATTCTAATTTTTATGTAATAACTCTCATTAATTTCGTTGTTTCATTGGGATAAAACTACTATGACAGGGACTTAAGCTTCAACAAGTTGACAGGTCATATACCAACCTCATTCCAGGATTTTCCTTCCTTACAATATTTGTAAGTAATCTTACATCTTTCATCAGCATTTTTTTCCTTATCACTATGCTATACAGAAAATGAGTACTAGATCAAGAAAATTTATTTGTTTGCTTTTAGTTTATCTGATTTTCCTAAGCCTGACCTGATTTATGTTTCAGGTATCTTGGAAACAACAACTTGAGTGGAGAACTGCCAGTGAATATCATTAGTACAAAGCTCATTGCGATGTCAGTGCTACCTTGTATTTTTGTTTCCTTCTTTGTGCTAGTTCATGTTTGTATTTTGCATTCTTCACTGGCACTTCCAATTTTACAAATGCTTTGACGACTGCGTTACAGAGATGTCTCACATAATCCTCTATCTGGAAATTTGCCTCCTAATTTTGCCAAACTTGGATTATCAATGTAAGTTAAAACTTAATTTCTTTATATTTTGTTTATCTTATCAGAATTAAATTGTCGTTTAATGCTATATTATCCAAAAATATGTCCAAATGATTTGTCAAGTTGATTTGTAACAATCATATTAATTGCGAAATAACGTATAAATAATCTCAGAATTACAAATTAACTTGCATATCATCATTTGGGCTAATTTTTGTGCAATGTAGCACTATTCATTTTTATTTGTCCACCTCTTATAATAAGTCGCAGTCAGCAACTAGCTAGGATTGACTTCCCTCTTTCTTCTTCAGGAATGTTATTGGAACTTCTATCAACGCAAACAGTTTGGCTGATGGGTAAGGTTTTTTCTCAATTCATGCCCTGATTTCCTAGTTCCTACTAATTTTGTTGCATATATTTATTCTTGATCATTGGGTATGCTTCAACATTTAGTATCATATATCAGTCTTTTGGTCATCCAACATCAGCTTTTCATTATTCCAATTAAAACAAGAAAGACATCCATATATATAACTCTAAATCTAAGTACTAGTTTCTCTTCTACAATTTTTTTGTAAATATATAAATAAATTTTCTCCAATCACATGTGTATTCAGGAAGGCTTTGGGAATGCTGCAGTGCCTACAAGGTGATACAAAATGCAGCAACAGAATACCATTCTGTAAGTACAGCTTTTTAATATCTTGAATCTAGAATCTATGCTTAAAATTTAATGTAAGTTTAGCAATACTTTTTACAATGCATGAGCAAATAAAACGCATGGCCAAACACTTACCAGATTATTTATATTGTTAACTGAAATTCTGAAGTGTGTTCTCTTGGTTGTTTTATTTTATAATTTAGATACTATAGGATCATTTACTGTCTTGAGTTGCTTTTATAATTCCACCATCATTTACAATTTTCATTGCAGCTTCTTTTTCGATCAAATGTGGAGGTAGAAAACTAACATCAGCATCAGGCATTGAGTTCGATGATGACTCTGAAAAACTGACAGCTGCCTCATTTTACACAAGCTCTGATCGCCAATGGGTAGTAAGCAACACTGGAAATTACATCTCAAACCCCAATGGACCCCAGTATATTGCAGATACAGCTTCACAAATCACAGGAACTTTAGAGTCTGAGCTGTATAAGACAGCAAGGATCTCACCAAGCTCACTGAGATACTATGGCCTTGGTTTGAAGAATGGGAAATACAGTGTTGATCTTCACTTTGCAGAGATAGCAATGGAGGACTCACTATCCTGGAAAGGTCTTGGAAGGCGTTTATTTGACGTTTACATTCAGGTATGGTGGAAATTTATTTTTCAAATATAGCATTTACATCTGAGAGTATTGCTGAACAGAAAACAGGACTCTAAGACTTAGGAAAAAAAACTTGTTTGAAAAATCAGACTTTGAACCATATTGACCATGGCTCTAAAAATCTACTGACTACCTGAAAACCTTGCCTTCTTGCTTATCATGTAGAAGTTTCCCCATTGGCTTTGTCCCTGTGAGTTCTTTCTGCCAGTAATCTGTTACGCAATCACATCTGTCAACTTGCTTAGTTGCATCTTTTCTTACTTGCCTTTTTGTTTTCATAAATTTTGTCACTGGTTCAAGGGTGAGAGAGTTCTGCAAGATTTCAACATTCTAAAAGAAGCAGGTGCATCCAAAAAAGCCTTGGTAAGAACTTTCGAGGCAAACGTGACGAACACAATCATGGAAGTCCACTTCTTTTGGGCTGGTAAAGGCACTTGTTGCATTCCATATCAAGGCACATATGGACCTTTAGTATCAGCCATCCATGTTTCTCAAGGTTCTTAAAATTTCTCCGGTTTTTACATTGACTTGCATCTTTCTTCCACTACCAACTTTACTGTTGCTTACTAAACTCTCTTTTAACACATTCCTGCAGCCACTGATGGCACCAGTTCCGAACATGACAAGAAGCAAGTAGTAAAATTCGTTACAATAGCAGTTGGATGTGCAGCCGGGCTTGTAATAATCTCTTCTGTGTTCTTCCTATTGTGGACCAAGAAGAAGAATCCTTCCGGGCACATGCGTGTTTTCACAGACTCACCAAAGGATAATTTGGTAAGCTAGAGCCCCATATGGATATGATGTAAGTAAAGGTATAAGACACTACCTTGTAACAGAACCCCAATCATGCCTCTCCGGTTCTATCCTATATTTCCCAATAACAATCTAATCATTGGGGTTCTTGTTATCTTTCTCCCCTTAATGTGCATCTTATGTCTTAATCTAATGTAATGATCGCTTGTGTTATATATAGTATTATAATGTAAGTTGGCTTTAATTGTCTTATTGGAATCGTTTTGTTTTCATTTAAGTTTAATATTACTGTTTAGACTCTTATCTGCAAGTTTAGATTTTAAGATCAAACAACTTAACTGGATGTCGAACGATGATGGACCAAGAAAGAAATATTTTCAAGAGATAATGTGATGTAAGACATGAACAATTTGAAAAGCACTTTGACATTACCATTGTTTAAAGCCAGCATAGGACAGCACAATTAAGCAGCTTATAGAATATTTTCTTACTTGAATAATTCACTTCACAATTTATTCTTTTGGTCTACCTTTTACCTATAAAGAGAAGAAGAGCATTCAATACTTGAAGTTGCTTTTAAAATTTAGCTTTTCTTTAATGAGAAGCACTTGCTTTTGTTGGACACTACATGCCTGAGTGATTATGCCTTTTTGCTTTCTCAAGTTCGTTTGCCAGGGACCCATTCATTGGGACAGGCTAGAATCATCACATCAACGACACGTGTTTAACATATAGAAGCCACTAGACTCATCAACACGAAAACGTAAAAAATAATAATTAATCGGAGTAAAGACGATCACGGTGGGACTCGAACCCACAATCTCCCGCTCCGGAGGCGAGCGCCTTATCCATTAGGCCACGCGATCATTTGATGATTCGGTAAATCTGCAGTATCTTGTTATTCCATTGTGTGTGAAAAATTGAGAAATGAATTTGTGAAGAATCTGCGGTCCCACTTAAAAATGTTCTTTAATTTTAAATCATTTGATACTTGGGAAAAGTAGATGGCAAATTCTGATATAGACCCTGTCTCTATCTGTACTTCAAAGTACTATCAAATTCTAGAGGGCCTATTCTCAAAATTCTAGAGGCACTTAGTAAAAAATTAACTAGTTTTTAAGAAAATTATCATTTTAACAGTGTTTTAGTTAATTCTAACTTATAAAATCTCTCAGACGTCGGTTGAATTTTGGAGTTCGAAAACTCTTGCATCACCATTATTGAAGTGAGATGCAATTAAAAAAGAAAACAGAAGAAATGTTTGATGTCTAAAATGACTGTTTAAAAATTAATCGAAATATATTAAAACAACAAATTGATTTAAAGATAATTTGATATTATTAGTGATACATTTACTAATCAACAATCCTTAAATGAGAAAGGGAATTTAATCCCTTTTTTATGACCCTACAAAAAATTAAAAATTATGTAGATCTTACATTTAAATTTTAATTAAAGAATTAAATTTGAAGGGAGACTTTGATTCCCACCACCAAGAAATCAAATTTTCTTTTATTTAAACTTCATCTAAATCCATCATTTAAGTAAAATTTGTGAAGCCACTAACTTTTAAATACATCTAGATTTTATTAAATTTCATACAAACGTAAATTAAATACATCTAAATTTTATTAGATTTTATACAAATCTAAATTAAATACATATAAATTTTAATGAAATTATACAAATCTAAATTGAATACATCTAAATTATAATTAAATCATTTAAATTTAAATTGAATACAATCAAAATTTTAAAATCTTTTAAATTTTAATAAAATCTTAAATGTAATAATTCAACTTGATTTCGTTCCTAATTAGGAAGAGTGGGTAAACTCAAAAAACAATATAAAATGTGTGAATTATTATAATGTAGTCAAGTTGTTGCGAATATTTGAAACTATACAAGTCAAATTGCTTAGCTGTGGTTGTGTTATGGCCAGTAAAAAAAAAAAGTGATATTTGACTTCCAAATATAGACTAGATACTTCTCTCAATCCATTTACCATATCTATGGGACCCATGTCCCACACACCGGATCAACTGCCACGTGTAAATACCCCCAGACAAATTAAAGATAAATCAAAATATAACATAGTAATTATAAATATTTTCGGCATTAAAAAATACAAATAATCTCTCAATTCAAAACACCCCCATCCATCGAAAATAACATTCTAGGTACACATCTACTCATATAAGCTGCATCGTGAATTTAAAGAAAATAATTTTTAATATTTTACAACATGAGGAGCCGTCCATATGAGATTTTCCTGTAATTCTAAAATCCATATCAACAGAATACTCTTACCAAAATAAAAACAATGCATTTAATTATATAAAATCATTTTCGATATGGTAAATCCCATCAAATCCACAGCTAAAAATATACCAACCCTTACCATAAATACAAAATTAAATAATAAACCATGAATAAGTCATTTTCACCGAAACCGTACGCGCTTATGCTATACCAAAATAAAATCTCCACAACAACATCAACCACCAAAACGCATGCTGTCAGAAACTCTCTCAACTCATGCCTTCTTTCAGACAATTTAACACACACCACCCCCCCGACACTTCCGTTGATATAGGTGCCAATCCACCCCATCACAACCTCCCATCCAACGCTCCACATCCTTCCACGTCATCATACCAATCCCTCCTTTTATTAAATATCCACCTTTTCATTTTTTATATTTACAATTACATCCTCCATCACCCCTCTCTCCTCACATACCAGCGAGAGAGAATCTAGCCACCACCAGCAGCAGCAGCTCCGCAAAAACGACGCCGTTTTGACTTACCGGACGTAGATCTACAAAGCCCCTGACGGATTTAATTCGATCTAATCACAGCCGTTGAAACCAAAAACTTCGACTGAGATTCACTCACCTAACTAAAAGAGAAATAAAAGAATTTCAATCCGACGGTCGAGATGCCGAGCACGATTCGGAAAGCGATCGGGGCCGTCAAGGACCAGACGAGCATAGGCATAGCCAAGGTGGCCAGCAACATGGCGCCCGACCTGGAGGTGGCGATTGTCAAGGCGACGAGCCACGACGACGACCCCGCCGACGAGAAGTACATCCGCGAGATACTGAATCTGACTTCATACTCGCGCGGATACGTCCACGCCTGCGTCTCCGCCATCTCCAAGCGTCTGGGCAAGACGCGCGACTGGATCGTCGTTCTCAAGGCCCTCACGCTCGTCCACCGTCTGATGAACGACGGCGAGCCTCTCTTCCAGGAGGAGATCCTCTACGCCACCAGGAGAGGCACGCGCCTCCTCAACATGTCTGATTTCAGAGACGAGGCTCACTCCAGCTCCTGGGACCAGTCCGCTTTTGTCAGGACCTACGCCATGTATCTGGATCAGAGACTCGAACTCGTTTTGTTCGACAAAAAATCCGGGTCCGGATCCGGGTCGGGTCGTGGAGACAGGAATGGATACGTGTTTGGAGACAGAGACAGAGACGATTTCCGGTCTCCACCACCGAGACCGAACGAGTACGACTACGGAGATTCTTCTTCTCGCGGTGGTGGTGGTGGTTATGGAGACTACGGAATGACGAGGAGGACGAGATCGTACGGCGACATGAGCGAGGCCGCCGGCGGCCGGGAGGAGAAGCGACCTGTGACGCCGGTGAGAGAGATGAAACCGGAGAGGATATTCGGAAAAATGGGACATTTACAAAGACTACTGGACCGGTTCTTGTCATGCAGACCGACCGGTCTAGCGAAGAACAACCGGATGATCCTGATCGCGTTGTATCCAATGGTGAAGGAGAGTTTCCAGATCTACGCTGACATTTGCGAGGTCTTGGCTGTGTTGCTAGACAAGTTTTTCGATATGGAGTACACTGACTGCGTCAAGGCGCTCGACGCCTATTCCAGTGCAGCCAAACAGATCGATGAGCTGATCGCCTTTTACGGCTGGTGTAAGGACACTGGAGTTGCTAGATCGTCTGAGTATCCGGACGTCCAGAGGATTACCAGCAAGTTGTTAGAGACGTTGGAGGAATTCGTTAGGGATAGAGCCAAAAGGCCTAAGAGCCCCGAGAAGAAAGAGTTGGAGCCTTCCAAGGAGGTGGAGGAGGAGCCCAATATGAATGAGATCAAGGCATTACCTGCTCCTCCGCCAAAGGAACCTGAGCCTGAGCCTGAGCCTGAGCCTCAACCTGAACCACCAAAACCCCAGTTTAGTGGGGATTTGGTGGATTTGAGAGATGAGGGTGTGACGGCTGATGATCAAGGGAATAGATTGGCGTTGGCCTTGTTTAATGGGCCTGCAGGTAGCAAGAATGGGACGTGGGAGGCGTTTTCTTCCAATGGGGAAGGGCAGGTGACGTCTGCTTGGCAGACTCCGGCTGCTGAGGTGGGGAAGGCAGATTGGGAGCTGGCCTTGGTTGAGACGGCTAGTAATCTGTCCAAGCAGAAGGCGGAGATGGGTGGTGGGCTTGATCCTTTGTTGTTGAATGGGATGTACGATCAGGGAGCGGTGAGGCACCACGTGGCTACTGCACAATTGAGTGGTGGGAGCGCGAGTAGTGTCGCGTTGGCCGGGCCAGGGAAGAGTACGACCCCAGTTTTGGCTCTTCCTGCTCCGGATGGAACAGTGCAGACAGTTAATCAGGACCCGTTCGCTGCATCGCTAAGCATCCCGCCTCCTTCGTACGTGCAAATGTCCGATATGGAGAAGAAGCAGCACTTGTTGGTGCAGGAGCAGCAGGTGTGGCAGCAGTACGCGACGAATGGAATGCAAGGCCAAGCTACTTTGGCCAAGATCACTGGAACTGGGTATTACAGTTCCGGTCCAATGCCAGCAGCAATGCCCTATGGAATGCCTTATGGAATGCCACCTGTTAACGGAACGGGAGCGCCTGCAGGGTATTACTACACTCCTCACTGATATTTACCCTTGCATGTCTAGAAATTTAAATCTCTTTGTTTATTATCTCTGTGTTTTTTACTTGAAAACTTAGTTCTTTCTTTTGTTATATGATATCATATGTTGCTCCTGCAAATTTGCGCACAAAACTGGGGTAGAAAAAAGGGAGAGTGAGCGCGAGAGAGAGAGAGAGTTGAAAAGAGATTATAAATATTTTGTGGGGATTTTGATGTTGGGAAGATTTGTAGTCCAATTGTCATGCCTCTTTGTGCTTTGTAATATTAGAATTTTTTTGTTGACTTCTTTGCATTTATGTGATCCATTGTTTCAAAACTGGAAACTAGATTGAAATTAACCTTGACTATACTTCATAGTTGTAATTGGGATTTTCATCTCCTTGTCTGATTGACCATCTTGAATAATTAACGCTGACTATTCTATGCTTAGTTGATGTAATTGGGAATTATATTTACATGTTTGAGTGACCATCTCTAGTGTAATAGACTGTAAATTTGGTCTTCTGCAATGTCACTAGCGGGATTGTCCATAGAAGAGGAAGAGAAAAAAAGGAAAATGTTTAGGTTTTAAGTATTATCTGATGAGTTGTTGTGGCAATTGAGTCCCTTTCATGGCCAAACGTTTTTTTCAAAGTTGGGGTTGAGTTTTCTTGTTAGGTTGTTAATGGCAAGGCCTCACCTAATCAAAATTTGACACAAATTTTGGCAATGAATGTTAATTTACATAGGTGTAAAGCAATTCATCTAGCTATTCAAGTGACGGGGATGACCCGGCACACTCGGTTTTTAAAGTACTTCTACAATTTTGTGTCTGACGTGGTGTTTTAATCCGCATTTTAATCCATACTTGGACTGATATTACCGAGTCTTCTGTTTTTATTTTCGGTCAAGATCTTTTTTTTTTTTTTTTTTTGGTGGGAAAGGAGTCAGGATCATCTTATTCTATAGAAACTGAGGAAGAAAACTAGAAAAACAAGCCGGATACTATGCACCATAATATGACAAAATAATTGAATTGACACAAAAAATGTGCCAGATTTAGGTGGCGTAATTATATATGCAATAACTGATGCGAACGGCTTAAACGAAGTCAGTTTATTCCAATTGATACACAACACTCCAAATTAAACAAGATAAATAACTTGAAAATGACTTGGTCTTTCTGACGATATGATGTAATTGAACTCTTTGTTTTATTTCATTCGGTTTAAGATTATCGTAGTCATGCAAATCCAATTCAAAAAGTCTCTCAGATTGGTGGGATCCCAAGATTCCCAGCCAAATCAACTAAAATTGATACAGTAGCTTTTGCAAAACTCCAGGATTCCCCACTTGGTGGCAGCCATGTTTGAAAAAACCTGAAGTAAATTGACTACATTTGGTTTGTGGGCGCTGGATTCTGCGTCTTTCATTAGCTGTACTGTTGATTGATTTGATTCCTTCACCCATAATCTGTTGCTCCTGTTTCTTTGAAAATATCACCAGTTGACCCATCAAAAATTTCAGTGCTCATGTACAACAGTAAAAAAACGGGTTTTATTCATATGTATATATATATATATATAACCTCTTTTTTAAGTTCAAATTGAACACTAAATTTTTTTTTTTTAAATATAGTCTTAAAATCTGTTTCTTAATTTAAATACAAGGAATAGAAATAAGTAATTTAATCAAAAGGTTATTTTTCAACTCCAACCTTCAAAAAAGGTTATTTTTACAATTTTTTCAAAAACATTTAACTTTAATTTGTTTTCTATTTAGTGGTTTTGATTTTTGAACAACACTAGCAAATTTGATCGCGACAATTCTAGTTGGAAGGTCCAGCTGTGTAGTAGCAGAATGAAAAGAACATCATCACTTGTCTTGTAATGTTGAGATTTAAAAAACGACTATTGATGACGCTGAATCCACATGTTTCCAGTTGACACATTTAAAACCATTATCTTCCCAATCCCATGACCCCGGAGCAGGGGCGGACCCACTTACAGGCCAGGGGGGACACGTGCCCCCCCTGAAAATTGAAAAAAAAATAGTTAATTTGCTTTATAGTTAAAAAAAAAAAAAAAAAGTAACTATTGCACATCTGTAAACTGCAGCGTGCAACAATGTGTGTCTACTGTATATGCTGCGCAATCAAGTGACAGCTGTCAATTTTAATTAATTTTTTTTTACTTTTTAATAATTATTATTGTTATCATTTATCTTTCAGCATTTTATTTAAAAACTGATTTATATACTTTTCAAATGTTTTCTGTATACCCGTGCCTTATTCCCTTTTTTTTTAATAGTTTATTATATTTTTATTCAATTATCTATTTTTCCTATTTTTAATAGAATTAACATCATTTTTTATTTATTACTCCTATAAAATCTAGGTTTTCTATTTCTAATATTTTTCCTACTCCTAATTAATTAATAATTTCTTTATTTTTATTTTTTAGTTCTCTTCTATATAAGTTCTATTCACTTTTATTTTTTATATGTTATACAAGATTCATTAACAATTTACAGATTTAGTGAACAATTTTTTTTCTTTTTCTCTTCATCTTTATTTGATTTCTCTTTATTTTCACTTTGAAATCTCGTGACTTATCAAGTTAGTCTCCTAAATTAATTACTTTTTTAATTTATTTATTTTTAATAATTTGAATTTAATAAACATTACATCAATAAACTCTAAAATCTTAAACAATAAATTATTACATTAAAATTATCCATGTATAATGTATTGTCATTAGGGGTGGGCACAAAAACATAGAACCGATCCGAACACCCTGATCCGGTCCGATCCGTGGGTGTTCGGATCGGATCACATGTTCAAAAGTAAGGTGTTCGGATCCTCACTTGTGAAAACACCATGTTTCACGGATCGGATCGGATCGGGGTTTCTAAAACCGATCCGATCCGTGAACCCGTGAACAATTATACATACATAATTTCATATGTCTCTATATAAAATCCACTTAAACTAACCCTAACATCCATCTCTCACACCAACAAGATATCTCTATTTATCTTTTTATCATAAGTTGAAATTGAAAGTAGGTGTTCTGATCCGGTCCGATCCGCGAACTAGGTGTTCGGATCGGATCGGTTCCTTCTCCTTGGTGGATCATGTTCGGATCCAAAAATGGCGATCCGCGAAGTTACCATGTTCGGATCGGATCTAGTCAGAAGCGATCCGAACATGGTGTTGCCCACCCCTAATTGTCATAATTCAATTTAATATATATAAAAAATATTGTTTACTTTATAGTTTATTTTATTTAGAATCAATAAATTATTATTAAATTTTTAATTTTTTTTAATTATGTTTTATTTGTTGTGAAACAGTTATAGAGAAATATATGAAAAGAAAATCATCACTTGAGTTGGAATCATCTTCTTCAAAGAAAAATTATGTTGAAATCAATTTGTCAGATCTCCCTATCGATCCAAGGCTTCGAACTAAAATATGAGACTATAATCCTAATGTCCGTGAGCAAATTCGGAGAGCATATATGTTAAAAGGTCTTTGTCAACCTCGATAATACAATTTTTCTATGAGACCTTATTACTTTATTCATGTGCCCCCCCTGAACAAATTTTCTGGGTCCGCCACTGCCCCGGAGCCCACACCTTTATTTTTCCTCCAAAGTAAAAACATAGATTGTTGTACAAGGGGGCCGGGGCGGTTGAGTGGTAAACAACTGCATTCCTTCCCATGACTTCATGGGTTTCAATGTACGCACTCCATCTTCATTCATAAAATGATGAAATTTTCTCTCATATGTATAAATTCTTTTATCCAAGTATGGATGACTTTCAGTTGTATGGAAGTCATTTATTCGAGTTGAGTCATTATTGTCCTATTAGTGTAATTTTGATTGTCTCTTGGGATAATTTCAATAACTGAAAAATAAATACATAGATTGTTGGAAAAAAAAAAAAAGGCTTTTACACGGTATCTAAGCTGTTGTGAGTTGGGATAGACTCTATGATTAAAAGATGCAGGCCCCCACATGGTCACATTTTTATTCCATACTTCCACTGCCACCGACATTTTTGTTTCTTCCATGTTAGTTTCATGTTAGTCTCCAGCTTAAATACAGACGAATTCGAAAATAATTAATATTCGTTATAGATCTCTTCGAAGATAATGTGTTATGTTATATGGGTTGTGATTTTTTATGTTTGGTTGTTGCGCCTTCAAATGGCGAAAAAAAAAAGATGGGGAATAAGGGTAGGCATTTTCAAGTTCGGGTTAAGTTGGGTTGAAAATCTCTTAACCTAATATGAGTTGGGTTGAAAGTTTTCTAACTCAACCTAACCCAATAATTTTTTCAACCTAACCCAATAATAATCGAATTAATTTGGATTGGGTTGAAAATCTTTTATACCCATCACAAAGGTATAAAAGATTTAGTTGATAACTTTTATAATTTTAACAATTTGATTATAAATAAAGCAAATATAAATAAATATTCAATAATTTAAAATAAAATATTCAATCCAACACAAGTTTATTCTTTATCTCCATTCCTAACAACTGTTCTTTTAAAAAAAATAAAAAATCTTTGATTTAAAACTAGAGATGAGTATTTGTCAGGTTGGATTGGATTGAAAAGGTGAATTTAATTTTCAATAAAACCCAACCCATTTCAATTTTTTTTAAGATTTAGCCTAACCTAATCTGATGATTTATGAGGTTGAGTGGGAGATACCCACCCCTAATGGGGATGTTATTACATTATTGGTGAAAATTTTATAGAAAGGCAAATACAGATTGAAAGGTGAGACGTAGAAAAAATTAGAAGTGACGATGAGATTATAATGAATTGAAAATCACCTAACACGCTTGTCAAAATAAATTGATTGAGAGGTCAACTACAGCTGCGTGGGTCCTGTGGGTTGAGAGCTGAGGGCAGTCCATCAACCCATCACTGCACTTGTAGTTGTTATTTCATTTTCAATCACTACGACCTTTTTGCTTAAGTATAAGCTTTTAGTCAGAGCGTCCTGAAACCAATTTCAGAATCCGGCTATCAAACGAATCCTGAAATCTTGACTACAGAAATGTCGTTATACCCCAGTAGTTCGTAGAATTAATAGACTTGTGGTTTCTTCTTACGAGATTTAAGGTACAAACCCTTTTTTTTTGGTATAGTTTACTTCTTTCCATGGTTATAGGTTCGATGTGGACTTCAATTTTGAAGTCGGATTCATTAAGTGAGTTCAAGAGATTTTTGGGCTATATAAAAAATAATAATAATAAATAAACATTACATACCCAATCTCATGTTCAGTGATTTTTTATTTTTTATTTTAAAAAAATGGTTCTCTCTTTTATTCTTTCTTTTTCATATCAATTTTCTGAAGAGAGGTCAAAGTGAAATGAAAGCTCATTGAATTTAAAAGTTCTCTAATTATTATATATGTTTTGATTTTATTAAACTTTATACCTTGAATTTTCAGTTGATAACTGTGTCATACATGTAAGATTTGAACTTTTAGTTGATAATTGTGTCTTACATGGAAGATTAGCTTTTTAACAAAGGCACATTGACAATTGTGGAAGATCCTATTTCCAGAGGTTGACTTTTATATGTTAATTGACAAAATATTGAATACAACAAATTTCAATGTCTTCTATCGATTGTAGGGCAAACTTGAGATGACTTATGGATGACTAACCTCCCTGAGATCATCTTCTATATTCACTCAAGTTCTGTTTGGCTAACTGGATTGACTCTCTAAGACCATATGAAGATCTTTGGGCTAGCTTACACTCCCATAAATTGGGGAATACCTACATTAGCAAAATGAATGACCTCAAGGTATTGGGCTATATGAAAATTTTTCAAAATTGATCCAACCCATTAAACACATTTGTACTTGGCCTCTCCGCTCAAGTCTTCTATAAACTATAGTGTCCATATTTCCAACCCCCTAAAACTGTTTGTACACCCCTTTAGTATGTTTACCCTATTTCATTGAGTCATAATTATAAGAGTGAATTGTATAAACACCCTTACGTTTAGATATAATTGCAGTTAGATAGGAATTTTGATTGTAATTATACAAACATCACTTGCTGTCAATTGATTTCTGTAAACTCAAATCATTTATCATTATTTAAATATAATATGACTAAAATACCTTTATCTAATAGAAACTTAATGAAAATATTAACACTTCAAAAGTAAATTAGTCTTTTCATATATCGAAATTATTTTATCTAATTATAAATAGTCATACCACATATAAATTTATAAATAATTTAAATAATTAATTATATAATGCAATTTTTTTTAATCTCACAAAAAATAAATTTTTTAATAAATTATTTTAAGAAAATTCATATACAAAACATACAAAATTTTCTTATTTGGGATTTGTTGGGGAGTGATTTTTTTTGTATGAAATTAGAAAAAGAATTACCGGATATTAATTAGAGATTTGATATGAATCATATCTCCACTACAAATTTGCTTCATCACAGAAGCATAATTAATCCATCACCAATGGATATCCCCACTAGTAATATTTTTTCTATTTTTTTTTTTTAAAATGTTTTTTAATTTATTGAAAAATTTATTTTTATTATTAATTGATTAATTACTTTTTTCACTCCAAAATATTTTTTTATCCCTACTAAGAGTATTGTAGTTATTTTACATTAAAATGGTAATCAACAATTTAAGTATATGAAAGCCAATAGACAATAAATAAGGGATGTTTATGTAATTGCAATCAAAATTCCTATCTAGTTGTGATTACACTTAAACTTGAGGATACCAATATAATTTGCCCTTATAATCATACCTCAGTTGATGGAATGAGATGAACATACTAAGGGATGTATAATAAGTTTTAGGGGGATGGAAACTATGGCATTCATAAACTGTATCGCCAGCTAGAAATTACTTCAGGAGAACTAAACTCCCTTTGATCCTGTCTATATTCACTGAAACTCAATTTGGCTAAGTGGATTGATGCTCTGAGTCCATATTAAGATCTTCGGTCTATTGCGACAACAAACTGTCTCTCCAAAATACATATATATATATCCCACAGGTGGTGCCTGTATTCCCAAACCAACATAGGCAAAATGGATAGTATATTGGGTTATATGAACATTATCCAGTAGAGAAGCGATATTTCCATCCTTTCAAAAGTGTATGTACACCCCAAATCATAAATTTTTTTTTTGGAAATTCTAATATTGTCCTTACGTAGCCTCATTAATTTTGACAAAACCTTTTTCATCTGACAATCCTCAAAAAATCCCATCTTTTCTTTTTTTTTTTTTTTTTATGTTACTGCTATGAAATTGATGATTGATCTTTGGCTGATGTTGTAACCACCAACAAGTCCTGAAACATGCTGTTAGTCAGAAATGCTATGTTCTGTTTGATGTATGAAGTGAATTGCATTTTGCATAGATGATTGGTGTTATAATTTGCTGCTGCTGTTAGTGTAAGTTGTTGAGCCATAAAAAAAGGTCCGTCCTTTTGGCTCTCGAAAGTTACATAAATTTGAAGAAGATTTTATTTAATAGCATAGAAATAAGAGTACAAGTAAAAAGATAGAAACTGACACAGGGGAGGAACATGTTACATATGTAATCAAAAAGGAAAAAGGGTGAGGAAGCTCGGAAGCCTCAAGGTCAGGAGCCTGCTTGAGTCAATTCTAGTCACCATCTTCAAGAGCCGTCTGGATGGATCCATCAGCGATAGCAAGCCATATCTCCGTCATCTCAGACCTGAATTCGTCAAAAGAGTAGGAGGGTTGGTGAGGCTAAGAAGTTTTTGAAAATAATGGTGGAGGCAGGACATTGCTGTTATGTATATTACGTTGATGAATGGGAGGTGTAGAGAAGGGAACGTGGTGGGTGCATTGAGGTTGTTGGATATTGGTAATACGTGGGGTGTTCTCACAAGATATAATGTTTTAGAAAAATCTTACAATACAATTTTTTTGGGGTGTAAGTATCGTCACTCTATCCGGAATAGATCTAACCCATTCAACAGATGTGTACTTCGGGCAGTATAAGCAAGAGTGCCGATGTTTCCACCCCTTCAACATTGTATATAAACCCCTTTTTGTTTGTGCTCCCCATTAAAATGTTTTAACAGAGACTGCTGCCTCCTTCATGTTTCCCTTTCAAGCCGCTTCTCCATCAATTCTTTTGTCTTGGGAAACCTCCTATTCCTCCAAATACAAACACCAAGATGAAGAAATATTCTACACTGTGCTATAATCAACCTGTAGAAGCAGTTATGGATTCTGTTCTGTGACCCTAATTTTGACCAACACCAATAACATTAATTCACCGTCAATTCATATTCAAAATGTTGTAGTACATCAAGATCGTTGAGGATTGGTCTGCATAAATGGTTACAATTTTGTGGTTGAATTAAAGATCACTCAGTACTGTTTTCAGTATCTTGTTTTTTATTATCTTTGGTTGGATAGATGATCAAGACTACTACTGCTACAAGAGATATTGTCAGCTTGCTTCTGCTTCTTTGCACTGTAATTCTTCTCCTCCAATGCTTTCAATTTGTTCTTGATTACATCACTGGTAAAATAACATTGAATATAACTAAACCGAAAAAATAAAAATATAAAATAATATTCCTGCAACCAAGAACAAATAATTTAACATTATAAAATTCTCCTTACTCTGTTGTTTTTAGATCAAGATTACCAATGTAAAGTCTACTCTCACACTTCTGATCAAAGAAACAACTAGAATCCTACATTTATTTAAAACTGAATTCAAATCCATCAATTATTTTTTACGAGAATAAAAAATAATAATAATCGCCCTTAAAGGGTAATATCGGAATTTTGAAAATATATAGAATTAGGGGTGCACCTACAGTTTCAAAGGGGTGCAAATATCACTACTCTTTAAGCAATTCAAGACAAGATGATCACCGATTCATGCTTTTGATTATAGACCTTTCTAAATCCAACGGTACACAAAAAGTCCAAATAGCTAATTATTTTTATGGAACAATACATTTCACTAATATAAGTGAATCCAAACGATTCAATTGAAAGTTGACGGGCAACTATGTATGATTACTTATTAGACAGGTGTTAAGAAGACACATGATTAAAGGCCAGAGTATCTCTTTACAAAAGCCCTTTAAGGCTGAAACACACCAACACCAACTACTCATTTGACCAACTGAACACTTTTACTTACAATATGTACTTTGCAATTATCCAACAGTACAAAAGTCACACACACAACGACTTAAAACCCCAGATATAAATGTAACGGCCAACACCAACAGTAGAGGACCACGTGGTCTTCAATTTTTGTCAAATAACAAACTAACTAATACATGGGTCCTTTTGTCATTAACATTTGCACAGTCGACGATGTTGTGACAATAAACCAAATTAAATATTTGAAGCATTCAACTACTCCCTTTGAAATATATGTATTCAACTACTCTCAATTAATCATCGTTTAAGTCCATGTTTGGATTTAATAATTTACAATTTCATTTCCTGTTTCATCAATCTTAACTGGGCTAAAATGTTTGCATTGGCCGAAAAGGAGTGGGCATTTGATGGAAAAGGAATGGGCATTTTCAAACCAACTTAAAAAATCCTCCAACTCAAGATTTGATTTGATTGAATTAATCGAATTAGATTTAATCCATGTCATTCCAAAATCCCAACCCCCCCTCCATTCTCATTCAATTTGGGAAATGGAATCTCAACCTTATCCATATTATTTCAAAATCTTAAGTTAATGAGATTCCTTTTCATTTTATTTTTATTTTTATTTTTTTCATTTCATCCTCTCCCTCTCTCTCCCCACAAAGTCACAAACTTTTTCTCTCTCTCATCTCCACCACGTCATTCCACCACCACCACAAATCACTTTTCGTATCTCTTATTTTCTCTTCCATCCAAATGAACTAGCTCTATCATTTTTTTTTCTTTTAACCAAGTTAGGAGACAAACCCAAAACCAAATGGTTATAGGTTCGTCAGACCTAGAACCAAAATGGTTCTAGGTCGTCCAACTTAGAATCACTTTGTTTTGGGTTTGATCAACCCAAAACTGGGCTCAGGGTTTAGGTCATCAAATTTAAAATCATCTGGTTCTAAGTTCAAGGTTCATCATCAATAAACTCATTATGGATTCGACGATGAACTCAGAATAATTTAGAATAGGGGTTCAAATCTTTATTCTGAGTTTTTTTTTTTTGTTAATGTTATAATGTTGATGATAATATTGTTGTTGTGGGAGATGATGATATTGATGAATTGAATGCATAATATTGATAAACTCTGGATTGATGATGTTAAATTAAGGAAGATGATGATATTAATTAATTGTAAGATTTGATATTAATGAATTGTGGAAGATGATGTATGATTTTTTTTTTTTAAGATTTTTATAAAATTAATTTTATTGCAATCCAATCCAAACCAACACCGAACATAATATAATATAATTTTTAATCAAATCTTAAGTTCTACCAAATATGAAAATATGATTTTTCATTCCAATCAAATCCAATTCATTTCATTTCAACCCAATCCATTTTATTCCAATCTATCTCATATGTCAAATAGAGTCTCATAGTCTTAACAATTTAATTATGAATAAAACTAATATAAAAAAATTAATGATTATGAATAAAAGATTCAACTTACTACTAAGACTATCTTTGATCATCATCCCGGCACGTGTTTATCTAATAAATGAAAAAATTCTTGGATTTAAAGTCAAAATGAGCATTTATTGAGTGGGGATCCAACCTAATCTAATTATCAGTCGAACCTAATTCACCCCATTCCAAAATTTTTTTTAAGATTTAACCCAACTTGGATTGGATCGGATCAATCCGATTGGGTTGAGGATGCCGACAAATGGGTTGAATAACTGAGTGAGTCCGCAGGCAACAAGTTAACGAGTTGACGCAAGAACAAGTTAACTGAGTGAAACGATGCACAAAAAATGAGACAGAAGCCACCGGGTTTTTTCCCAGCTCTTTCATATTACTTTTTCACCCTTAAAAACAACAAAATTAACAACAATGCCATTTCTTTTTCCAAATCTAATCCTTGAAAATGACGTCGTTTGCTATACACAACAACCTGTCAATCGAATCACGCGAGAATTTCCTCGCAAACAAAAAGCGGTGGTGACGCCGTTGCCTGACAGACGAATAAGAGCCGTTGGTTCCATCGTCGCCGTACCTGGGCCAATCGCTCCTCAGCTTGGCGATCAGATCGGGGCCCACCTCTGACCGATTGTACTCCCGGGGGTGACCCCCGGTGGAGACACTCCAGTCCACGTGCGTGAGCGTGGCGGGCACGCACCCACGTGGATCGAGCATGTGGAGGAGGGTAGGGAAGTAATTTTCCTCCGGATAACACGTGTCCTCCCGCGTGCATGGCTGGTTAAATTTGTCCCAAATCCTCTCATCATCCACAACCAGTCTCGCATGCCTACGTGTCAAAACCCAGAACTGGGACCCAATCCTAAAGTCCTCCAGCCTCACCTCCGGCAGCATCGCATCCCGCCCACGCGCCGCCCACCTATCATACGTTCCCGGCTCGTTTTGCAGAATCTCGATGAAACTCCTCTTCGACTTCGACAGAGTCCTGTACGCGAACTCGAAGGAGCGAATGGGGACGCAAGACGGCGACAGAATCGCGAACATGTAGTTCCCGGTGTCGTGGAGGAGCGCGTGAGCAAGGAGGCGACGGGCGGCGGAGATGAGAGTCGGCGTGTAGCGGAGAGACGGCTTCGACGGTATGACTCTGCTGGAAAACACGCCGGAAAACGGCTGCTGGTAGTTAAAACTTGGGTCTGCGTGGACGTAGATGTTGTACAAGCTCTTGTTGGTTCCATTGAAGTAGACTTCCCAGATCGGCGCCAACCAAAGAGGCGACGTCGTCAAGAACATGAATGCGAGCTTCCGGGGCGAGGTGGGTTTAGGGTTGACCCGGGAGGCGAGTCGTAGAAGCGACTCGTCGTCTTCTGGTATTAAACGTGGCGGCGGAGGAGGTTTTGTAGTCTTGGGTTTGCGAAAAAGGGGTATCGGGGTGTCATCATTTTTGCTGGAGACGACTCCCGCGGCGGCGGTGGAGGACGTGGTGGTGCTGGGTGTACCGGTGGGGCAAGAGATGGTAAAGAGAATAGCTAAAGGCAAGCAAAGAAGCAAAGCACAAAAGAGAGAGAGAGGGGATGGTGACAGCATGTTTTTCTACAGAGAGAGGGTTCGTTGTCTGTGTGTGTAAGAGAGAGAATCTACAAATTGATTGATTTAGAGAGAGAGAGAGAGAGAGAGTGAGTGAGAGTGGGATTTGGGGAAAGATTTTCTTTTTTTAATTTAATTTATTTAATTTTTCTGAATTTTATATTGGACTAATTGACGGCGGATGTAGTAAGACATTGATTAATCTTTATTGCTCTATTTATAGGAAGAAACAGTTGTAAACTTCGCTTATTTTATTGATAATAAAATCAGGGCCGTTGGATTGCGGTAAATCAAATCGCGATACGCGGGAACGGGTCAGGGTTTTTTTTTTTTATCAAGGATTTGATCTTGGATAGGTGTTGGGCTTGCTGGATGTGATGAGAGAATTGCACGTGGACGGCACGCAAAAGCGTGCGGCCTACACTATCTACAGTTTGTACAGTTATGATAGGATTGAATACGTTTTTAAAATAATATTTTTAAAAATCATTTTCAAAAATAAAAAAACATATTTTCGAAAATACATTTTAAAAAACGATAATGCGTTTGCTAGTATTTTTTCACCGCACCCTTTCTCTTCGATCTTCATTACCTCATCTTCTCCACAAACCTCTCTCTCTCTCACTCGACTACTCTCTCTCACCACTCCCTCACCAAACAAGCCTTCATCATCGCCTTTATCACCTCCCGCCAACTTTGCAACTTTGATAATGCATTGTCAGAGTCTTCTTCTTCGTTGTCGTCGTCGTTTTTTTCTTCTAGGTCTTCTTCTTTTTGTCGTCCCATCAATGATGCTCTACCAGAGTCTCTATCTATGACAACTGTTTTTTGCTTCACGTTTTGGTGCTCTCTCTCTCTCTCTCATCTTCACAGTTTGCTTTCTCTCTTATCTATTTAAGTTTTTGTTTTTTTTTTTATTTTGCATGGTTGAACTAGTACCGATCTAGCTGTTCTGATCCAGTTTAATCAAATCATTTTTGTAGTTGATTTGTGGTTGATGGGCGACGACGGTGTTTGTGTTTTTACTATCATTTTTTTTTATTATTTTTTTAACAATTCAGTTGGATCATTTTGAAAACAATGAAAATCGTTAAAACAAAAAATCATTTTCCATTCCAATGACCAAATTTTTGAAAACATGTTTTTGAAAAATATTATCAAACACATTTTCAAACGTTTTTCATTTTTGAAAATGGAAAACGGTTTTAAAAAATGGTGCCAACCACCACCTTAGGATTTATAGTGTGAAGTGGTCACATGGAGATGGATTATCCATGGTTGCAACTTGCAGCACAATTAGTAACCAGTGGATTATGTTGGATCGTGGAAACTTGAGGGAGATTTTGCTTTAAAATATGTTAAATGCAGCTTTTAAGGCTTTTAAAAGGGTGAATTAGGTACGTGATTTACGAAATTCGCAATTTAATTTTGTAAATTTACTATTAAAAATTGTAAATATAATGCATTTCATGAAATTCGTTTTAAGATATTTAAATTTGACGTTTAAATATGATAAATATAACGTAAAAATGAATATGATAAAAAATTGTAGATGTAGCGTAGTACATGAAGTTCATGTTAAGTTACTTAAATTTAACGTTCAATATAATAGATACAACGTGCAAGCATATATATATATATATATATATATATATATATGAAATTTGTAATAGAACTCTATGAATCTTGAAATATTTTTATACATAAAGTGGATACCAATTCCTTGTAAAATGGAAACAAAACCATATTAACACGACATTGACCAATGAGTTTTAGATTTAGATTATGAAGTTCTGAATTTAATGAATATTTGTAGTTTAATTACAATGACCACACATCTATGTTTGTAGGTTTATGGCTTTTCTCTGAATTCATATTTATGTTTATTACACCAATTTTAGGTTTTTTTTTTCTCCTATCACTATATAGAATTTATTTCCTTCAAAGCAAATATGCATGAATAGTATAAAAATACCTTTTATAAATTAATAATGTTGATCTTATGATAATTAAGGATGCATAGAGATGAATTCTAGATTGTCTCACCAAGGTCACAGCGTAGCAATTAGGAATCTCAAGACTCTATTAAAGGTGAATTTATTCAAGTATGTGAGAGGAGATTTGATTACTGTTTGGGAAAAATCTTTTGAAGTGTCATTTCTTTTTCCGGATTATCATTTTTAATTGTTGCCATTAGGGATGAGTATTTTCGGGTTCAGATTGTGTTGAGTTAAAAATCTTTCAACCTAATATAGGTTGGGTTTTTTAATCTAACCCAACCCAATCCAATAAATTTTTCAATCCAACCTAAACCCAACCCAATAATAATCAAATTGATTTTGATTGGATTGATCGTGTTGAATTTAATTAATCACAAAGGTATAAAAGGTTTAGTTGGTAACTGTTATAGTTTTAGCAATTTAATTATAAATAAAACAAGTACAAATAAATATTCAATAATTCAAAATAAAATATTCAATTCACCACAAAAGGCTACTCTTTATCTTCATCCTTAAAAATGTTCTTATAGGAAAATTAAAAAAAAAAAAAAAAAATCCTTGATTTAGAACTAAATATGGACACTTGTTGGGTTGGATTGGATTAGGTTGAAAATTTTTAATCCAACCCATCTCAATCTTTTTAAAATTTAACTTAACACAACCTAATAAAAAGTTGTTAAGTTGAGTTAGGTTTGCCATGTTATGTTGGAGATGGCCACCCCTAGTTGCCATATTGGTTCAAGAAGGAAGATTTGTATATTTTATTTTGTGTTAAAGCCGATTTTCATTTTATTTTAGTGTTCTATATATTATTTTATGTTTTAGATGTTATGTGGACTAGCTGGATATCAAAGGTGTCATAACATTTCTATGTTTGGGGATCGCTTGACATTCCATCTGACCATCCTTATTCAATTCTCTCTCGAGGAAGTGATCTGGATGTTTACAAGCTTAATTTGGTGGTCCCAAATTGGGCTGGATATTGTTGTTTGTAAGTTTGTAGTTTCCAACTTTGGGAGAGTGTTAATGAATTCCATTATTTCAAAATAATAATAATTAAGGATGCATTTGGTATTGTTTTTAAATTGTGTTATTGAAAACTATTTTTAAAATGCAATGCATTTAGTTAAATTTTTCAAAAATTATTTTTAAAAACTGAAAATAATATAAAAATATTTGGTATTAATTTTGAAAATGAGTAAAATAGTTTTTAGAGGAGAAAATAGTGGTCTATTTTGAAAACTATTTTGGAAAAGACATAAACCATTGAAAGTTTCTTTCTTTCTTTCTTTCTTTTTTTTTTTTTTTTAAGGAAATCGAACAGTTATTTTTTATTTTTTAGTTATAATTGAAAAAACAAAAAAAAATGTTTTTCAATTTCAAAAACATATTTTACAAAATATGCATCTAAACACTTTTACTCATCTTTTCCGGTTTTGAAATTGAACAACAATTTAAAAAATGGTTCCAAACATCACCTAACATTCTTGAGCTACTTTACACTTGTGAAATCATATTAGAAGTTTCCACTCTTATTAGGAAGCCAAATGTGGTCGTTCATACATATTTTAGTAAACTACAAATTTATGAAATGAGTGAGGTCATGGATACTTACAATGGAATTTCATAATGCATTAGTATATAATTTAATTAAAATTATTAATTTATTTTGTGCAAATGGACCAACGAAATTTATTATATATAAAAATTATTAATGTATTAATACTAGATTAAAGAGATTATATGGTATATTATTTTAGGAGTGGGTATCTCCAATCCAACTCAATTATTTTTTATCGGGTTGAGTTGAGTTAAATTTTAAAAAAACTAGGATGAATTGGGGTAGATTGAAAATTAAATTAGGTTGAATCAGGTTAGTTCGAAAATTTTTCAACTCAATTTGACAAACTTCCATCTCTAGTTTTAAATTCAAGATTTTCTTATCTCCTTAAAAGAATACTTGTTGTGGATGAGAATTAAATACAATCTTTATGGTGAATTGAATATTTTATTTGTAATCATTAAATTTTTATTTGTATTTCGTTTATTTGTAATCAAATTGTTAAGATTATGATAATTACTAACAAAACTTTTTGTGTCTGTAACACCCTCCACCTGATTTTCATTCGGATGGGAACCTGAGTGGAGGGGTGTTACCTTAATCGGTTTATTCGTTATTATTTTACATATATGCACTATAAATTTTTTTTTTTGAAAATCCAGTAAAGTTCCTTCTGTTTTTCTTAAAAACCCAAAATTATAAAAACCTACAGATTAAAAAAAAAAACACTTCTAAAATATATTCATTTTCTCAACTTTCGTTTCGAACCCTCCGTCCGACTCCAAAATCACTTCGTTACACAAACATTTATAAACACAACATTTGATCAAAATCATATTAATCGAAATTAAACACTAATTAAAAGATAAGTAAGAATTCTTTTATAAAATCACTTTACAAACCAAAAACTTTTTCTACAATTGATATACATCATCATTTACAAAACCTCATGAAACTATATATATGTACATACATTTCCATATACTTTAACCCCACTATATAATACTAAAAGAGTAACTAGCAAATGTGGAGGGATTGTGACTCGCAAAAAGAACGGTAGTAGTCTTCTCATTTGTCTCTATCTACAATACCTGAACCTCAATCTACGCATGAAAAATCCAACGTGCTAAGTATTTCTACTTGATGGGTGTATACAAACTTTACATTCATCGTTCATTTTTTTTTTCAAAAATATTGTATTATAAAACCAAACTTTCAAAATGCTCAAACTTTTATCAAAATTCACAAATAAGTCAATTTACCAATAATTTCACGTATAAAACAAATAATTTAACTTCCTTCTTTTGCAAAAAATATAATAGGGTAACGCAGTCTTTTCATGCTTTCTCAAAATACTATCATAATTCGTAAGGAAATCACTTTATTAATAAAAGTATATATAAAACATATAAAAGACGTTTCCAAGCATATCAACACAATTTCTTTGAATTTTTATAATAAATCACAACAAAGCACGTTACTAACAAATACACATATAAAATACATAAAACTCATTCTTTAAGCATATCTATACAATTTTTCTTAATATTTTTCAGTGCCCTTTGTAAACATTGACACAATACCTTTGACTGGAAAATGGTTTCTCCAGCATCGAATACTCGGTGACTACCCACTGGATCATATATCACAT
The DNA here is from genome assembly GCA_019925255.1 of Litchi chinensis. Taxonomy (NCBI): domain Eukaryota; kingdom Viridiplantae; phylum Streptophyta; class Magnoliopsida; order Sapindales; family Sapindaceae; genus Litchi; species Litchi chinensis. The sequence continues at coordinate 42,211,528 of CM034461.1, forward strand.
AATACATTAATCTCAGGACCGGACACTCAGTGTCTCTCAAGGTCCATGAATCAAGTATCGTTGTGATTAATCAAATTGGTACAGTATTGCTATAATCACCATATTGGCTTGCCAAGTTCTAATCCCCACCTACCAATGTTCAGATTTATTAGGACTCTTATAAATTTTATTTATTACCAAAAACTTCATATTTTTAACAACTTTCATTTCTGAATAAAAATTTCGTTCAAAAGAAATAAACGACAACACTTTTTCAATTAATTTTTTTTTCCATTTATTCAAAGTCTCATTTTAGCGTCACAACACATCATTTTTCATGTCTTTAATTCATCGAAATCTTATCAAAACCGTTGTATCCTTCTTCCGATATACATTTGATCAAGGCACTAACGTGTCTGTTTCTTTCCATTTCTTTTTTGTTTCTTTTTCGTTTTCATTCGAAAATCATTAAAATCAAATTCAAACAAACTTTTATTACAATTTATCAAAATAATATCATAAAAACCTCATATCACCTATTCGGTCAATACACATTTTTTCACAAACTTTTCAAATTTTTGATCATTAAATACTACAAAAATCATCTACAACATAATTCACACATATTCATGGAATTTATTTAATTAAAATTTAACAAAATCATATACTAAATTAAACAAAACTTTACTAATAAAAATGGGTTTTTAAAATAAGTGAACACCAACCTTTTTGCGCTTCCTAATGGTTTTTCCACACTTTCAATTTGAGCTTATAACTTCTCCTTTTCCTTATTTTGCTTTTTTTGCTCCAAACCCACACCTAGGGTTTTCAAGAGAGCATTTTATCAACATAAAATCAAATCAACTAATCTAAATGCAAAAGTAGCTAAATCTACATTTTTTTAAACCTCAATTCATCACTTAATTCTAAATTCAATATACATATACCCAAAATCTCACAACTTCACCATTTTTCCAACCAATAATTTCATATCCATTTCTTTTACTTTCTTTTGCACAAAATCACTCAAACTCATCCTAAACATCACTAAAACACATCAAAAGGGTTGAAACAACATATTTACATCAATTCTTGACCTTAACCAAACTTTACACCCAAACTTTCCATTTTCAATTTTCTTTAATTCTTATAATTCCAACCACTCCAAATTTATTCCAAAACATCAAACAACTCATTTAAACATTCAAATTAACTCCAACACATGCAAAAACACAAATTGTCCACATACTAATATAATTACTCATCTATTTATTCACTTGCATTTTCATTCCAAAAATCATCTCAAATCAATTCAATATCACCTATAAACCCATCTAAACACTAAAATCCATTTAAATACACAAATTTTTTCAAGTTATACACATATTAGTATATGACCAAATCCATTCATCCTCTTCATTTCAAACTCAAAATTACATCCAAACATATTAAATAATCATCAATTATTCACTTAAAACCTTTAACTCAAAATCAATTAAATTTTCATTAAAAATCATCTCAGAACCTTAACTCATATCTTACTAGTTTCCTTGACCCAAAGCTCCTTGATGATTTCTTTCCTTTCTAAACTCAATTTGATGACGATCTACCTCCCTTCAACCCATAAATTTCATTTACTCAACACACTTTAAAAACCCATCAACTAAACATAAATTTAACTCAACTTACCTTCACTTTTTATTCACCAATTCTTGAGAGATCCTTGATGGATTTGAGAGGTTTGGATGGGGAAATCACCTCTTCTTCTTCTTCTTCTTCTTCTCCTTCTTCCCTCTTCCTCCTCTTTCACGACTACTTTCTTTTCTTCTCTTAGATTCCCTTCCTCTCATGGGTTGCACCCTTTCTTCACATTCTTCTCTCTTTTTTGGCAGACAAACACTTCTTCTTTCATCACATTTCATCCTTCAGTTTATATACTATCCATTCAAATGATTATTTTGCCCTTAAAACTTACTCAAATTCATGAAAATGTCATCTATGAAATCTTGACAAGTGTCATCATATTTATCTGTTATGCCACGCGTCACTTTTCTATGCTGGCTTGCCCCATATGACTATCATTTCCTATAACTTTTGATTTGATTTTTTCGGAACGCCTGATTTCGGTTTTTCCGAAATTTTTTTTGAAATCTTTTTAAAATTTATTGGGGCTTATATTCGGACTTCCTACATACTCCTAGTAACACCAGTGACTCTTAAAAGTCATTTCATGCTCCTTTTCGACTTTCCATAATTTCACTAAATCGTCTCTAACGATTTTCGGATTAATTTCATTTCAATTTGAATCTCCTTCAGAAGTATCGTTTTAGTTTCTAAAATACTTCTTGAGCATTTTAACACTCATTTTAACACTTCTCTAAATTTTTAAATTTTTTCAAAAATCCTTTCAAATTTCCGGTCAGATCCGGAAACTGCTCCATTTTACCTCAAATTGACTCGTTTTTTTTATCCGTTTCAATTTTTGTTAATTCTAATATAATTTTTAAAACTTTTAAATACGAAATTCATTGTCCACAAATTACTATTCACACAGATACTTTCCGTCCGAAAATACTATTCACTAAAAAATTTTTATCTCACAAAACTTGAGAAAATACCTACTTTTCAAAAATCACTATTTATTCGTAAATACTATTCATCTAAAAATACTATTCATTTCGAAAAAACTATTCATCCAAAAATACTATTCATCTGGATATATTTTCATTTCTCTTAAATAGAGAAAATTCGGAGTGTTATAATCACTATAGTTGATTAAATGCAATTCGATCAACCTAACACAATTATTATTAAGTTAAATTGGATTGGATTGGATTGAAAATTTTTTAATATAATCTCAAACCCAATCTAACTCAAACCCAAAAATAAAATGCCCACCTCTATTTTATCTTTTTGCATATGATGCTTAGTTGATGCTATCAAACGATAGGTATATTATATTAAATTTCATGACTTTTGAAATTCTATAAACTTGGTAGCTAAGCATGCTTTCACCAAATTAAAAATAAGTCTACTTCAATTACAGAAATTGATATGATTGAGAATTGGAATAGTTTGGAATTAGAACGATATATCAAAATCAAAATAAATTGTTTGTTTCAATTGTAAGAATCAGAATCGGAATTAGCAGTATTTTCATTGAACTGTTTACTTTACAATCGTAGAGATTAATTATAAGTTATAAAAATATCCTTAATTAACAATATTTTATACTCTACAAAAAAAAAAGAAAAAAAAAAGGCTTTCTTAGTAATATTGTTATAAACATATTATGTATCTATATTTTACTTTTTGTTTTTGTTATTGTTAATGAAATTCAAACTGTCCATAATATATGAAATCACATTATAGTTTCTTTTTTCATTGTTCTTAAATAAAAATTTCATAAAAATGACCACCATATGCTTATTTGGGAAAGCATATAATATTATGAAATTTTTGTTTAAAAACAATGAAAAAAAAAAATTATAATAAGATTTCAAATTATGCATTAACTTTATATTAATAAATTGCTACTAATCTCTTCAAAAATTCTTTTTAGTAAGGGATATAAAAGTATTTTTAATTTGAAAAAGAAAATGGAAATGAGATTCTCAAGTGTGGTGAAAGGAATGAGATTCTCATTCCAAAATTTCAAATTTATGTGAGACCCACAATTTCATTACCATTACCGAATGATTTTATAACAAGGAAACATCATCAACCATTCTCATTTCTCAATCTATTAAGTAAACACATCCTAAGAGATTTGAATGTGATTTGCAAATTAATTATTCATCGGTAAAATGGGACCATTAAATTTTATTCTTATTCACTTATCACTTGCTTAATATATTTGTTGCATTTCAACATAATGTAATGTCGTAGTTAACTCAATATCCTCGCATTATTTATCAATTCAATTGCCTTAAAATTTACAATGATATGATAAAAAGTGTGTGGTATCAATTTAACCATCGCATAACTTTAAAAAAAAAAATAACATTGTGATACTAATCAAGAAGTACGTTATTACTTGTATTATACTTTGGTTATGCAAACAATGATAAAAGATTAGTCCTTTTAATATGTATCTGTTATTTAATGCATTTGAGATTTTTCTAAATTGTGGAATTTAATGCATTGAGAGAATAATTTCTAAAATCTAGGAATTAAATACTCCAAGATATGGATCCTACAAATAAGGAAAGTTAATATTTCTCTGTTTTGGCAATTGAGAAATTAGGAAATTGATTATTTCTTTATTTTGGCAAAAAAAGAATCTGGAAACACAATCTTTGTTTATTTAGGCAGTTGAAAGATTTGAGGAGATACATTAGGAAATCAATTAATGCTAATTAATGAGGGGATGCCTAAAGGTGCCTATATAAAGGCATCTCCTCTCATTGTTTTTGTATCCTAGAATTGAGAGAAAAAAGAGTGGTGTAGCTCTTGGTGAGATTCTTATTGAGTGTTAGAGAACTGTTATTCTCTTGGGTGTATTCGGGATCTAGGGTGTGAGGATTTGAGTGTTTGAGTGCTTGTAAACACTTATTGTAATTTTTTCTCCCTATAGTGAAGATCTGCAGCAACTCCGTGGACGTAGCCATATTTGGGTGAACCACGTAAATCTTGTGTTGTTTTTTGTCTAATTTATTTTCTTTATTATTTTCGTATTATTTTTATCGCTTTATTAATCTGGTGTTTTTGGGAGGTCTATTCCCTAACAACTGGTATCAGAGCTCAGGTCGTGACTTCTGCAAAATTTCTGGTGGGGATCCTATTCACGTGAATAGTGATTTCGATCAGGGACTATTCACGTGAATAGTAATTCGTGAATAGTATTTTTCGGGTGAAATTTTTTTTTTTTTTGCAGAAGTCTTGAGGAACCAGATTTGAGTGGAAGCGATGACAGCAAACGAAGAAAAGAATGTCAAAATTGAGAAGTTTAATGGTGAAGATTTTAGCTTCTGGAAGATGCAGATCGAAGATTATTTATATTAGTAGGGCATGCATTTGCCGCTTATGGGAGAAAAACCAAAAGATATGAAGGATGAAGATTGGGCTTTACTTTACAGGCAAGCGCTTGGTATTATCAGATTGACGTTATCTCGCAATGTCGCTTTTAATATAGCGAAGGAGAAGACCACTGCAGGTCTGATGGCGGCTCTCTCTGACATGTATGAGAAGTCATCCGCTTCAAATAAAGTGCACTTGATGAGGCGGTTGTTTAATTTGCGAATGACGGAAGGCGTGTCAGTGGCAGCTCATATCAACGAATTTAGTACAATCACAACGCAACTAAGTTCGGTGGAAATTGAGTTCGATGATGAAGTTCGAGCGTTAATCCTTCTATCCTCTCTACCGGAAAGCTGGAACGCAATGGTGACGGTAGTGAGTAATTCTTCTGGGAGTAAGAAGATGATATTCAGAGATGTTCGAGATCTAATTCTGAGCGAAGAGATACGCAGGAGAGAATTAGGAGAAACATCAAGTTCTGCCTTAAACACCGAATCCAGATGTAGGTCCACTGAAAGAAACTCAAATCAAATCAGATCCAATTCAAGACGGAGTAAGTCTAGATATGGGAAGAAAGAGTACAGCTGTTAGAATTGCGGCAAGAATGGTCACTTGAAAAATGATTGTAAAGCATTGAAGAAGAACAATGGTAGTGCAAAGGAATCTGCTAATGTGACTGAAGAAAATAGAGATGCTTTAGTTTTAAGTGTCAACAGTTCAATTGAATCCTGGATTTTGGATTCTGGGGCATCGTTTCACTGTACCTCGCATCGGGAAATCATTGAAAATTTTGTTAGTGGTGATTTTGGGAAGGTTCATTTGGCTGATGATAAGACCTTGAAGATTACGGGGAAAGGCGATATCCAAGTGAGGTTGCCTAATCAGACTGTATGGAAGTTGAAGGATGTGAGATTCATTCCTGGTCTAAAAAGGAACTTAATCTCGGTAGGTCAACTTGATCAAGAAGGCTATTGTACAACCTTTGCAGGTGATGCATGGAAGATCACTAAGGGAGCTATGGTCATAGCTCGTGGAAAGAAGAGCGGTACTCTTTATGTTACGTCTAACATAGAGAATATTTTAGCAGCTGCAGAATCAGATGACAAGTCAAAAATCTAGCACCAGAGGCTCGGTCATATGAGCGAGAAAGGTATGAAGGTTCTTGTTTCAAAGGGGAAGTTGTCAGATTTGAAGTTTGTAGACGTTGGTCTATGCGAGAACTGCATTTTCGGTAAACAGAAAAGGATTAGTTTCTCAAAGATTGGTAATCCACCTAAGGCAGGGAAGTTAGAGCTGGTTTACACAGATGTATAGGGTCCATCACCAGTTTCATCTATTGGAGGCTCATTGTACTACGTCACCTTCATTGATGACTCTACAAGAAAGGTATGGGTTTATTTTCTGAAGAAGAAATCTGAGGTTTGTGATGTGTTCAGAAAATGGAAAGCCATGGTAGAGAACGAGACAGGCTTGAAAGTAAAGCGGTTGAAGTCCGACAATGGAGGAGAGTATAGAGACGAGAAGCTTAAAGAGTTTTGTGCAGCCAGTGGTATTAAACTGGAAAAGACTGTTCCAAAGACACCTCAGCAGAACAGTGTAGCAGAGCGCATGAATAGAACTCTGAATGAACGTGCCAGAAGTATGAGAATACAAGCAGGCTTACCCAAGATGTTTTGGGCTGAAGCAGTCAACACAGCGGCCTACCTTATCAATCGTGAGCCCTCAGTACCTCTCAGAGAAAAGTTACCTGAGGAAGTAGGGACCGGTAAAAAGGTAAATTTTTCATATTTGAGAGTATTCGGTTGTATTTCTTATGTTCATATTGATTCATCTGAAAGGAGCAAGCTGGATTCAAAGTCCAAAAAGTGTGCTTTTATTGGTTATGGCATTGATGAGTTTGGCTATCGATTTTGGGATATTGAAAATCGAAAAATCATCAGAAGCAGGGATGTCATTTTCAATGAGAATGCAATGTACAAAGATAGATTATCTGCAGAATCTATTGATGCCAAAGTTGAAGTTGAAACAAAGGAGTTTGTTGAGTTTGAGAAAAACTCTAGAAAGGAAGTGCAATCAGGGGACCGGCAGAGTCCTGAAAATGAAGTCTCTCCACAAGAACCATGCACTTCTATAGTAGAAGTGAGATGCTCCTCTAGAATTCCTAAACCAGTACAACGCTATTCACCTTCTTTGCATTACTTGTTGTTGACTGACAATGGAGAACCAGAGTGTTATGAAGAAGCAATTCAGGTTAAAGATTCGGTCAAGTGGGAGTCTGCCATGAAAGATGAGATGGACTCACTGATGTCAAATCAGACATGGGAACTGACTGAATTACCAGAAGGGAAGAAAGCTTTACATAACAAGTGGGTTTTCAGGATCAAAGAAGAACATGATGAAAGCAAGCGTTACAAAGCTAGGCTGGTGGTTAAAGGATTTCAGCAAAGAGAAGGCATCGATTATACTGAGATTTTCTCTCCAGTAGTGAAACTGACGACGATCAGGTTGGTGCTGAAAATGGTAGCTGCAGAAAATTTACATCTTGAGCAGTTAGATGTAAAGACTATGTTCCTTCATGGTGATTTGGAGGAAGAGATATATATGAAGCAACCAGAAGGCTTCATGGTAGCAGGCAAAGAAAGCATGGTGTGTATGCTGACGAAGACGGTGACGATCGACAAACTGAATCTGTGCTCAGCTTCAGTTGGCCTGCAAGAATAGCAAGGGAGTGATGAGCTGTTGCATTGATTGTGTGAAGACATGACTAAAGTAAGTCTTCAAGTGGGAGATTGTTATTTAATGCATTTGAGATTTTCCTAAATTGTGGAATTTAATGCATTGAGAGAATAATTCCTAAAATCTAGGAATTAAATACTCCAAGATATGGATCCTACAAATAAGGAAAGTTAATATTTCTCTGTTTTGGCAATTGAGAAATTAGGAAATTGATTATTTCTTTATTTTGGCAAAAAAAGAATCTGGAAACACAATCTTTGTTTATTTAGGCAGTTGAAAGATTTGAGGAGATACATTAGGAAATCAATTAATGCTAATTAATGAGGGGATGCCTAAAGGTGCCTATATAAAGGCCTCTCCTCTCATTGTTTTGGTATCCTAGAATTGAGAGAAAAAAGAGTGGTGTAGCTCTTGGTGAGATTCTTATTGAGTGTTGGAGAACTGTTATTCTCTTGGGTGTATTCGGGATCTAGGGTGTGAGGATTTAAGTGTTTGAGTGCTTGTAAACACTTATTGTAATTTTTTCTCCCTATAATGAAGATCTGCAGCAGCTCCGTGGACGTAGCCATATTTGGGTGAACCACGTAAATCTTGTGTTGTTTTTCGTCTAATTTATTTTCTTTATTATTTCCGCATTATTTTTATCGCTTTATTAATCTGGTGTTTTTGGGAGGTCTATTCCCTAACAGTATCCAAGTATATCTTCTCATAATTCAAGTAGTTGTGCACTTCTTTATTTACTTTATTTATAGAGATTCAAGTCACGTAATACGTATATCACAAACATACATTGGGAATATTTTCTTCTTATTTGGACCACATAAATAATGATTAATCTCCATTAATCTTAGCTATTGTATGACTCATAAGCTACTGGTTTATTTAAAAAAAAAAAGGAAAAAAAAAAAATTCTTAAAAGCTTAATAGAAACTTAAAATTGCTTTTCAAATACGTAATATACAATTTTGCAGATTTAAGAGCCATTAAGATAAGTTTTCCTTTTAAAGTATACATTAACATTACTTATAAAAGAATAATGCTCGACAACAAAATATTTGATATAATTTTGTTTCAAAACAAGCAAAATAATTTGTAATTTGTATTTACCGGGTCATATTATGATAATTATAAATCATATGCTAGTATTTTCACTATTGAATGTGCGATATACATTTTCTTCACGCGGTGCTGTTGGAAAAATCAAGTTTACTGATGCGTAGGTATCAATATCGATGAATTATAATAAAATCTCAATTTGGTTGGGATCAAACTTTTTTAATATAAACATATGTAGTTGACTTAAAAAGATGATTTCAACATCTCTATTAATCTAATTTCTCAATCAAATGGTTGTTATTGAACTTGAAGTCATTCATCTTTTTTTTTTTTTTTTTTTTTTCATTATTTGATTGAGTGAATATTGATAAATGAATATGTGAAATCATTTTTCTGAATTAAATATTAAATTGATATGGCCTAATCCATATGTATGATTAAGGTTGACAATAAGTGTTGTCAGGTTGTCTAAAACATAAAATTGTAATTTGTGAAAAATGATGGTTAATAAAGAAAGGCAAGCAACAATCATTAACAAGTTTATGATGGTAATAGCACCAAGGCTCGTAGTTTATCATTAACCCTTATTCTGGGTAATCATGATTCGTGACCCAGCTTCATATTTATCCAAGAAGTTGAAAATTTTAAAAAAAGAAAAATAAAAAATAGTAAATAATCCAACATAACAGCCTAAATAGATGTTTTCTTCCTCCCAATCAATGCTACGTAGAAGCCTAGCAGTTCTTACATAAAATGATGCAATGTTGCAGACAATTATTATCTGTGTCCTCCATAGTGGGGCATTTCTCTTCAGGCTAAATTTAGGTACACAATTTATTTATTTTTATTATAAACAAATAGAAAAGTCTTCACATTTCTGGTAACATTTATTAGTCGGAATCAGAAATTTCCAATTTTTTTTATATATAAATTATAAGAAATAACTGTCGTTGATTTATTTTTGTTGATTTTTTGAGCATACCAAGTAGGTCAATATAGAAAAAATCTCCTATAAAACTCTGAGTAGACGTATTATAATGATCTTGATATAATTTTTAATAATAATAATATGATACATATGACCTATATTAATTTTTTTTATAAAAAATAAATGTTATATTTCATGTTATGTTATTATTAGAATATCACACTTATATTAGTACGACATACCAATTAAGTGTCTTATAGAAAATTTTCTCATAAGATTGAATCTATTTGCAATGACAAGTTAGATTTAGACATCAATTTTGACCCAGGAGAGGAACGCAATTAATACTGGAAACAAAGACCTACTTTTTATATTTGTATATTTGGTTTGGTTTGGTTATCCTATTTGTTAGGTAATATTATCCATTATCTAATCATTATTATTTATGAATAACTTTATCTAATGGATAAAATAGTCAAATTCATATAAAATGCCACTTGAATCCGTCATATAATGGTAAAGAATGTGTATAATTAATTTAATTTATTTATTTATTTTTTTGTCATTAAACTACATTAAACAATGATTCATGTAAGAGTTTAAATACTTCATTGCTCTTTATGTAGATACAAAGGCTGATATTGTTAACTTACATCGGAGAGATTTTTGAGACATTTATGGCAACTTCATTTGTATTTTAATAAAAAGTGGATGGTATTAACAAAATCTAAACATGATTACTCATTGGATGTTGAAACTTGAAAAGTAGTTGGGTTGTTAAAAATCAAAGAAAAGAAAAAGAAAACACAAAGATGGGTGCCCTTGACCCTTGTGTGTGTGTGTCTGTCTGTATTTCATCACTTTTCTTTCTTTCTATTTTTTTGGCTTGAATCTTTCTCCTGCCATGGACTTGTCGATCTTATTTAATTTCTGCTCTGAACAGTGATGAGTAGAGGTTGGGGTTGCATAGATGCCACCGACAGCGACAACATTATCAAGTATCTCCCCCTTACGACAACATCGTGTATGGTCGGGACTCGTAGATGGAGAAAGGGTGAGAGAAAAAATGAAAAGAGTTAAAAAAAAAAAATGTAAAAGAAAAAAGAAAGAAGAGAAGCAAGAGCCAAAAACAGTGAAAAGGGTATAGAGAGAGAGACTCCTGGGGCTAGGGGAGGAGGGCATGTGGATGAGTGGGGGACACACCAAACTCATCAATTTATTTCATTTCAAACCCCCCCCCACTCTCCCCCTTTTGAAATTATTGAGCTTGTGACATAAAAGAAAAGAAATAATAAACAAACAAATAAATAAAAAATTATCACTCTCGATATAAATGATTACATATATTTTCATTAATCAAATTGATCGATTTCAATTTCCACCTTGGTTGTATGTCCCCATTTAATAACCTATTTAGATTCAATTTTTACCTCTCGCAGTTTAAAAGCTTCTATAAGTTTTGACCAACCAATATAAAGCAAATATATTGATTGTGTAAATGGTTATTGATTGTAGAATTAGATATTTAGATTATGCGAATTTTGATATATAAATAAAAATAAATATTTTAGTTATATAATTGATATATATAAATTTAAAATAAATAAAGCCAAAGAAAATAAAAACCACTCTCTCTCTCTCTCTCTCTCTCTCTCTCCTGAGTGCTTATATTATGGTACTACTGTGTTCTGTTCTGCTCAACATTGAGTAGTCACAGGGAAAGAAAAAAAAGGGAACCCCTCAAAAAGCAGAAGTCTACCACAATTTTTTACACAGTGCTTCAACTTTGGTTTGTCTTTCAAGAGGCAGAGTCTTCTCTGCTTCTTCTTGTTCTCTGATTCCCTCTACGTGTCCGTGTTTGTGTGTGTGTGTGTGTGTGTGTCCTCCTTGAAGATATATATATTTTTTAAGATGCCTAGACCTGGACCAAGACCATATGAATGTGTTAGAAGAGCATGGCACAGTGAGAGACACCAGCCCATGAGAGGTTCTCTCATCAGAGAAATTTTCAGGTAACCATCTTTTATTTTTTATGTTTTGGGAAAATATGTTTTTGTGTATTTGTTTTGTTTTGTTTTGCCTCCATTTTTTTTATATATTTTTTATTTTTTTTTGGTTTTTGATTTGATTAGAGTGGTGGATGAGATTCATAGTCCAGCAACGAAGAAGAACAAGGAATGGCAAGAGAAGCTGCCAGTTGTTGTCTTGAAATCAGAAGAAATCATGTACTCCAAAGCCAATTCTGAGGTTTATTTTCTCCTTAGTTACTCTTAAATCTCAATTAGGTTTGCTCTTCTTTTGTTTGTTTGCTGAGATTGTGGAGGAAAAATCAAGAAAGGCAAGATTTTGTTGCATCTTAGGTTCCAGATTTTTTAGAAACTAAAAATATCTCAAGCATATTCTCTGCAAACAAGCAGAGTTTTTTTATTTTATATGGTTTTGGATTTTGTTCTGTTGATTTATCAAACAAAGACCTTGCATTAAAATTGTGTCATAGGCTGAATACATGGACCTTAAAACACTTTGGGAGCGAACAAATGATGCCATTAACACTATTATTCGACGTGATGAGAGTACTGAGACAGGAGAGCTACTACCTCCTTGTATTGAAGGTACCCTCATCTTTTTCCTTCACTACATTATAGCTTCAATTTTCAATTTGTTCTCTACTCGATCAGCACTTGTATTTTGAATGAATTATGGTTTATGTATTGGATTATAGTATATTAAGATGCAAATTCTTATTGTGATTCTCCTCTTTGTTATTTTAGAATTATTACTCTCTTGGAATGTGAATGCTGTGTATTTGATTTTTCGTTTATCACTTTCTTGTGATATATATGTATATATGTTACTGTTAGCTGCTCTCAATTTGGGCTGCATGGCAAGAAGAACGTCGAGGAGCCAACGGAATTGTAATCCAAGGTGTTACCTTACTCCTAGCAGTCAAGATGAGAATGTCGCTCGAGGAAGCCACACAGTTAACTCGCAGGGCATTGTTCATTATTCTACTTTCCTGAAATCTGTATACACTGATACAAGTCAAAACGCTGTTGTCCAGCACAACAATGGCACCGCTAACAAATGTTCCTTTGTATCTGAGAATGGTCCTCCTTATAGAAATAAGCAATTATTGCCTATGGAAAGTTACCCCTCTGCGAATTCGTATTCAGTTTACCCCTTGTACTACGGAACTTGCTTCAAATCTGAAGAACCATTGCGTGGTTTGGAAAATTTTCCCAACTTGACTTCTAACATTGTGGAGCCTGTGAAGATCAATTTTTCTCAGAACCCCTCCTCTGGTTTGAATTCTTCAATTATGGCTGCTCAAACATATATCATTGGGATTCCCGAAATTTCACGTGATATTGGGTGTGATCTATCACTACGGCTGGGTCCTCTGTCAGTAACTGGCCCAAGTGTGGAATATGATCAGCCACAACCGGTTAAAGATGTTGGTTCTAGTTCTCTTGAAGGGAACAACCAAAGTGATTTGGCAGCACAAATGAATAAACAGTTGTATTATTTTTCTAGAGCCAATGTTGAGGACCCATTGGACATTTGTTCAAGTCAGTGGGGAGTTGAAAGTGATGTAGACACAAAATTAAGAAAGCGAAAGGCACTTTCTATTCACCCTCTGGAGGATCAGCATTTTCATTGGCAATCAAAGCCTCCGTATAACAAGTTGACCGAAGGAATGAGAAGTGCAGGTTTGTAGACTGACTCTTGCTTCAGTATGTTGATTCAAATTCTTGACTTGATGAATATGCAAAACTGGAGCTTTTTGCGATCTTGCTACTCTAAGTAGTTATGTATCATTGAGTCGCTTCAATTTGCATGATATGAGATGTATATATTGACCCAAGTTTCAACTAGATGAAGTTATGGCACAGCAAAAGAACAAACTTTTGATCTGAATGTACAAAGTTATATTATGTCTAGTACGACCTTGCTTGTAGAACGTAAAATGTTCTAATGCTATGCGAGACCTTAGTTTAGCACCAAAATACTTTGCACATATGGCTATTATTTCTTAGATGTTTGCATCATACTAACTCATGTTGACTTGTGCCCTATGTCTACTTTTTGGCAACAAATTAAACCTCTACTTTACAGTTCTCTTTGGTCAGTGACTTTGTGTGGAAAAGAGATAGTGAGCGCGTCTCTTCACTAATCCTTAAATCCTTACTACTAGGAGAAAAAAAAAACTAGTCATGAGAGTCCGCGAATCGCGGTCTCATTAACAAGTGGAGAAAAATGATTTACGGCAAAAGATAGATAAAAGTCTTATGTTTGTCTGAGTGGGGGACAAGAAGGTGTCTCCTTACCTAAACTAACTATTATCTTGAGGCAATATGCTTGGGGTCCATGTTGTGGACCATTATAGCATACTTGGTCTGATTAGGAGGAAGATATGATTAATGAATAACTGGATAGGGCTTTTTTATTGTGTGTTTTGAGTGGTGGCTAGTGACTGTGTAGTGCAACTTGTATGCTTAATAATCAACCATTTGTGGGGTCAGATTCTAATCTTTCTTGGTTTTTAAACTCAGTCTTTGTGAAGAATATGCCCCCTTTTTAGCTGTCTGTAAATATGAGATAAAAGTATTTTAGATAGTGATGCTACTTGATATATATGGTATAATTGGGTTATGGGACCTACTCATAATCCAATGTTAGAAAATGGGGTTTGAATATTCTACAATAAGTTTGAATATGCAAATCTTCTCTTTATAGATTTTTAACAGTTTTAAGCCTTTGAAAAAATTATATACATGTTCTCTAGTGTACAAATACCATTCATACTAAAATTAGCTTTGCATTTAGTCACTTGTGGCGAGGGAATGAGTAGAAGAAGTTGCAGAAGAAGATAATGATGATGTTGCTGAGGAACTATAATGAAAATCGATCTGCAATCTCCGGTGAAGAAAAGAAGTACATGCCGTGCCTTTCTTCTCTTCCACCTCAAGTTCCCCAAGCGGTATCGCGGCAAGAAATCTCTTGATGTACTCTTTACAACACTCTTTCCCACTGCAAATCATCTCTTCATAGCCCACCATATTATTTGAACCAACCTCTTCTTTTGCCACCTTTACAACTGTTGAAGTTGAGTACTCATCATCCTTATAGCTAACATTTTTATCGCTAGCTGTTATATCCACTGATCCAACCGCATCTTTCGCCACTTTTGCATACATTGAAGTTGAGTCATCGAACTTCAATATGTAAGCCTGGTTGCACCCCTCAAAGAGCCGTTCACCTAATGAGTCAATGATATAGTATGCATCTGCTTCAACCTTCAACACAAAGAAATGGTCATTCCAGCTAACTATGTAAATACCTGGCTGCCCGTAATATTCAGTTTGGTTGCTTATTTCATCCCATATCTCATCAAAAGACATGGCACCCTGCAAAGTCTCGAACTTCTCGGGGCTAAAGAATCCGGTGAATGATTTCTGGGCCAAGACGGTTATAGGCTTAAGGCCAGCCTCCAACACTGTCTCAAGATCGAAATGCTTATCGGGGAAGAAGTTCGTGTAGGCCTCATTGTTGCATAGCTTTCGCCAGTCCGATGAACCCTCAGTGATGAGTGTATCATACTCCAGTCTCGTAGGCATGATGTGTTGGTTTGAATGAAGCCAGTCAGCAATGACGGCAACTATGGCCGTGCAGGCACTCTCTCCGGCTGCTTTCTCACTCCGTTGATCAAACGATGCGAAGAAGACGTTGGAGTTGAGCTTTGTTTGCCCATCTCTGCTTACGAATTCTTTCAATTCCCAGTCAATTGGATTGCAACTCTCATTCTGTAAAGAAATTGGAGTGACATCTTCTTCCTGCAAAAATTATCACCCAAAATAAGCAATTGATAATCAAATAAAGCCACTATTTAGGAGGACGAAAAAACAATTTTATGACCATACTAATAAAAAAAAAATCGTGTTTAATAACTACTGTTGTATCGTTAAAATTATATAGATTTTCGAACCTATAATCTTAACATGTGTTATAAGAGCATAGGCGAACATATTACTATTATGGTATTGGAAGTGATGGGGTCGACAACATTGGAACAGCTACAGGGTAGGGGGTTGTCCGTCAGATGTTTGACCACATTGGTGGTGTTCCTAATCAACGGCTCTCCTTTCCTCTTTGACTGTCTAAAACTCAAACGCCTTTTCTTCCAAGAGTTGAAGAATCCATCCTTACTGGGACCCGTCGAGACAATCATGGATTCGCTTCCCGGAGAGCCATCTGATGAGTCAAGCACGGCTGACTCATCTGACCCACTACTACAATAACTCGCTTGGTCTTTTTGACCACCCTTGTGTAAGTCGTGTTCTTTTGCCTGATTCTTTTTCTTCTCGTTTTTGTAGCCTGTCAAGCCCATCACTAACTTCAAAAAGGCATCACCTTTCTCTGACTCGGTCGAGTTTTGAACCAGTCCAGATGACTCTTCCAAACTTCTGACCTCCACAAAGCTCACGCACACCTATACAGCGACCCCATATTTATAAACTTTAAATTCACATCAATAATATTATTATTAATAGTTAGATCCAAAAATTTAATTTTAGAAGTTTTAAATAAGCTTTATTATAACATTTAAATTTGAAATAGATGAAATTTATATCTGAAATTGACGATACATTAACATGCTATCTCATAAATAACATTGATATATGTTAGATGTTTTAATTGAATTCAAAATTTTCGGCTTTGATAAGTGATAACACAATGAAAAATGAGTAATTATAAAATTTAAGAATGAGGACGATGAAATTTATGATTAGCTAACATAAGTAAACTAAGAGGTCAGATATTGTGGGTCCCTGACTACCACAACAACCACCTATGAATAAAGGATTAATCAAACTAGTTCTAATTAATGTTCACATGTGATAATAGTGCTAATTAATGGTTAACATGTGTATAATTTACCAGAAGAGTAGCATCGGTGGCGGCACCATCGGCTTTTGAAGAGATGATTGGAAGCTTTTGCTCAACTTTGGACTCCATTTTTGCAGCCACCACTTCTGCTAAATTTAGCGTAGCTTTTCCAAGAGATACCAGTTTATTCGTCTTGGATACTCCATCACCGATCTCTCCCTATATTTGACCAAAATTAATCAACCATAATAATTAAAAAAAAAAAAAAAAACCATAATACCATTCAAAATATTTTATATAATACCTTAACAATGTCCAGGAACATCAACATGCATGAGATTGAAAAAAGGAAAAAAGAAACAAAAACAAAAACTTACATATAAGACAGCAAAGGAAACGACCCAAGAACCAAAAGAACCGTCTTTTGATACGATCGAGAAATCACATATGCTATCGAACTCATCGTCGTCCCACTCGATTGTTTCCTCCCCATTCCTCAAGAATCTCTGACCTGTACTGCAACTTCTTCTATGGCGCTTCGACGACGACCGATAAAAGGGAACAAACACAGACTTGGGTCCGTTCCATTTCATCTGAACGACAATCCTTTTCTCTCTTCCACCATCACCATCTTTGTCAATGTTCTCCTTACAAAACCCTTCGAGCTTCAACGGCTTCACCTTCACGTTGAACCTCCTCTTCATAGTCGCCCTAAAAACAGATTCTTTGATGCATTTTTGTTCGAAAATAACAGTTTGCAGCGATATACAGAGAGAGAGAGAGGAGAGTCAGGTTGGGTTCTTAAAATGGGTTTAAGTAACAGCTAAGAATGAGAGAAAGATCAGAGAAGATAGGTACCCGGCCGTGTCCGTGTTTTTTTTTTTTTTTTTTGTAGCGTGTAAGGTAACCGAGGGAAGGCACGTGAGTTCAAAGCTTTGTCTGCTTACGTGGCGGATTGGTATTGGAGGGTTGAGTTGGACGTGATTGGAGTTGACGTCAGCGGGAGAGTTGGGGATAGGCACGTCAACGCCGACACGCGGATGCGCGTAAGATAACAGTACGGTAAAATTGTTGTTATTTATTTTTACAATATTTGTAAACTAAACACATTTCCCTCTTGCACTGACAACTCTGTCTTATTTTTCTGGTTCTTTGTTTGGTGTTGTTTATCATCAGTATCATCGTCAACTCCATCTGGGTTTGTGTTTGAGGTGGTCGGAGTCATCATGGCGCTGGACTCTCCTGAGAAGAGAGAGGTGGTGATCAAGATGGAAGGGTGACAAGACCATGAACAGCAGCAACAACAATGACAACATCAGTGAGGCAATTTGGTTTTAATGTTGGGGCAGGTTAAGAAATTTATCTTAATAGAATATCTACCTGTGATTAAATTTATGGAATTATGAATATATAATGAAGAGTATAATAAATCTTAATCCTTATAATATATATTTCAAAATAAATAAATCACTGAAAAAGATACAAACATGCACGCACACACCTACATATACATATAAAATGATGTATTATATTATTTATTTAAATTATAGTTAATATAATGATATATTAAGAATCAAGTCATAAAAAACATCAAAAGATCTAAAAAAATAATAAAAATACAATAATCAAAATTTAAATCACAAGAATGCTATAAGATTATCAACTAAAGATTTATTATCAATCAAAATAAACAATACTAAATACTCGATTTTAACTTTAAACAAATTTGATAATCAAAAATTAAAAAAATAAACATACTTCATTTTCATATTTAATCAGAAGTTACTGTCAACAAAATTTTCAATAAATAATATATTATATAGTTAAATTTTTATTCACCACAAATTATATATTATAATATAAAAGTTGAGTATTATTTTAAAATATAAAGAAAATTTGTTTTGAAGAGAAAAAAGTCAATATTAAATTTAATAAAAAATAATTTTATGCTTTATAATAGGATTTTTAAAAATTTCTTAAAATTGAATTGTCAAAGTTGGCCAGCCAAATGGGAGCGAAGTCCCTGAACAGCAGCAAGATTGTGTTAGCGAAAAATTCTTGGAATGCCGTTAATCAAACAGTTGATTAACTCTAATACTTTTTCAACTGTAGTCTTTCTACTGTTCATTATGTAATCGATTTGGATTTGATTATGATTGTCTTCCTAGGTACATCTGCAAGGAGCACCTCCTGCAAAAAAATTAAAAAGTTGTATGTGCATATGAATATTAAATTTCCAAATAGATTGGAGTAATTCCAATTTTTACAATAATACAACTCAGAAGCAGAAAGATACGGTTAATTGGACAGATAATTGGATGTGTAAAGTGAGGAAACCGAAGATTTGATCTTTTTGTGAAAAGATAGTCTTGTCTTAAATTCGACAGAAAGAGATTCGATTATATTATTCATATATTCACTTTCAAATACAATATTCAAATCATCTCTCTTTGTTTTTAATTTTAAATTAATATCTCACTGTGTGAATAAGGAGTTGCCTTCACATACATTTGTGGATGTGGATGATCCAGGAAGAATGGATGACAACCCGGATGGCCATATATTGATCTTGACATTTCCAGGATGGGTAAAGTTATAGAAGATGAGAGAGTTTAGACATCACGGATGGTGGTTAGTGATAAATAAAGTTTTAATAATTGAGTTCAGGAGGTAAAGGGCTTTGATAATTTGTAAAAGTTATACAAGCGTAGTTTTTATGGTTGCAAGTGGTTATTCTAATGCCTAATTATAACTTAACTTGATTATCATCAATCTACAACCTATAATTTAAATTCTTCAATCTATCATCTAATGATCTATATATATACAAATCTTTAAACTCTTTAATCTGTAAATAGAAACATATCATCCACCAAATCAAGAAGGCACCAATGTGATAAATTGAATGTGCACAACTCATATAATGTGTACACGCTTGCTTTCTGCAAACAATTTTGACATTCATCAATGAGTAACACTTAGCATAAATGATCACAAACCTATTTTTAATATGAACTTATGTATAATTTTATAAAGAAGTATTTTTTTGATCAAATTATAAGCATAACATGTATCCTCGATTATATTAGTTAAGTACATAACTTGTGTTTTATAAAATTGATAGATAACGATCTTGTATTTATATATATGTTTTTTTTTTTATTTTTACCCTACTACGAAAGTGGACGAGTGTGTGTATGATAATTTGTGCGTGCTAGAAGATGCGCATATGTTGAATTTCTTTGCAATAAATCCTGTATTTATCGGCAAATCATAGACAGTGATTATGTGGAATAAGTTTCGCGTAATATGGGCTTTGCATATGATCTTTTGTGTTTCATGTCCAGGCCCACCAAAAAGGCCCGCACAAATGGAAATAAACGATAAATCCATTTTACCCTTTAACACTCCATTAAAAGGAGACTTCAATCGATTTATCTTTTTTTTTTTTTAAGCTAACATCAAACGAGTTAAATGTTTATCGAAAATAACTACTTTTACAATAAGGAAAGAAAACAATTCAGATATCTACTCACATAAACTAAAGACAACCACTTCTACAATACAAGTAAAAAAATAGATCGGATATATACTCTCATAAATAAAAGGTAATAACTCCAATAATAAGGTAAGAAAATAGGTTTATTATAACTTGTCAAATAAAACATTATAGGTTTCTACTCTTAGAACGGAAACAACTACTTCTATAATAAGCAGATATCTACTCTCATGATTAGGAGATACTACTATTATATAAAAAAAAAAAAAAAAATATTTTTTTTTTTAAAAAAAGAGAAAATAATTAACACAAGCTATAATATATGTTTGGTTATTTTTATGTGTTTTTTATGAATGGTATATATATTGATGCAGAACATTATTGACATAAACTATGATATGCGTTTGTTCTTTTTGTGAATGATACATGCATTGATAGAGAATCTTGTAACCCAAAAGACGCTTGGTTCTCTTTATGTGTTTATGAGGAATGGTATATATATTGATAAAGAATCTTACAACCTAAAAGACTAGTCTATTAGGTTGTGGCATCCATTGGTATATATAAATCTTGGTTCTTTTTATGAACAATACGTATTTATGAAAGATCTTACAACTCAAAACATTAATCTATTAAATTATGTCGTTCATTTATATATATACCTTTCTTTTAATTATTATATTTTCAATGTGGGATTCTTCCATCTTTCTTGTTTCATATGTAAATTTGCTCACCTTTTTTTTCCCCGAACCATTTCTATTTTATTATTATTATTTTTTTGAGTCATTGGGTGGGGCCCATTATGATGTTTGTCAAAAGTGAGTTGCCCCTATTTTCTTTTGAAATAATTGCAAAAATAATCTTTTTTGAAGGTTGGAGTTGAAAAATAATTTTTTTTTAAATTAATTATTTTTACCCCTTGTATTTAAGTCTAGAAACAGATTTTAATGTTATATTTTTTAAAAAAAGTTAGTGTTCAATTTGATCTTAAAAAAGAGGTTATATTTGAAAAAAAAAAAACCGTTTTCTTTTATTTTGCATTCAATTTTTTTTTTTTAAGTACTGGTTTTTTGGTAATGCTCGGCCCATGCCCATTTCGACATTTGCCACAGGCCCTGAATTTTCATTTATCTTTTCAAAGTTGTTATTTTGTTTTTGTAATGCTCGGCTCAGACCCACTACGATATTTTCTTAATTAGTTTCTTTGAAAGTAAAATACAGGCACCCTTACGAAATGTCGAAACACAAAAGAAAGAGGTAATGTTTGAATTTGGAGGACATATGAGGCTTACCAAGTCATATCGAGAATTACTTTTAAAGAGTGTTTATTGGAGTTGAACCAAATCCGATCTTTTTGTTGAAACGTGGAAGTTGCAATATTTACCTAATTAATATTTTATGTAAAAATCGATGGATCTTGTCTCTCAAACACTCCCACTTTCTATAGAGTGTTGAGTAAGATAATTTAGTAAATTTTGTCTTTAATTTTTATCAATTCAAAGTAGAAAAAAAAAAAAAAAAAAAAGGAGCCACCGATCAGTGGTTAACAAATAGACCAGGAGTCCTTGACCCTCCATTTATGAATATAATATGACTTTTTCTATAATATATAATTTGATTTATTTTTAAAAAAAAACATGTACTAATCTTACGATTTCATTAATGATGAACAGTAAAATAAAGATTAACCTAAATTTATTAGGCCATCTCCAATGTATAACACCAAATTTTACATTATTTTGGTATTAACACCAAATTTTTTTACATCAAATTCTTTTACACTTCAATGTATTTGACACTAAATTTGTGTAAATGACATCTTCAAAGAATATTCTATACATAATTTTCTAATTAATATTATTAAAATTTTAAAAATACATTAAAACATATTCAATGTTATACTCAATGTTATACTCATTTTAAATATCTCAATAAAATATTTCAAGTGATATATTTTTTTATAATAATTTATTATATGTTTTTAAATAAATTAATTTATATTGAATGAAAATATTTGGTGTTGATGAATAGTACAACACTAAATTTGGTGTTGTACTATTTATCAACACTAAATATTTGTCTTGGAACTTGTATTTTGATGTCTCCATTGGAGACTAAAATTGCACCAAATTGGTGTTTTACACAAATTTGATGCTCCATTGGAGTTGGCCTAGTAATTTCTCATATTCATATTAATATGATTATAAATCTATATAATATTACTTATATTAATATGATTATAAATCTACATAATATTTCCATCATACAATTTTTAAATTAATTTATAATTACTACAAAATATCTAATAGTTAAAGACCTAATTTGACAACTCTAAATTAAAATCCGATTTAGTGAAAATGGTCTTATCTATTTTAAAAATTTGGCTGAAAAGAATTATATGAGATAATTACTATATGGTGTACTTCTGATATCATTTTGACACCATTATGCCTAATATTATTTAAATTAATGAAGAACTAATCAATGCTTCTCTAAACGGGAAAGCAACGTATATCTACACATTCTCTCTCTCTCTCCAGTCAAAAGCAACGCAGCCGACAAATTAATTTTTTTATTAAAATCCTTAAATTATTGGGATAATCTCAATTTCTCCCTTATAATTTGACGAAATAGTCAATTTCCTCTCTGATATTCATTTTTTTCAAGTAATTTTTTAACTAGAAGGGAGAAATTGACTATTTCATTAAACTACAGGGGGAGAATTGAGATTATCCCTAAATTATTTGATAACTTCTTGTTATATATATAAATATGTGCACTTGCTCTCACCAAATACCACTACTTGACCCACTTTCGATTATAGAATAATTAAAAAGATTACAACTAATTAATTAATTACAAACAAGAGAAAAGCTGGTCAGCATTACTAAAATTCTAGAAGAATTTCAATTACAATAAAGAAACTTAGGTTGTTCACATCCCTAATCTCGAAAACTTTGAGATTGCGAATTTATAATGTGTCAGACATGGAAGAGAAGCAGTAGTTTAGTTGAACACAGACAGATTTGTATGTCGATAAATGTGTTTATAATTCTATTTTTATTTGATGTGCTGATTGATTATATCTAATCATGCATGAGTGTGAAAGTGAGAAGTAAATTTAATCTTAATATACTACAATGAAACATTATGGTAAGAAAATGTTGATAGTACATGTGCATATTAATTATGGATTCCACACATATGAATATGTGTGAAATGATATACTATATTTTATTTTTAGATACAAAAAGGTTAAAGCCGCCCCGTTGTTCATGGATGTCAATTAAATTTTTTACTTATAAGACTGTAATTAAGAGTATTTTTTTATTATTGAGAGTGTGATTGAATCGTTAATTAAAAAATGTTATTTTTATTTTATAATGTATAGTGTTTGATTATTGATCGATTGAAACTTTAATTTATATTAAAAGATACTTTAATTGTTTTTTTTTTTTTAAATATTTATATTCGAGAAATATTTTTAAATATAAAATGTCATAAAATAAAATTGATAAATTTAAGTCTCGTGTTTGGTAATCGATCGATACCAAACCTTAGTAGCTAGCTAGCTAGTACTATGTTACAATGTATTATATATGTTTGGCAGGCAACTTGAGCTTGTTGTATGATAGGTCAACATTAACTTTTTAACAAAGTGAGATCCAAGAAATATATATAGCACCAAATATCAATGTTAATTAGCAGGATTGATTTCATTAATAGTAATTAGTTTGTTTCTTTTGAGAACATGAACATCCTCCTTCATTTTTAGTTAATTAATTATGCTTTGAATCCTTTGATACACACCATCTCGGCCCGGGTACAATTTTGTTTTCCTTAATTATTCTATAATTATATACTTAACTCATTTCGAATTTTAGAGATGTTATTAGTGAACTACTCTTCCCAAGGTTGATATTATCAATGAAAAAAAAAATAGTATCAATTAATAAAATGATCAAATTAGACAGATAAATAAAGCATTGATAGGTTATTTTGTCGGATGTTGAACTCATTAACATATGATTTAGAAGATTTGACATCATATAATGAAATCTTGACTTTGATTGATTGAACAAATTTAAATGATATGATATTACATGTCACCAACAACTTCTTAATGTAATAAACTCAAATAATTGTACATGTTGTGTGTATATATATGTGCTGTACAAATATTAATCGATATATAAATCTAAAAAAAATAATAATAACTATAGTATAGGTTCATCTATATCAAACATTTATTTATTATTTTTTATTGAATTATTGAAACTAATTTAGAAGATAATTGGGATCAAGTTCGTAGGACATTGATGTCATGATTATAATAAGTGACTTTCATATGATTGAAAACCATCCATATCTGAATGAAAAATAATTCATATATATGAAAGAAGATCTCGTATTTTTATTAATGGAGGTAGGATGCGTGATTTTGAACCCCTCACTTGCAAGCGAATGGGGAAGATGCAACTTTCTACCACTAACCCTTTGTATCTATATCAAACATTTATAATTGTCCCAAAATATCAACTTTGATTATAAAAAATAATAAATAATCCACGTGGTGGGTCCGTATATCAAGTGTCTAGGTCTGAAACTTGATTGGTTTAATATATGGCAGTCCATTTAATTTCATAGAGTTAAAAAGACCACATTGTATATTTACATATCCAAACCAAAATCGAAACATATGTCAGAAAATGTATATTGAATGAAGATAATATAATTTAAAATTATTAAAGAAAAAAAAAAGATAACGTAGTTTAAAGAATGAGATAATTTAAATTGAAGATCATTTCCTGCATGTTAATATCCTTTCCTTGAAATCAGTGAAGTTTATATCCTGATAAATCAAAGATTACGAGGATCTTGTCCACCCGTGTAGAGTTCTCTCATGTCTCAAGTAATCTCAGGTTTTGTGACCACGATTAGCTTGATTAGGTTTCTGTTTAAAAAAGTATATTACGGATTTAGAATAATCAATTATGTTCCCTGGTGTTATGCACCTAACCCAGCTCGCCACTAAGGTTTCCGGTGTGTTCGTGGCAATTTCGACACAATCCACGTGAGTTACATGTGTCAGTATCATGATATTTACTTTTTTTTTTTTGCCGTCTTTTAGGTATAAGAGGAACCTATGACATGATCGAGACCAGAATAATAAGATTCTAGTGACACAACTTAGATTAGTAATCTCCATACGTTTGGAAGTCATTCATATCAAGATAGGAGACAACTTATATACATATAAGAAAATTTCATTTTTATTAACTGAGATGGGGTGTTTGAACCCTAGATTTAAAACCAAGGTTGTTTGTGTGTTTTCACTATACTACAAGGCAATTAACTTACTTTATGGTTATTATATAGTTAAATTTGAATGAAAAAATGTATGAAATTTCGATATAAAAAGCATTTGTATATGTGTTAACTATTATGATTTTGGGATTGACGGAGAAGGACATTATTCAAATCCCCAACTTTATTAGTATTAGTGTAAACAAAATATCATTGAAATTTGGAATTTCATCTCAATATTATTTATTTTCATAAATATGTTTGATTGTTATATAACAAGTTTTAAAGTGATGAGTCATTTTTATTTGGATTTAAACATGATTTCTTTTTTGTCATAGGTAGAGTAAAAAATAATCAACATCTTTCAATTAAGTTGATGTCTTACATTCAAGTTTCTTACCTTCAAACACTGAACAAGCAATAATAATTTTTATTTTTACATATTGTTAAAAGAAAAGAAAGTATAACAATGCATAATTTATTAGCAATACCAATCACAACCAAGTTGAAGTCTTTGAAACCACATCAGTAATATTGTGCATTGAATCATACCTCACCTCCACTATCAAATTTGGTATATTTTAACAAAAAATAACAATTAACAATAAAGATTCTTGATTTCATTCTTTATATATATATATGTTGATGATTCCTAAGACAGGTGCACGGTGGACATTGCTCTGGAATTTGCACATGAAGAAAGTGAGAAATAGAAGAAAGGATTATCTAAATTGAACAGTACAGAACATATATTTATATACTATAAACTACATTAAAAGAATACATGTAAATGTGGACAAAATAATATTTGAATACATCAAAGTCTGTGTGCTATATAATGTTTAATAGGAATCCGATACCTTGGCCAATGCAAACTAACTTCAAAAGTTGTGTAAAGTTATAGAAGAAAGCTTCCACTTCCATGCCTTCACAAATCACAAAAAGCTTTGCAAATGATTGATGCATGAGATGCACTATTTATGATTTCACATATTTGATCAAAAATTGGCCAAATCTTAGTAAATGTCGAAGTTCAAATTGAATTCTAAATTTATGAATTTGATTCCCGTAAGAATCGTGGATTTTAATATGCATGGGTAGATGGAATATACCACCTTAACTAACATACTTTTATACTACCATAAACATAGCTTATAATCCATCACCTCCTCTTTTGTTTGTTTCTTTTTTTTTTTTTTTTGTGTTTTTTGTGTTTTTTGTGTTTTTAATTATTATTATTGTTTGATTTTACACAAATTATAATACGGAAATTAGACAGTTTGATTGATGTATTATGGTGACGGGGAATATATATGTCTCTTTCAATGTGCAGCAGTTCCAAATGCTAAATATAATATCATCTATTGATACTATTAATTGAGTTTAATATAAGAATTCGAGCCCAGAAAAAATGTTTATCGATCCTATATAAGTTTTTATATCGTAATTCCCTTTTAACTCAGTTGATGTGCACTACTCTATAATATTATTATTTCAACAAATTTCATTCATATACACTTTTAAACCAACATACGCAATTACGAGTGTATATATATGTATATATTATATAAAGATTTCTTATCGAATGTTTGTGGGAATAAATTTCCTACCTACACATGTAATACTTAATTTCAATAAATCTCACTCATTTATTATTTAACATCAACAAATCTGATTGATCCAAACATAATAAAATATATATATCTATCTTACTCACTCTTGTAATGTTTAATTTCGAAATATCATGATAAATCTTCATCCATTCAATATTTGATTTAAAATAATAACGATAATAATTTGTTTCCTCTTAAAAAAAATAATAGCAAAGTTACTTACAATCATATTAATATTTGTTATAAAATTTAACATCTTCTCGTAACCTATATGGGCAAATTTCTTCCACCTGTTATGGATATTTTTCCAATTGATATGGATTGCTCATTTTTATCTTTTAAGAGTAGGACCATGAAGCATATTGTAGTTGATCCTAATGATATTATTGGTAAAGTGTCTATAATAATAATAATAATCCTAGGAAAGGACAAAAATGAGTTCTTAGAATGACGTGTGTGCTTGTTCGGTGCATGACCTGTCCTTGGCGCAAAAGAAGAACGATAAAAATGGAAAAGAAAATATGGACCCACAGTGTTCCCAAGTGGCGCTTGGACACCAATGCCCGGCGGTTGTGGAAACTGGACCACTTCCCTCAAAATCGGTTCAACTTGTTTTCAATAAATTAATTCCAACTAGCATTTAATTTTTCATTGCTCTCTTAGCTACCAACTATTTGATCCCATCTACCTCCTCCCCTTAAACCAATTTGATATTTAATTACTACATTTTGCTTTTAGACGCCCAACGACCTATTACCAACTAAATTTAAATCAAAATCTACCTTGATCAAATAATACAAAAAACTTTGAAATGATTAACTCCACAAGAAGGAAGAAATATCACAACACTCTTTTGTATGAGAGATATATGAGACTTAAATTCCTTTACCAGGAAAGGAAATATTATGACTATATATATATTTTTTCTTAACTAAATCAAAATCTATCTAAATCAAATAATACAAAGAATTGGATGATTAATCCCCAAAAAGGAGAAATCTTGGAATACTTGTATCTTATGGAGTGAGATGAAACTCAAATATTGCTTGCTAGTTTTTACTACAATAGAATTTCCAAAAAAAAAAAAAAAAAAATTCTTACTATGATAGGAAAACATGCACATTATTAAGCGTATTAAACTTGAGTATGAGATACCTATCATATTAAAAGTATGATCTAATGATTGGTAATTTTTTATTGAGCTTTTAAATTTAAATTTTCTCTTCCTAAATGAAAAAAATAAAAGATATGATTCAGTGAAGTTAAATGAATTATTTTTTAAATAGAACTTATTTTTTAGTATAATTATAATGAACATTTCTTTTCTTTTTTTAATGAATTCCAAAACCTCCAATAAATTTTGATCTTTTTTTAATGAATTTTAAATAATGAAGTAATGATAGAGATCTTACTATTGGCAACAAAAACCCATTAATAGAAATTTTTGTGTATGCCGTAAAATTGTTATTGGATTTTCCCGTTTTTGAAATGGTCCCTCATGTTATAATTTTATTTTATTTTTTTAAATGATGAATGAGATGACGATGGATGACAGGATCATTGGTTTACATCATGTAAAGACTTACCACCACCAATAGTTTTTTTTTAAAAAAAAAAAAACAAAAACAGTACATACAAAATTCAACGAAGAAAAAAGTTAACGTGACAGTTCACAAGCGGAAACCATTCCATGGTTTGCTAGCAAGTACCCATCTCTTCAAAAATCGTATTACATGGTCTACGCAAGCATGACCAGACCCGTAATAAATTAACACAAGAAAGTTGACAGCTTTACAGTAAATAAAAAGCCAACGTAGATCTCTCCAAACTAGTTAACACGAGCACAAAACCAATGTAAAAAGAGAGAGAGATGCTTGTCTGCAACTTGTTTCTTCAGCCTCACCATTACAGTAAGTTTGTATTTAGCTGATGAGGTGAGAGAGCTACCTCTACCCTCGCTTTTTGTCGTACCATTTACATTTAGGTACTATACAAGTCTAGAAGTCCTCTATCTATCTATATATTTATTGCTGTGGCCACCTCACTTCCTCTGAATCTGGTTCTTCTTCAACTTGCTTTTGTTTTTATGTCCAAATTAAGAGCACCCCATTTACGATCAAGTGTTTTTTCGTTGACTTAAAAGTCAGCTGGGTCTGTTCCTTTGCATACCACGGATGTTTAAATGAAGAGTTGCCATCAACCTTTTCATGTTGTCACTTTTGTGGGGTTTCAAAGACTGAATTTTGTCTGTCTGTAAGTGCAACTTCTCTTGTTTGCAAATTTCTTCTTTTCTGTCTTCTTTATCAACTTGCAAGTTGGATTTTCAGTCAAGAATTTTTTTTTTTTTTTCACATCTATAGATATGTGGTCATGTTTATATGTCGAAGGTCTCTTCTTTTTGTTGTCTAGCTGAATTATGAATTGTTATGGATTTACAAGCTGTGTAGATAGAGTTTCCTGATAAGGTCTTTAGAGAATTTGGTAGATTCAATTGCTGAGTATGTAGAGTTTGTGATTGGCCGTTTGGTGTATAAACAAGGGTTTTTTTTTTTTTTTCCTTTTTTCAATTTGATTATTGTCAAAATTTTGTTACTTTTATCTCATGGGTTTGGCAATGGGTTCTTGCAATTTCATCGATGTCATGGCCATTTTTGCATTGTCCATCATCCTTTATTCTGAAACTAGTATGGCCAGTGTTAGAAGTATTGGCAAAATAACTCCAGGGCTTCAAGGGTCTCAAATGACTTATATTGACAATGATGGGTTGTTTCTCTTGTCAAACAACTCTGATTTTGCATTTGGCTTTCAAACTACACAAAAAGATGTCACCTTGTTTCTGCTAGTTGTTCAGCATATGGCCAGTACTAGAACAATTTGGACTGCAAATAGATGGTCACCTGTTTCGAACTCTGACAAATTCGTGTTCAGCGAAGATGGTAGGGTGTCGTTACAGAAAGGGGGTGATGTTGTTTGGTCGATAGGTACCAAAGGTGATTCTGCGTCTGCAATGGAATTGCAAGATTCTGGAAATTTGGTTTTGCGTGGGGACGATAATAGGGTAATTTGGGAGAGTTTTGGTCATCCCACGGATACCCTTATATCGAATCAAAATTTTACGCAAGGAATGAGACTTTTAAGCAATCCCAGCTCCAATAACTTGAGCTACTTTCTTGAAATTAGGTCTGGAGATATGATCCTTTCGGCTGATTTCCCAACTCCGCAGCCTTACTGGTCTCTGGCTAAGGATCGTCGAATTACTATCAACAAAGGCGGTGGGGAGATCATTTCGTCATCTCTCAGTGCAAACTCTTGGAGATTCTATGATCAGAACCAAGTACTATTGTTGCAATTCATATATGCAGATAATAGTGATGCGAATGCCACTTGGATTGTGGTTCTAGGCAACGATGGCTTTATCACTTTCTACAATCTCCAAAGTGGAGGGTCGGATGTTGCTTCAAATATAAAAATACCTGAGAATCAATGCAGCACACCGGAACCTTGTGATCCGTATTTTGCTTGTTCTGGTATCAACAAGTGCCAGTGCCCTTCAGCTCTTAGCGTGATAAATTGCAAAACGGGAATTGTCTCTCCCTGTCATAGCTCAAAGGGTTCTACAGAGCTTTTGGAGGGCGGTGATGAGCTCAACTATTTTGCACTTGGGTTTGTTCCTCCCTCTTTGAAAACTGATTTAGATGGTTGCAAAGCCTCTTGCCTTGGTAACTGTTCGTGCCTTGCATTGTTCTTCCAAAACAGTTCTGGAAACTGTTTCTTGTTTGACCAGATAGGTAGCTTTCAAAGCTCCGATCAGGGGTCTGGTTACATTTCATACATTAAAAGGTGTCAAGTAAAGGAGGCAGCGACGCAAATGCTGGAGGGGGTGGAAGTAGCCCGAAATATGTCCCAATTGTTGTGGGCATAGTTGTTTCAACTGTAATTGTCATTGCTGGTTTGCTCTATGTGGGAATTAGATACTATAGAAAGAAGCGAAGAATGCCAGAATCTCCTCAGGAGACATCAGAAGAAGATAACTTCTTGCAGAGTTTATCGGGGATGCCAGTCCGTTTCAGTTACAGAGATCTTCAAAATGCAACTAATAACTTCTCTGTGAAACTCGGGCAAGGAGGGTTTGGCTCAGTTTATGAAGGGGTTCTCCCGGATGGAACGCGCTTGGCTGTGAAGAAATTGGAAGGCATAGGTCAGGGCAAAAAAGAATTCAGAGCTGAAGTTAGCATCATTGGCAGTATCCATCATCACCATCTGGTCAGGCTCAAAGGTTTTTGCACTGAGGGAACTCATCGGCTTCTTGCTTATGAGTACATGGCAAAGGGTTCTTTGGATAAATGGATCTTCAGGAGAAATAGAGAGGAGTTCCTGCTGGATTGGGAAACTAGGTACCAGATAGCTCTTGGTACAGCGAAAGGGCTCGCTTACCTCCATGAAGATTGTGATGCAAAAATTGTTCATTGTGACATAAAACCTGAAAATGTGCTTCTTGATGACAATTATCTTGCCAAGGTCTCGGATTTTGGTTTGGCTAAGCTAATGACTCGAGAGCAAAGTCACGTTTTCACCACTTTGAGGGGCACGAGGGGGTACCTTGCACCGGAGTGGATCACAAACTACGCAATATCAGAAAAGAGTGATGTGTATAGCTATGGAATGGTGCTACTAGAGATCATTGGAGGCAGGAAGAACTTTGACCCCAATGAAACCTCAGAGAAAACTCATTTCCCATCCTATGCTTTCAAGATGATGGAAGCAGGGAAACTGAAAGACATACTTGATTCTAGGCTGAGGATGGATGAACACGACGAGAGGATATATATCGCCATGAAAGTTGCATTGTGGTGCATACAAGAAGATATGTCCCTTAGGCCACCAATGACCAAAGTAGTGCAAATGCTTGAAGGTCTCTGCACGGTCCCTCAGCCTCCAATGTCCTCTCCACTGGGCACACGACTTTATGCAGGTTTATTCAAGTCCGTCAGTGAGGAGGGCACTTCCTCAGGTCCATCAGACTGCAACAGTGATGCATATCTCTCGGCTGTGCGCCTTTCTGGCCCTAGATAACAGTCACTGAAGATGGGGTACTAGCCATAGTTTAGCAAATTCGTGTATAGTTGCTCTTCCACACATATCCTAAGATGAGGTATAGTTAAGAGTATTCAAATTTTGTAACGCTAATAGCCAGTTAGTACACTACCTGCTTATATCTGTCACATGTTTGTGTGCTCTCTCTTGTTGTAAATCAAGACTGTTGAGACTTATAATCAAAATTTTCAGTTTTGTATTCAAAATGTTATAAATGATTAAAATGCCAATTAAATAAATTCTTGCTGGTTGGAGATCTGTACTGATGTGCAGCCGTTTTGTTGTTCAATTTTTGCTGCTGCTGTCATTTCATTCCCACTACTTTAGAGCTTTTAGAGAAAGAAAACATTGGATAGTAGTCTTCTTTGGAGTGCTTGACAACGACAATTATCATTGGAATCCACTATTCATCAAATAACTACTGTAATGATTCACCGACCAACAAATGAACGGTAAAACTCTGAATCTAATAATAAAAAAAAGATTTTACGGTCAAATTATATTTTAAAAATAATTTTTAAATAAAAATTTTATTTCAATTTTAAAAACAATCAATAAGAATATCAAAGTATAACCTCCAAAAGAAAAGTCATTACGAAATTTCTAATTTTTATAAAATCTTAAACTAAATATAAGGAATTACATTAATTATCACTAAAACTTCACATCGAGTGAACTCTAAATTCTAATACTCAATATCTACAAATTTATTATTACTTTGCAAAATGATGAAGATGAGTAGTGAATCGTTAACTCGGTAAGTAAATTCATGTATGATGTTAGTGTCATCATAAATACCTTTATAAGTCAAATACAAAAATTAAATAAACTTAAACATATTTCAAAATCAATATTTAAAATCGAAAATATTATCAATTTTCATATTTACAGAATGTACCATATAGGATAAAACAGTAAACATAACAAAATATCATATTAAAACATATATTCACATAACATAAATAAAAATTTAGCTTATGTCTTATAGTGTTACAAATACCAATGTGATGCGATCGGAAATAGAGTATCACAATTACTCATGTGACGCAGTCAGAATGATAGAATATCGCAATTATTTATATAACATGGTTAGAATAATAGAATATGTGCACACAAGAGTCCAGCTGAATCAATATCAAAACAATGACTATAGACATTAAGCCAAAACAAATTTTTTCTCATAATCTTATCTAAAAAATATATTTTTAAAATATATTATAAAATATTTAATAACTGTAAATTAATTTTAAGAAATATATGTTTTAAATTCAATATATAAATTTTTGTAAAGTTCTTGAATTGCATTTAAATTATAGGTTTTCTTTTTTAAAAAATGATAATATAAATTTTAGAAGCAAATAATTTAAAAACTGTTGCAAAAATATTTTATTGCTATATCAACAACTTAAAAATCATGTTTATAATTAATACTAAGCACAAATATGAATTTCAAAGTATCCAAAAGTTTATAAGTTAACATACATATATCATGGATGGATTTACTTACCTTGAATAATTTGACTTAACTTATTTTTATGTCCAAAAATCAATTGAACCCTATACAATTATAAATGAAAAATTGTCATAAATACAACACCAAAAGAGTACTTATAAAGATCAAAACAATCACTCACTCTAAATCTAAAACCTACCTAAAGTGTCTTACTTTTGCAATCAGATCTATCATTATTTTTATATTTTTATTGAATTATTTGAGGGTCTAAATACTGCAAAATTTTGCATGAAAACACAAGACATATAGAGTAACCTACATAAAATTTTTCAGATCATTCCACCATCATTAGCATGCTTAAAAAAGTTAAAATCTCAAAAATCAAAAATCCGTTCTACATATTTCGATTATAATATTGTCGATCTAAATATTTTTAATTAATTCTATAGATCTCAAATCAACCAAAAATTTTATATGGACATTTCAAACATATTAATCAACCTCCAAGTCTTCTAGCTTGGGTATAAATTTATTTTATTTCTACTTTTTGAAAACTGTTAAGAAGATTTAACTGTAATTACAACACACTCTAGGAATTTCACTAAATTCTGTAGTCATTGAAAATTCACGAAACTTTATATGCTAATAGAAGGTTTATTAATCTATCTAAATATTAAATTTTGTAATTTTCCAAGTAGGATGACTAATTTAAATAATTTCTCCAATTCAACTGATTTGTCAAAATAAAATATTCCAACAGCCATAAATTTCAAAAATTAAATATTCTAACATTAACATAATTTTATCCCTCTCTTAAATAATCCAAATCAGTCTCCTAACATCATTCATGCTTAAGTTCTTAATTAACATAATCATCTCTCTTAAAAATAAAATAAAAAACCTAAATGAATATAATCTAAATCTTGATATAATAATAATGATAATAATAATAATAATAATAATAACAATAACTTGCCTAAAACCTTTGATCCTCTAAACCTAGAAAATAAATTGATTATACTATTGGAGAAAAAATATAGATACATATATATATATATATTGTTTTCTACTCTAAAATAGTGACCCTATTTATAATTAATAAAACTTATAGTAGTAAAAGTTCTAATCATTATACAATTTCTGTTTAATGATGATGTGTATAGATAATTAATAATATTTATATTTTAATAAATTAATATCCTTTTCTGAGTCAATATCCTTTTCTTTTTAACTTCCCAAAAAATAATAAAACTCTATCATTAGTCAAATTATTATTTCCTTCTCATTTGAAATTTCAAAATCCTAATTAAACAAATAATTATTTATAAATATATAAAATATGGTGGTTACATGAACCATGTAAGCCAACATTCCAACTTTTCCTCTCTTGATCTTGTTTAGTTTTTTATAATTTTATTAATTTATTTACCTTTTTGAATAAATTAAACCACACTTGTTGAAATTTAAATGAATTAAAATTAGACTTGAATGTTATTTGTTTCTACAATTGGATACAATCCAAAAACTCCAACTAGTTACTTTTCTTAAAATTTACTACTTTTTTTTTTTTAATTTCTAAAATTTACTTTTTTTTTAAAAAGATATTTAAATTATTAAGTATGTTAATACATTTTTACTTAAAAAAAAAAAAAAAAGTCACATTGTCTCTAAACACATATGATTGTATCATTTCCCTATCATAGAAGAGATGGGGGATTCAGTTCCAACTAGAAGTATATTTTCAAACCATACAAATAGCATTTAATATCGATAAATTATGACAAATCTCTAACTTGTTTTATATAAACTTTAAAACCAAAATCAAAATTTATCTACATTGTTTACAACATTCATATGTACACTTGTATATACGCATGGAAAATTAAAATTTGAAAAACTACAAGTGGTAGTTAAAATTTAATGTTTTTAGTTGAAAATTGAAAACATTAAAGAAAGAAAGAAAGTAAATTGAAAGTAGTTCAAGTTTTCTCAAGTCAAATCTATTTTACTCATCATAAATCCCAAACTTTGCTATGCTCGACCACACCCAATCCCACCACCTTCAACTATAAAATAAAATCCTCGAAACCGTATGCCCTCTCTGGACCGTCCATCGGCGATGAGTTCATCAACCACATTCATGAGCTGCTGCTCATACTCCTCACCCCCTCTCTGTCTCCAATTCAAATTTCCCTCCAAATCTCCCTCAACGGTCCATTTTCCCGCCAAATATCTCACAATCTCCTCCTCCTCCGTCGACCGTCCAGTTTCCGGTAAACGTTCGTCGAATTGCGAGACCGTGATTTACGTACTTTGGTTGCTTATAGTTGTTGAAATTGTTTAACAGGTCAAACTTGTTCTAGCGGTCTGAATAGAAGGAGAGGACTCTTGTTCACAGCTACGCTTCCGTTTCTCGAATTTATGGAGGAATTTGGCGCTAAAGCCGCTGAGTAAGTTTATAAACTAAAAGATTGAAGAAGAATTTAAATTTTTGTTGCTTTTGAGTGAATCTGTGTTTTGTTATTGACATCGAAGGTCAGGTAGGAGTGATTATGTGAGAGAAGAGGTGACGAAGGTGGTCTCGAAAGCCAAGGCTGCGGGCGTGCTTCGTCTTGCTTTTCACGATGCAGCAACTTTCGAAATGGATGACAATTCAGGTATATATCTTTCGATTTCGAAGAAGAGTTGATCCTCTTCAAACAGGTTTTCGAATTGTTGATGAATTGAGGATTTGTTTGTTAACTAGTAATTTGTAATTTGTTTTAGTAGTTAATTTGTAGTGTTAGATTGTCGCTAAAAGACAAAAACCGTAAATTAGTATCTGAAATGAATCAATTTTGTATTTGTTGTATTTAGTGCAGGTGGTATGAATGGTTCTATAGTTTACGAGCTTGAAAGACCAGAAAATGCAGGACTTAAGAAATCTTTGAAGGCATGCCTTGTCTCTCTCCTTTTGCGTGCGACTTTTTATTGTGTTTTGCTTAACTTACCGGATGCTTATGTGTACAGATAGGTG
Source organism: Litchi chinensis (assembly GCA_019925255.1). Lineage (NCBI taxonomy): Eukaryota > Viridiplantae > Streptophyta > Magnoliopsida > Sapindales > Sapindaceae > Litchi > Litchi chinensis. The sequence goes on from CM034461.1 coordinate 42,248,116, forward strand.
TTTTTAGAGAATATGAATTTGCTTTCTTTTATTGATAACAAGATGAATTTGCATGACTGGTATTACATAGGTTAACTCTTGTGTTGTGGCCACAACAGCTAATTCTACAGTGGATGTGTTGTGGTTTAGGTTTTAGAGAAAGCAAAGAACCAAGTGGATGCAATTCAAACAGGTTTCTACATCTCAAATGCATGCCACTGTGTTGTGTAAAGCTTTTGATCGTTGTGTATATGTGGCGCCATGCTGTAAGATTTGTGGGTTTCTCCAATTTCAGTGTCCTGGGCTGACACGATTGCTGTCGGTGGAGCTGTAGCGGTTTCGGTTTGTGGAGGTCCATCAATCCCTGTTTCTTTGGGTAGACTAGATTCAATGTAAGGCGTTATGATTCTACTTTGTTAGTTGACAGGACATAAAACTGAAAATTGGTTAAAGTTGGTGCATACAGATGCTTCAACAAAAGAGTTCTCAACTGTGCAGTTTTTGTTTCGTTTGATTTAGCTATTGAGTCCAGCTTATTTCAAGTCTTTGCAGCTTGTTTCATCAATAGCTACTTTTTCTTTTCAGGGAGCCTGATCCTGAAGGAAAACTTCCTAAAGAATCTCTGGATGCGTCTGGTTTGAAGCAATGCTTTCAGAGAAAAGGCTTCTTGTGAGTTTCTAGTAAACAGTGTTTTATTTCATGTGTTTTTCACTGGCTAAATTCTATGATGATTTTAGCCAATTGCACATGTCCCAGAAGTGGTTGCCTATATAATTGTGCATGCAAGGATCTAGCTAGTCCGTTTTATCTTGTTTTTTTAAATACTCTTTAAATTAATAATGTTAAATGTGCTTGCCTAAGTTCATATTTAACTAAAACCTTTTTTTGGTGTGTGTGTGTGTTTGTAATTAGAATATCATTCAAATAATGTGTAATAAATTGCACTAACTGGTATCTTGTTTGAAGAAAGACATTCCATGCTTTTTCTTCGCAGAATACGAGACCTTGTTGCGTTGTCTGGAGCTCATACACTTGGAAGTAAAGGTTTTGGCAATCCGACTGTTTTTGACAATTCTTACTTTAAAATTCTTCTGGAGAGGCCATGGCAGTCTTCAGGTAATAGCCTAACATAGTACTCATTTTCTATAAATGTCGTCTTCTGACTCTCCAGTGATATTATTCCTTCCGTGCCCTCGATGCGAACTGTTGAAATTATTAGAATTGTAAAAGTACTTGATAGACCAGGTATTATATATGTTTGTTTCATTCTATGAATTATAACTGTTTACAATTAATACGTTTCTATAATGCTGGAAATGGAGGGCAGTGCTAGCTGGCAGCAAAAGGCTTAAGTCCACTTTATCTATAAATGTGATAAAATCATCATCTGATGGATGAGGAAGAGTTAATGGACTTTGGGACCTGACCTTTGTTAGATGTCCATGCCTTGGGGCTCCAGCTCGTCTTCAAACTCAAATATTAGTTCTGTAAATTTAATAATTTAATGGTAATTGAGATTTTTTTTTTTTAATGTTATTAGTTCTCCATTTCTGCTTAACACAAAATATAATCAAACTAATCATTGCTTATTGATGACCGATAAGTTTTGTATTTTCTCATCTTTCTTTTGCATTTGGTAGAAAATTTGTCAGTGTCCATGAATTTATTTGATTGTATTCTTTTGTTGTAGGTGGAATGTCAAGCATGATTGGACTCCCTTCAGATCGTGCACTTGTGGAGGACGATGAGTGCTTGAGGTTTGTCATCTTTGAAAAGCTTCTTATTCTACCATTAGTTGTTGTCGTGTCTACTTTTGTTTTAATCAGCCAGGTAAGTACCAGCTAAGTACTTATGAATTAGTCCAACTTCCAAGTTATTATTGTTGGATCTTTTGTTGATGAATATCTTTGAATTTGCCCATCATCTCTTAGTAGAAATAATTATCTACCTTGATCCTTCAAATCCCACCCTTATCGAAGGTGTGGGTAGTTTCCTATGAATTTAATCCCCTCTTCCCTACCAAAAAGAAAAAAAAAAAAAAATCGGATTTGACAACAGTAAAAGCCTTTGACTCACACCTTTGTAACCTGGGAGTATACAAAAAGAGTTCTATATCTTAGCAAACATTACTTATGATGATTTGCTGATGAATATGAACTATCAAAATTATAAAAAAAAACTTGTAAATTATTGTGTTTGAACGCATTTTTTTTACAATTTACTTATTTAATCATTTGCATGTTCATACCTGGAAGAGCTATCACCTTTCCATTTGTCAGGAGTCCATCTTTTATCCTATCATACTTTTTATTTTAATTGTTTCAAAAATTCTCTAATGCAGAGAGTCTGCAAGAAAAAATTTAAAGACAACGAATTTGTACCAATGCAATTGCTAGAAGGTGAAGATTCACTTACTGAATCTTTGTCTTTTAACAAGTGTGTAATGATGCAAATTCGTTATTTGAAATTTTGTTGTGCAAATGTTCCCACTTGAGAAGTTCTCATCACTTTATTATAATTTTTTTTTTAAATATTCTTAAAAGTAAAGGAATATTACTTTTTCAAATTTACAGATGGATCAGAAAGTATGGCGACAATCAAGATCTCTTCTTCGAAGATTTCAAGAATGCTTACATTAAATTAGTGAACACAGGTGCTCGCTGGAAAAGCTTGTGAGTTGTATATTTTCGCAGAGCAGGATTTTGTTGTTTTCATGATTAATTGATCTCAAATGTATTTGCTGAATATAGTAATTTTGCTTGTTTTTATATAATTTTTTTTTGGTTTGACATGTCATCAGATTACTATATTGTTGTTGTTGTTATTATTATTTTTACATATATAATAACAAATAATTCAGAAATTTAAAAAATTAGTTAGTGCTTTATCGGGGTTTTATCGAGATTAATATTATATGGATGGTTGAAAAATCTAATTCTATAACAAGAAGAGGTATAAATTTTCACAATAAAGAGAGAACATATTCCTCATTAGTAGATGTGTAGGAAAGAACTTGGTCTTATTACTACGTTTGTGTCTATTATTAAACATCATACAATCTCATTTTAGGAATGGTTTAGTACCTTCTTTGAAAATTCAAGTCTCATTATTATCTTCTAAAATATAGGATGCGAGTGTGAGTCTCTTCTTAATAGGAGTAGTCATCTCTTTGGGTACTAAAATATAGTCATCTCTTCGGTTATGGAAATAGTTATCCGTTAAAAATAAAAAATAATAAAAGGCACATTGGACAAAAATGAGTTTGATACAAAGCTTCTCGAGTCTCGGGTAAGTCGTTGGAGTGCCAATGACAGTTGAAATAAAAGTTTTGGGTTTTCTTGCAGTTAGGCCCAAAGAAATGATTAAGTAGGCCTTGGATTTGTTGAGGTCGGCCTAGGTTGCCTAACCGCTTTGATTCATATGCAGTTTTCTTTTGTGAGTTTGGAAATGTGAGTTACGATTACATGTCTGAAATTTTATTTAAACAAATGGGATTTTTTTTCAATGATTTTTATATCATTTATTTTGCAAAAGAATAAATTGGTCTGGAAAACATAGTAATAATATTATTAATCATTCTCAATTGTTAATTTGGCTAGTTTGCATACATCCAAATAGTTTTCAAGAAATATTTCAGAAGAAAACTAGTTTTCAAGAACAATACTATATAAATTTGCAACTTCGCATGAATGATTGTTTTGAGAACCAAAAGATGTTGCAGTTCCGTGGAAAATGTTGCACCATAATTATTAGACAGAGGAATGACTTTGATAGCTGACCCATTATCAACCGTCAAACTGATGTAAGTTTTTGCTGTGAATGGAAAATTATTTAATTTTTTTTATAAACCAACTGGTGGGTGCCTCATTCTAGCTCCAGCCTGCCTATGCCTCTTCAAAATCACATTATTATGCTTGTGAAAGGGAAAGAAAACGGCTCTTAAAGAAAAGCACTTAACTTCCATTGAAAAAAGCACTTCTCAAATAGGATTAATTTCATCGTACCATTATTTCTTGTGTGTATGATCTGTCCCATTTCACTGTGTCTACTTTGGGTTGGTTCCAGAATTCTTGCACTTTCATTAGTCCTGTTAAAACCATATCTCTGATCTCTGTGTCACATTTTGATTGAACAAGTTTCGAGTTTTGTTGCTAGGATAGAGATTATTCAACAAAATTGCTTTGTGGGTCCACCCTAAGAAGTCTAACCAGTGTAATTATAGCGTAATACTTCTTATTTTTATCTTGACTTATTACCATTGTATCATATTATTATATTATTTTGTAATTTATATGACAGACATTATTATTTATAACATCATCTAGGTGAAATTTTGGACCGAATTGTTATTGCTCAGTTGATAGAAATTTCACGTTTCCAACTCCAAAATATTCATATCATTAATCAAGCATGATTTGACCAGTTCTTGTCCGTAGTCATGGAGTTTTCATAGGGGGCCAATCAAGGTTTTTGAAAGTGGGGAAAGGGAATCATGGAGCAGCAAGAGCCAAGAAAATAATGTCATTAAAATCTCCCACAAATTAAGATAATTATCTTTAATTGAGAAAGGCTGGAGAAGTATTCTTCACGTATATATTATCTATCCACCTTAATTATTTAAACAGTTTTTTGAGGGTCCTCTGTGACAGTGATTACTCTTAGTTCTAATTCAATGTATTCTTTTCAATAATTTATGATTCACACACGACATACAGAAGAGAGTCAAAGACCCCTATACCCCTATAATAATTTTCTTTACTCTACCCACACTGCATGTTTATACATTCTTTTACGTATGAGTATCAACTCTTTACATAAAAATTTACATATGAACTTAATTTTCACACATGCGTATCTATCTATGTCAACAAAGTTCTATCATATATAGATCACCATGCCTTTTTATTTTAAACTTAAAAAGTTTTATTTCATTTTTTTTCCTGAGGTGGGTCCTGCTTATCGCGGATGATTGTTCGAAAGAAGAATAAATGATGAGAAGGCAAGACCGCAAGAGATTAAATACCAAGTAAAATTTAAAAGAAAAGGAAATGTTGGGCCACACCCTGTTAGTCATTGCACACCTGAAAGGTGCTATTTGGTATCCGGGTTTATCGCTTCTATAGCGGGCAAAAGATTTTTCTTCTTCCTTTGAGAGAGACAAATTTTTTCTAGCGTGTTATATTTTCCACTTTGGTGTCCTCTTCAATCATTTTCCAAAGGAAAAGAGTATGCCTCTTACATAATTAATTGAAAAATATGGTGTAATTAACAAATACTTTTATTACTTTCTTCTTCCACAAACAAAACCATTTTCAAGCTTATCCAAAAATAAAATTACCAACTTCAATTTTCATAAGATAGATCATATGTATTATATGTATTTGGATAGTTTTATATATGGGTTAGAGAGAGAGAGAGTGAGTGACAAATAGTTAATCAACCCAAAATGAGGGTTGGAAGCAAAGGACATGAAAACAAAAATGAGCCAAGCTAAGGGGATTGGCTCATTGGGGGAACCCACTTGGCACACCTCCTCCTCAGTGTGTAAGGTTCAAGTGCTCACCACTTCCTTAATTAAATGATCAATTTTTTCATGTGATATAAGTCTATTCTCCCATTTGTGGGAGCTTCAATTTCGGATCACGCTTCAAAAAATCTAATCAAGAGTGTCCGATAATGTATATCATGTCTAATATTTGTGATATATGAATAATTAATTTAAAAAAAAAAAAAAAAGCCAACATGCTTGTCTTAGGCCTTCAAAACAGTCACGTGCGAGAGGTGACAAAGGTGTGAGCAGGACCCACTCACACGTGCGAGTTCTATAGAATGTCTTGAAACAGTGAAATGAAGTGGGAGAATTTTGTCAGCTCTCACCTGCTTCCCTCCTCATAGCACGTGCCTTGCAGGGACTGTTTTTGGAATCACATGCTATCTACTTTTTTTTTTTTAATAAATAGATTGTTAACTCCTGGATTAATTTTTTTGTATGATTTTTTTTTTTTCAGAAAAAAAAAGGAAAATCGTTCTCTACGATAACTATTGTCTGTTCTTTATTGAGAATTGTGATTCTTTTAGGAGTCTAGGTGGCTTGTAAAAGTTATATGCTCATGGAAAATGAAGATTAATGTTAATTAGATGTATCAAAACAAAATAAAGCGAAAAAAAAAACAAATGAGTTTATATATTTTAATAAGAGTATATGTAGCCTATAAAACGATTTGATATGGCAAGATAGTTGCATTTGAATGGGTTTTTTTATTTATTAAATTTATGAAGTGAAAGTATCTTTAAATTAGTAAAAAAAAAAAACATCATAGTTTAAAATTTGCAGTTTACAAATCTGTTCTTACAATTAGAACAAAACTAGTTTAAAAAAAAAATAAAATTAGAACAAAACTACTCTTATAATAAAATGATAAAACTCTTCAAATATGCTTGAAAACGGTGCATAATAGGACTTCAAACCCCACGAATAAAGTGGATGAAAAAGTGCACAATCACATGAGTTAAAAGGTAATATACATATTGTCATTTGGTTGCTGGCGTAGTTGGTTGGCGTCAGCAACCACCCATGCCTCCCTTTGTAAGAGACATGGGTTCGACACCCCATCCCGCAACATCCAAATTTCTAAAATATAATAATAATAATAATGTAATAATACTTATAATAACAATAATAATAATAATAATTAGTCTCCCACCCTAGTGTCGTCTCCCCCCCTCTCCCCCCTCCCCTTCCAACTCTGTGTGAGTGTATCTCTTTCAATTGGGAGTAGTCCCTCAGGCCGTGTTATTAGTGTCATATCTCGATTGGTCTCAAAAACTTCTTGGGTCTGTACCAGATGTAGTTCTTGTTCTCAAAAAAAAAAAAAAAAAAGATAATATATATTGCTTTTGGAATTAATCGAGATTTTTATATAATAAGATCGTGGTATTGTACAAAATATACATAATTAAAAGAACGTTTATTATTTTTCAAAATTTAATCGAACGGTGTAAGATTAACAAGTTTGCATATGGCTTGAATACAAATGTAAATATACAATACATTCATATAACATATAATAAATTAAACAACACAGCTGTTTGATTCCTTGAGCAGATTGTTCAAAGAGGACTGCACCCCAAAACTTTTCACTGGCATCAGTCTGTAAGATCCTGGTTCCTGTAGAAGGAATATGCAAAGGTATGCCTAGTTGCCAAAATCCTGCTTTCAAATCAAACTTTGAAAAGATACGAGCAGGTGCAAGAGAAGCAAATAGTGTTTGGCGGTTCAAACTCATTACTTTAAAGACAAATTAGGTTCTAATGCTAATAATCAATGCACTCAAAAATTTTAAATTAATAGAAGTTGACTCAACAATTTTGTTGAAATAGTCTAATAATTTGTAGGAATCAATGTTTGATAAATAAAAAAAAAAAAAAAATCTCAGGTATTTATCAACTATATAAAATCCACATAGTAACTAAATCTTGAACGGTAATCAATAACATTATCAACTAGGTTAGTACCGATGATAATATATATATATAGAGAGAGAGAGAGAGAGAGAGGTAACTTCACTTTAAAAAAACCAGAAAGATGCTGGTGAATGCCTATATATTATAAATTAGAATATTTAAACATTCAAGATAACGATCATGACCTTCTAAAAATTCTTCTAATGTATAAATTATTGTAATTGAACAGCTTAGTTAAATTTGATTGTACTCTATTAAATACTCATGGTTGTATTGTACAAAACTCAAAACTAACAAAGGAGTTGAAGGATATTATGAAAGTCCCTTCAAAGTAAAATAATCATGAATAACCCCTATATTTAAAAAAAAAAAATTAAGTGAACCACCCTTTATAGTTAATTTTTCATTCAAAATATTAACAATTTCCATCCAAAATCATGAAATGACTACAATGCCATTATTAAGATTCTATAAAATCTCTATTATACCTTTCAAACTTTTATAATGATTAAACTACCATTTAAATTATTAATTAATAATAATATTAAATTTAAAAAATAACACCATTATCATCAAAACTCAAATCAGCCACCATCATCAGTCACCATTATCATCAAAACATCACCAACATTCAACCCACCATTATTATCAACATCAACAACATCAATCCACAAGATCAGCAACATCAAAAAATTCGATTGGAATGTCAAAAACATTACAATCATCATCATCAACCATTTGAAACAAATTGAAAAAAAAAAAAAAAAAAAAAGACTCGACAAAGACCCATCATACCCAAATCCACCCTAACAGGAGCTGCCTCTCTATCTAGCACCACCACAAACCACCAAGAACAACCTTAAACCACCCACCCATCACTCAAAACAATCCTAACCAACCACCCACCACACCTACTCACCACTACCACAAACCACCTACCATTACACTCATCCAGAACGATCTAAATTTAGGTTTTGAACCCAGAACCAAATGATTTTGGATTTGAATTGAACCCAAAACCAAACGGTCTTATGTCAAATTGAACCTAAAACATTACAGTTCTGGGCTTTGAAACCCAAAACCAGATAACCAAAAAAAAAAAAACAAGAGATAGAGGGGAAGGGTGTGGTTGATCACCACAATGGAGGTGGATACGAGGGGCACGAGGATGAGGGAGGTGAAAGAGTAAGAAAAATAGAGGTAGAGAGAGAGTTGAAAATTATTATTATTATATTTTTTGTTTTTAATTATTTAGTTTTTTGGTTTTTATTTAATTTTATTAAAATACATGAAATTACTTATTCAATTACTATAATACCATTTAAATTTAACACCAACCGGTTTTTTTAACCGGTAGGATGATTCATCTAATAAAAAAAATCAAGGGTAAATTTTGATTAGTTTATTTTTTAGGGATTTTTCATAATATTCCAGCTAACAAAGGAGTTGAAAGGACATAATTTTTCACCACCAACTTTCCACCCACCTGAAATCTGTTGCTTGTTAGATGTAGACGCATAACAGTCAAGTGAATTAAAAATCAACTCACTTAAACAAAAATTTAATTAAAGATTAATTGCATATAAGCTGACAGAATCAAGCAACTGGACCTTAAGTGTAAAAGATAATGTCCAGGGTTGACAAAAACTCAAAATAATTTATTTCAACAAATGATCAAAACCTTATCTGTGCTGTCCAACTTGGCTTAAAAGCATTCCTGTCCTATCATTGTTGTTAGCCAAGTTATTGTCTTTGGTTCACCAATATTTTTGTTTTTACCTAATTTATGTTTTTGAAGAAAAAAAAAAAAGAAAGTACCATTATCAATATCATTATAATTTGGTTTAAGAAAAAATATCTATCCAATAATTTTATGTAGCTAGTGATTTTTTTAATTAAAAATAATCAAGTTTTGATGTATTTACTAGGTAATCTGACACTAATGATCGGATGAAATTAAATACTATTATTATATACGTGATTTGAAAATTTATTTATAAATATTTACTCACATGTAATAGTAAGAATATTTATTCCAATGTAACAAAGAAATGTAATTAAACATGTATATTTAAAAAAAAAAAAAAAGAAACCAGTGACCAATCAAACAATTTAAATAGTTTTATAAATAAAAAAGAGATTATGATTACTTTAGTTTGTTTGCTTAATTGGCTAAATTCTCGTTTATATATATTTTTCGATTTCTAAATGCGCTGTTAATAAAGTTTAAACTTTAAAATTGTGATTTGTATATAAGTTAGGATTGATAATTATCTACTTTAATACAACCTTTTTAAGATTTGCATCAAAATCTAGGCTTTTTTCTTCTTTTTGGTGGGTCTTAATTCCCAAAAGAGCCCTTGTCACGCTCCCAATTATTGAGCCATCTCTTCCTTTCCATTTTCAAACGAAACAAACATGAAAATTATAAAATCAATTGATTAGACATCTTACACTTTGTTTTAAATACCTCTTAAAAAATAATAATTTTTTTTTTTCACTTCGTTCTTGAGTTTTTTAGGTTCGAGATCTCAAATTTAGTTGTATGTTTACTATAATTATATATCTTTAGAGAACTACATAATCATTATACATAATGGAATAAGAACTTTTTGTTTTGATAAGCTATTTTAGAAAAAAAAAAAAAAGTTGAGAGAGACCAAACATACAAAGTTAAATTTATAATATGTTATAGAACTTTAAATTGGTTTTAGGGAAGGGCGCCATTGCCCTTCCTTACCTTGATTTGTAGTTGCATAAATTACATTAGGGTCTTCACGTTCAGAAAATTTAGAATAACTTCTGTTCATTTTAAAAAGAGAATAACTAATATATTTATTTTAATATAATTAGTAACCAATGTTGGAGTTAGATTTTGTATTTTGAGGGCCAAGCCAAAAACAAATATTGAAGTTGAGACAAAAATAAATAATAGTATAAAAAAGCTAAGTTATTGAAAAATTAAATGTAATATTTTCATTTAGTCTTATTATATTAAATAATATAATAATCAAAATAGATTTTAACCTTTCGAATCAAAATAGAGCTTCACAAACTTTTAAAAGTACCGTTAGCGTTTATAATTTATTTAAATCTCGAGTACCTAAATACTTCCTAATAATTTAAATTTATTGTATTCATATCAAACTAAATTAATTTACAACAACTGGGAACATATTTAAATCACAGACTTTTAAAATACATTTATCAAAGTAATGTTAATAACCTAACAATAAGAAAAATATAAATAACACGAGTCTTGAAAAAAAATATAAAACATTTCTTAATTTACAAACTTAAATCAAGCAAGTCAAGATGTCACAACTTGCAAAACAAGCTTAATATGTAGAGCAAAATAGTAAAAGTAGCCTACAAAATCAAAATTTGCTTGTCATTAACTAGTAAAGTGATGTATGAAAATCCTAAAATGATAGGTTTTGTATAATGCTTTGATAAGGGAGGAATACATTATCTAAATAAATTACATTAATAAAATCAAGGAGTGAGAGGGAATTTTTTTTTTTTTTAAAAAAAGGATGTTTTTTTTTTTTTTTTTTTTTAGTAATTTTTAATTTATAATTTGTAATGACGTGATTTTATTTATTTATTTATTTTAAAAAGGTATATTGTAAACTTGAAAATATTTTATACTCCCCACCCTTTTACCTGTTTTTTTTTTTTTTTTAGCACTAAACCTATCAGGATAAGAACACTGGTGACGCAATCTGGGATGCTACTTTTATATGAGAGGAATCTACCCACCCTTCTGCTTCTATTCATAAATGACTTAACAACCTTTTTATGAACACTGACTCATAAAACTTGTTTCGTTTTTAATATATTCTATTTGTCCAGCAAAAATAATAATGACAATAGGAGGTTATCATTTATCAAGTTGTAAATGTTTGATATTGACATTATTGATATTGTAAATTCGAATCATTACATAATGTTTGTAAAGTAATACATATAGTAATTTTTTTTCTTTTTCTTTAAAACTTCTTTATATATATTGCTGAAATAATATATATATATCGGTAACTCATTTATTATATTATTTAAAAAAAATTTATATAAAAAAATTTAAAATACCTAATATTACTGGTTTGGACTGTTACATCCGAAGCTAGAAGTCAGTTTTAATAATTAATTATTTATTTATGATCGGTAGTAAACCGCATCAATAGAGCAATGGCGGCAAAAAACACGGACGGTTAATCTACGTGCTTGGTGGGTTCATCCGGCTAAACTTGACCCTTGACTGCACGTTGTAATAGTCCAGTTTCTGATGGGATGGTGGTGCGTAGAACACGGTGTCGTTTTCAACAATTTCTGGCGAGCCCGACAGCCCAGCCTCACTCTGCTGGTCGGTTTGTCGCCACCCAATCTCATTCACGTTTTCAAACACCACATCAAACCTTATAATTACTGTTACCTAGCTACTTATGTCTCCTGATTTGTCTTTCAATGAACATGAACCAATTTTTTCTTCGAAGTTGGCATTGAATAGGAGTAAGATTTATAAGAGATATTGAAATTAAATATTATTTATCTGTTTCAAATATTTATTTTTACGAACGTGATCTATTGAGATTAAATATTATTTACGTGGTTTAAATATGTACCTATTGTGATTAAATATTATTTTACACCGTCTAACTATCAACTTTCATTAATTGGATTTATTGAAATTAAATATTATTTATGCGATCTAGATATCTAATCTCATAAACTAGAAATAATTACTCTTGTAATAAAAATGAAATCAGACAATATAAATCAAACATAAATCATATATCATTATTGTTTGAACTTTTATTATGTGTTATGATTTATATAAAAGGATTGTAATTGTAAAATAATATTGTAGATTTCATATGTTGAATGTGGATTTAGTATGCTAAAAATTCATGAAATTATTTTGTGAATTATAATTTTAGTTACATATATTTTCTTAATTTTGGGTCAAATGGGATAAAACGAGAATATAGAAAATGAGGGAAACGGGCATGGGGATGGGGGAACCGCACCCATCCCCATTGATATCTTTAGCTCTAATTCTTAGATAATTAAATCTTTTAACTTCTTAAATGATGGGAACATATACAACCAGTTGTGTTAGTTTAATGTCTACCACATTTAATACTCTCACTCGATGTTACTATGACAAATCAATAAATAAAGTAGAAATTGTTAAATGGAGTCACATTCCAAATGTGAAATTGGCTTAAATTTACATTTTCAATGTAATTAATTTAAATATTTGTTTTGGACTATTTTTTTTTTTTTAATATTATAAATACCTTTACAACTACCGAAACTCATTGATAAAGACTCCAAGTTATGATCCGAAACTCAATACTAATGTACTTTACTCTAATATAAGGGAGAGAGAGACTTATATTTAAGTGAAAAAATTATCCTTCCAATCGGTGAGATTTATGCGTCATTTGTCTACCAATAGGTGGATTAAGATGTAATTATCTACTTTATGAACACTGCTACTCAAACTTGGTATTGATTTGTGATAAACTGGCCAGTGAAGCTAACCAATGCGTCAATCCACTTGTGAGTGTTTTTGACTATTTGTCACGGTATCAATTAGTCATGTAATTTATCAACTTACGACATGTCATATCATGTAATATAAATAAAAGCTTTATGGGGCCAAATTATTACTCTTTAAATCATGGATGTATGAAATAAAGGGTTAAATGCTTATTATGTGGTCACTAACTGACTTGCTTAGGGCAACTTTATTCGCAAGAGTCTGATAAATTATGCAAGCACCTCGATCCGAATTGACAAGGTTTAGGGAAATTGGTCAAAATGATTCTAATATATGAAAAGATGCATGACATGGAAATAAATGGTTCAACTATTGACAACACAACTGACCTACCTGTTAAAGGTAGAAGTTGCAATCAATGGTAAATTTAACTATTTATGCTCGAATTGTGGACAAGATAGGTTTGCTAGTTGTTGTTGCATATATTGGACATTTACTTTCTTTCACCTAATGCCTACTATTATTGTATTATAATTTCTTATAAATGTCTGGTATTTATTTGATTTTATTTATGTTTTCCATTTAGTCATGTATTGTCATTTGTCAAACTCAACCTCTGCGTAGCTTGAAGCATCTCAGAGCTTTAATTATTTCATATATTCATGTTCAAGCATTCACACTACTCACCACACCAATAAAAGTTTCAAATCAAATTTTGAGTAATTTGTTGGGCAAGCATTTAAAGAAGCATGAAAAAACTACCACAAAATACATAGATTCATATAGAAATTTTGAAAAACATTAATGTTTGTCCACAAAATAGTTAAAAATCATGCCGCATTATGTAATTTGTTTTATACTGTTACTATCTACAGGAGTAGTTACTAGTTACCAATCTTTGGATTTCAATCAACAGCTCAAAAACAAAAAAAAAAAAAAAAAAAAAAAATCTATACTATGTTATAACCACCATTATAGCAAGATATGTTTTTTTTTTTTTTTTTATAAATTATGCTGAACATCTCAAATATCTTTTGAGACCTATAAAAATTTATTACTATTTACATGGTCAAAATATTTATTTATATATTTGGGAGACAACCACATCATTATTGCAAGACATGCCATTTTTCCTTTAAAAAAAAAATATATGGTGTTAAACATGTTACAGATAATTACTTGCGCGATTGAAATACATAATATCATAGGTAGGAGACAACTATATCTATAATAAAAAGAAAAAAACTATTCACTCATTTGTAAATATAGCATGATGAAACTTGAATCTTTGCTACAAAATGAATTGGTATAATAACATGCCCTGGAAGAAATGTTTGCTAGACATACAATTTTGTTTTATGAAAAATAGATCACTTATTTATTATTTTAATATTTTCTTGCTATTTTTATCAGAATATGGTAGTAAACATAGATTATATTGTTATCTATGGTAGTAAACAATTTTGTGTCTAAAACTATGAGTGATTGTAAGTCAATTCATAATTCAATTGGGGAGTGAACTTCCTTTTTCCAATCATGATAAGGGTATTTACCAACATTTAAACATACCAAAATTTATAAGAAATTTTAAAGTAAATTTCTAATTCAAATATATTATTTAGGAAAGTATATTTAATCTAAAATTTATTATAATTTAAAATATTTTAAAAATTTTATTTCAAAAAAATAGCTTAACAAATTTAAGTGTACTCAATATAGATTGCATGAAATCTATTGAAATCTTAATATTGTATGAAATTCAATGAAATCAAAATGTATTAAAATTCATTAACTTTACAAATCAGATTTATTTTGATGGATTTTAAAGTGAAATTTATTAATAAAAAAATTTATAACAAATCTTACTATCTGTCATAGAAATTCTAATAAAATTAATATAATATATAGAATGAATGAATATTCCACCAAAATCTATCATTAAAAAAAAAAAACAATCAAACTTCAATAAACTTTATATCGAACTCACTTCCCTTAATCCCGATAGATTCTAAATTTTTTATCATTTCCTTAAATTGAAATCTAATAGATGTATATTATTAAATGAATTCTTTTGAAATTGATCACATCTCTATCTTATAAATAATGTTAACATATTATGAATAAACTATCAATTAAGTGTGTATTTACGGGAAGAAATAGATAAAAAGAGAGAGACACAGTTTTCATCTATTAGTTTCTTCATTATTCATCAGTCTAAGTTTTTTTCTTTTGATTTCTTTCACTTCATCATTCTATATTTTTTTTAGAGTAAGGATTCAAGTATATAATTAGATTACATTTAATTATTGTAAAAATCATGAAATTTTATAATTAGTGGTGCGATGTTGTGGCATCTATCCTCTTGATGTGGCTCTTCTAAAATCTATAGTCTAAGGTTCAAACTGTAGTTTTTCCACCTAGTTTGTAGGCGATTTTCTGACTTCATGTGGACTGTCGCTCTTGTTTTTGGAAGCTTTAATTTCGAGCTATATCTTTGTATCATAATCAAGAGAGCTCAACAATAATGAATGTATTTGTAATATACTTGAATATGCCCAAAAAAAAATGCAGGTCTAAATTCCTAAGTATTATATTATTTTTGTTTACATCAGATATTATATTAATTGTTTTGTTTTTGACATCAAATATAATATTAATGGTCAAAAGTCGATCACCGCTGTCTTTAATTTAAGAAAAAAATAAATTAAAAAAAAGAGTGAAAAATCCTAAAAAAAAAAAAAAAAGCGAAAAGGCGGTTAAAACTTAAAACTGAAAAACAAAAAACACCAGGAAGTAGAGTTGTTAGTTACTCTAATAAACCGTCAGTCAAAACCGTATAACAACGCTAAAAAACCGTATAACAGTACACGTATACGTAACCGTATCATGCTCTCTCTCTATCTTTGTCGCTGTCTGCATAGATAGACAGTGACCCTGTAGAAATGGATTTGAAAGGCGCTGTTGGTGGTGGTGGTGGTGGTAGTATATTATTTATTATTATTATTTTTTGGTAATTATAAAAACTGCTTTTTTATATAAGCGCTTTCATACTAAAACTACTACTCTCACTTCATAATACTCATTTTTCAAATTCGAAAAAAAAAAAAAAATCAAAAAGTGTTTTTGAAATAAAAAATAAATTAATTATCCGGTTATTTTGAATCCGAAAGATCGTGGCAGCGAGAGTTCAGATCCTGCGATTTTTGAGAAGTGCTTTCATTGTAGATCCTTCGAAGTTCTTCTTTTGAAAGATTTTTCTCTCATTCGTCGACTTTCAGTGGTGTTGGTGGTTGGGGAGGAGGTGATGGAGTTTTGATTTTTTATGCGTTTTTGTTTTCTTTTGCTCGGTTTCCGAGGTGAGAGCAGGTAACGATTGTTTGTTTGGTTGCCGAGAAAATGAAGGAAAATTGATGAATCTTGTGTGGATTTGAGGAGGAATAGTGTTGGAAAGAGGAAATTTTGTTGCATGTTTTTTGGTTTGTGTAGATCAATGTTGAAATGTTTGATTTTGTTTTTGTTTTTGATGTTTTAGAGATCTTTTAGTGTGATAAATCTTGTGTTGAGTACAAGTGTTGTGTGTGTTTAATTTTTAATTTTTGATTATTTGTTGCTTGATTTTTTTTGTGATTTGATTCTGTTTGTTTTGACTGTTGAAATTGAACTGATTGATTTATCAGAAGGTTTTTTTTTTTTTTTTTTTTTTTTTTTTTTTTTAATTTCTTTTAATTTGCGTTTATTTGTAGACGAAATTGAGGAATTGAAGATGAAAAATAGGTTTGTGTTTAAGAAGATGGAATTTTTGGTTAATTTCTTTGTTTGTAATTGCAATGAAATGTAGGTTTTGTGTTTTGTTCTTGAGCGAAATTGTAATTGTGTTTGAGATTTTGATTCTGGAGTGTAAATTGGAAGATGAAATGTGGAAGATTGGTTTTTTGTTGCATAATGTTGTTATGTTTGTTTGGTTGTTTAAATTGTTTTGGAGTTGTGGTTTTTTGTTGCATAATGTTGTTATGTTTGTTTGGTTGTTTTAATTGTTTTGGAGGTGTGTACGGTTTCATGATTATGATTTTGGATGGTGTTATTGTTGATTGCAGTGTGCATGGATTCTGATAATTTAAAAGTGGTTGGAGGGCTCGAGGTGGCCCTTCAAAATGGTGTTTATAAGCATCAGCAACCTGTTGTGTCTGGGGAAGATAGGGTTGTTTCAGATGATGTTAATGGGACAGTCGAAGAACAGTTTACAAAGACTCTCAGGTTGAATGGGGATTCAGAAAGCGTTTCCAAGTTTGATGAGGACAGGAATGCTGGTGAGGTTTCCGAAGGATCAGGTGTGAATGTGGGAAGCAATGGGTTGACGGTTGCTGAGGTAGGAGTCAGTCACCCGACTTTTGTTTATTTGCTTTGAAAACTGTTGCTTTAGGTTTATCTGAAAACTTTATGTTTGGATGCCTCGTAGGGAGGGGAAGTGAAAAATGCTGATACTTCAAAGCAACCCAAACCACGTAAAGGTCTAAGCAAGAGCAAGAACGAAAAGCCCTCAAGTACCAAACGAGTCTCGTTGACTGAGGTGCAGAAAAGCGAGGATGGTAAAGGTGCTGAGGCCACCACATTAACTGTTTCAAATGGTTCGGTTGGTTTGAATTCACACTCCAAACAGACTTTTAAAAGTAGGTCTTTTAATGACCGACAAGGGCATGTATCTAAGGTAGAGGTTGATGTCACCCTTATTTTTTCTGCTTTTGTAGCATGGCCATTTGTTGATTCTAGGGTATAGCGATTTATTATGCTGGGACTTGATTTCCGTGTGTTTGCTGATCATTGTTTGTGTTCTGTGTTTGTAGCAATCTGGAAAGCATGATGCTGCAACATCTGAGGGCCTTGTGTATGTTAATTTTTATTAATGTATATTTATTTTCTTCCGCTGCTGTGAAGCTATGTGCTGGTGTAATTCTTAGTACTGAAATTTATAACGTAAAGTTTGTGAACATGATGGTACTATAGAGAAATTTTATTGGCAACTCCGAGTACAAATATCTGATTTATTTTGTTGTTGTTCTTTCCTCCTTAAATAAACTGTCTTATTTCCATTGATTGATGACAGTTTTTTTCTGCTGCCATTTGTAAAACTGTTGTTTTGTGGATACAGGGAAAAGCCTAAAGTGAAGATGTCGACGAAAGTAAACCCAGAGAATGCTGATACAGAAGCACAATCTTCTTCGTATCCTTTTATATTGAACATTTTTTGTTCTCTTATTTTTGTGAGTGGAAAGCAGCCATATGTTATTACAAAATGGGTAATTTGACATCCATAAGTTATCCTTAAAGTATTTCATAGTCCTACATCAGGAGATGCCAAGCCTCGTAGGGTGGGTGCACTTCCAAATTATGGTTTCAGTTTTAGGTGTGATGAACGAGCAGAAAAAAGGAAAGAGGTTCGTTGTTCTGCTACTCCTTAAATTTTTATGTCTACTCTTATCCTTTTTGTTTTATAAAATATTTTTTTACTATTGTGATGTGCAGTTCTACACTAAACTTGAGGAAAAGATTCATGCCAAGGAAGTCGAAAAAAGTAACTTGCAAGCCAAATCTAAGGTGGTATTTCATATCCATCAATTGTAACTTGTAACCTAATGGCATCTCCTCTTCCCATTGGATGGTTGGAGGGAGGTTGTGGATCTTGCCTCGCAAGAGTGTATGAGTATGATTTGCTGGGCCAGTTGTATGAGGATTTCTCAATTTTCCTGCAGGAAACTCAAGAAGCGGAGATTAAGATGCTCAGGAAGAGTTTGAATTTTAAGGCAACTCCTATGCCAAGCTTCTATCAAGAGCCTCCACCTGCTAAGGTGGAGTTAAAGAAGGTAAGTTTGTTAAGATGCCATTTGGATGAAACCCAATTCTTTTTTCCATACATGGGCAAAATAGTTTACCAACACTCTTTACATTGAATAACTTAGTGTGAAGTGATTTCAGGAGTACATCCTTGCAGTATCTTATGTTTTGTCTTGCTTTACTAAGAGTAATTTTTATATAAATTTTGGGGAGGGTGATTTACTCAACATTGCCTAGTAGCTTCTATGGCCTCTCCATTGAGCCCTGTTCACCAGTTGGTGATGACTAACTGCATCATTTTCTCTTATTATGGGTGCTACTTCTCCAACCAAACAATTACCATGAGTTGGGTATTGGAATGGAAGTAGAGTGTGACTTATTTTAAAGAAAGAATTTTTGGGTTGCATAATTGATCACAGAATTATCCTAGTATATGAGATACTGGATGAGGCTGTGATTTCATAAATAAAAGTACAAAGACTAAGGACTATGAAGCTGACTGGAATATGGTGTGTTAGGTTTCATTGATACTGTATTATTATTATGCTGTGCACTCTGGATTTGGATATAAGATTTCAATCATTTTCTGCTTTGCTATGTTTCATGATATGTGTATGACTTTTGTCACTGTTGTACAAGTCCCCGAAAAAAATAAAGGAAAACAAAAACTGTTGTATGTGTTTATTTTGACTGCATATCAATCACTTCAAAACATTAAATAAAAAGGAAAAAAAAAATGGAAAAGCGTTTTGATCCTGTATTCCCCCCACATTTGTGCATCTATTTTAGGTTCTTAAATTTGGTTAAATCTTTAGCTCTTGGAATTTTATCTATTTTTTCATACATTATATTTCTGTCATGAACTTTATGCTCAAACAAAATGTTCCCAGCCCATTCTCATCATACTTTTTCTTTCCTTTGCTGCTCATGATTAGAGTCTATTTGTTTGTTGCAATGCTGTTTGTTTTTCGGTTCCATCATCCTCTTTCTAGTTATTATATGTATTTTGGCAACATTGATTTTAGTTTACTATCTATAGGTTAGCTGGCAGGTGTGTAATGCAATTGCAAATGCTTTGTTCATGTTTATTACTTTGATGCAGATACCAACAACAAGACCAAAATCTCCTAAGCTTGGTAGAAAGAAGACTTCAGCATGTGGGGATTCAGAAGGAAACAGTAACCCCACCTGTCGACCAGGTCGGTTAAGTCTGGATGAGAAATTGACTCATAGTAATCCTGCCAAGGGAATTTCTTCTGTCCAAACAAAGAAGCCTCAGCGGAAGTCCCTTCCTAAACTTCCTTCAGAAAAGACCAATTTAGCCCATACCAAAAATGAGGAAAGCCCCACTGCACCAGAAGCACCAAAGGTAGAGAATACCACCCCATCTGTTGCCACAAAGGAAGCTGCATCTCTCATCCACGAGCAAGAGTCAACTCCTGCAATTGACCCCCCAGGCGAAATTCAGCAGCCCAAGATAGTTGAGGGTTCTTCAGCTGTGGCTGGAGAGCAAGCTCAACCCACCTTTGTACAAGAAACCCTTGCAGTGGAGAATTAAGCACAGCAGCAGTTCGAACTGAATGCTTATACAGTGCCATTCGCGTAAATAAGAATGATTTAAGATTCCAATTATTTTGATGATGAAAGCGTGAAAGGATTCTGCATTTTGGGTTTGGATGAGGTGTTGTCGATAGTCAGCAGCATTGGTTGTTTGTGTGCTTGCTTTTAAAAAAAGTTGCTGGTCTCTTGTTAGTAGGATTCTACATTTCATAGTTGGAGGACACACTCTTATGTTATAGTTTGCCAAAGTTGCTATCCTAACTTATGTTTAAGGATATGTTGTAGTTGCTGGCGTTTTAAAAATATTTTGGGAAATTTTGGGTAAGTCTTGTCATCAGATAGTGCACGATCAAATTTACTGTCTGTTTAAAGGTTTTCTGTTGAACGATTGGGATTGGCAATTAAGGCTGATTTTGTGTTGTGGACTTCTTTTTTCTCTCTTCAAATTCTTTTGTAGAATTGCTTTTTCCACAGCATTCCTATAATTTTTTTCAATCTTATAAGATGTAGATAGTTTTTTATGAATTTAACTCTCATTTCTCCATCATAAAAGAAAAAAAAATCCTTAAGTCATTTTTTTTTTGGACATATATCTAGTACATTTTACAAATACATTTTATACCGAGCTCTTTTGATCAAGACTTTCATGATACAGTTTGGGACTAGACCTTTTAGAAGGAGGAAGGCTTCCAAGAAGAGGTAGAAACGATCCACAGAGGAGGAGGGAAAATAGGTCACAAATTTTTGACTGATGAAACGAACCCAGCAGTGAGGAAGGGCAAGACGTGGCGCTGCCATTGCGATTCATCCTTGAGTCAGTTATTCCGTGCTATTTTTCAAGTTTGATTCTCGATTCTCAAAGATGTTATTTTCACGAACTGCCCTCAAATTGTGCAATGAACAAATAATGATCAAATTGGTATTTTCTGTTATTGCACTCACAGTGGGAAGGCTGACTCGAAACTGTAATGCTATCAGATCAAGATATTTTTACACTGAATGAAGACATTACATAACATATTATTCATAACGATTACACCTATTCAAAGTAGCCCACACTACAAGTCGAGAATATCTGAAAACAGGGAAGTGGATTAGGAGGACTATGGTCACATTATATATATACATACATACATATATATATATATATATATATATAAGCAAGCTAAGCTAAGAATATCTCTAAAGAAAGGAAAGACCAACAAGATAGCAACATACAGGAAACAGAACAAAGACAAAGACAAGCACAATAGTACAGAATGTTAAGGTTCTCAGATTCCACTCTTGCTAGATATTTCTTGTTGTAAGTTTCTTCCTTAGTTAACAAAGTGAGTTGGGTTGATATTGTTTAAGAAGCAGCTGTCAAAGGAGGTAAAAAACTGGGTTGTGGTGTGCAAGTTATAGTATTTTTGGCTTCAAAATCATCATCTTCATCATCTTCTTCTTCCTCTCCAGCATCCCAGAGAAATCGAGCATACGATGCAAGAACATAGCTGAATAAAAACATACAACATATCAAGCCCCCTCCTCACAGACAAAAAACAACAAAAACAAGTTGTGTCGTTTTGGTAGAATTACCAGTCATCAGGAGCAGAGTTAATAGCTTGATCGAAGTAAGTCTGAGCACGAGGAGCATCCTTGTAATTATTCCAAATCAAATCCCCATACAATGACAGAACATTTCCCTCATCAGGCTTCGCTAGAATAGCTCTCTCGCAATACTCTTCTGCTTTCACAACATCCCCTCTCACCTGTATTGAATCCAAAACCAATCTGAAAACTGAACGGTCCTGAATTTTACCGAATTGAGACATAAAACAATATGAAGATAAAGTAGTCTTGAATTTTACTGAATTGAAACAAAAGCTTTTTCGATAAGACTGAGCCTGGTGTTACCTCTTTCAAGAATTTAGCATAGTTGGCGAGAACGAGGGCGTCTCCAGGATAAGCTTGGATCATTTTCTGATAATAAACGTCCATGCTCTCACTCCCTCGACCCGAATCTCCATACCCATCTCCACCTCCGCCACCGCCTCCACCGGAAACTCCACCGCTTCTACTCCCACCTCCGCCGCACCCATTATCTAACAACAACCCATTACGCATACACGTCGCCGCCGCCTTCTTCGCTTCTACTTCTTCTTGTTGCGACGTCAGCTGCTTGTTGAAAATACCCTTCTTCTTCTTATTCTTCTCGTTGATCGATACGTGAAGACGCCTGAGATCGCCACCCGATAGCGTTTTTGGGATCTTCAAAGACGATAGCGAGATGGATAAGGATCTGGTCGTCTGGATCCGAATTCCAAGATCGGGTTCGGGTGATTCCCGGAGGGAAGACGATTTCAGGATCGGTGTAGAAGCGCTTCTCAAAAGCATTCTCGTTTTCACACGATAAAAGTTTGGTTTTTCTTTTTAAATTTCTTTTCAGCTTCTACCCTTTTTTTTTTTTTGGGCGTGTGTGTGCTCTTGAAACCCTTTACAGGGGGTTTCAGAGTTGGAAAAAATATCCTTTTTTTCGGCGATAGGGAGCGAGGGGAAAAGTCCTTTTGGTGATATAAAGATCGGGTGGATTGATATTAGCCGTTTCATTGAAATCAAGCGGTGGACGGAAAACCTAGTTTCTGCACGTGCTTGGTTTGATTCCGCTTACGCGACTTCATGTGGGACCGTCGCTTTAGCGGTCTCCGCACGTGTTTGATTTCATCATCAATTTATAATAAGTAATGCAACGTGACGAACAAAGGAATAATGCCAAAAAATCTGCTTCAATTTATTAAAATATTCATTTTACCATTTAAGGTTTTATTTTATCCATTTTTTTTTCTTATAATTACTAAATCAACAGAAAAATTGAAAAAAATATAAAAAAATAATTTTAAAAAAAAAAAAAAATTTTTTTAAAAAAATAATAAAATAAAATAATATTTTAAAATAAAAAATATAAACTAATAAAAATATTATTTATTTATTTTTTTTAAAAAAAAGAGATTCATCAACCATGGACTATTTTCATCTTCAATCTTCAACCTCTATCTTAATCACCATCAATTTTTATCATTAACTTTTAACACACCAGTCATGAACTCCACCAGACCATCGTTACCAACTGTTACCTCTTTCCACTAGACCATCGTTACCAACTGCCACCTCTTTCATTTTCTTTTCCCCCTTCTCCCTTTCTTTCCTTGTCTTTTTTCTTACTCTTCCCATTTTTACTGGAAACGCAGAGAAATTCTGGGTTTTCGAAAACCGAGTTATCATCAAAAAAAAAAAAATCTCCCACATTAACCTAATCATCCATCATCAATCATCAACACTATTATCATCAATCATCAACATAATTACCAGCCATAATCAAAATCATCCAAAATCAATAAACAAAATCAATCAAAATTAGCATCTAAAATCAACCAAGGAGAAGCACAACATTGTAACCAGCCAACCACCAATGAGAAAAAGCACAATGAGGGGAGAGCGAGAGGCAGAAAGTGTGTTTGAGTGATGCACCGATAGGGGGAGAGCGAAAGGGAGATAGTGCATCTAAGTAATGGACTGACGGGGGGAGAGCAAGAGGGAAGAAGTCATCCGTGTAAGGGATTGACGATGGCAAGGAAAACTCTAGAGAAGGACGACAACCCGGCGAGGGGACGGTAAGGTCTGGTCTGATTGTGAGAGAAAAGTGTGTCGACTTGACGGTGGTGGAATAAGTGCGTTATGGTCATCGACGGTAGATATGGTGGTGACGATGATGAGATCAGTGGAAGAATAAGAAAAGAGAAAGGAAGAAGAAGACAAGTGGAGATGGGTGGTGGCAACGATAAGGAGAAAAAAAGATGAAGAAAACATAATCTAATTTCCTATTTTCTTTTTTCTTTTTTCCAAAAAAATCTAGTTTAGTTTTTGGTTTTCTTGTTTTTAGTTTTTTAATTATAATATTATTTTATTTATTTTTCTTGAGAGATTTAGTTTATTAATTTTATTATTATATTATTATATTTAAAAAGTTTATTTTTTAATTTTAATATTATATTTTTATAGTTCAAAAAATTATATTTTTATTAATTTATTTTAATCAATTTTAATTAATTTTTTATCGCATTTTCCTTTTGGTCATTAAAGTCAAATGATCAACCAAGTCAACGTAACAGAATCTATGATAGTCAGGGGTATTGTCGTTTTTTTACACGCCTCCAGGAAATATTTTGAGCATTTTGTTTATTGTTAGGAGAAGATTTTGGATAAAAATGAAATATTATTGTTGTAAATAGATATTTTTGTAAAATATAATAGGTTTTTTGGATTATCCTGACCTAAAAACTTGTTCAATTTCATTGTATAGATGATGGTACAAACTCATAATAAGAAATATAAAAATCTTAACAATATCTCTCACTTGGGCTATATATATTTCTTGAAACAATTATATTATAGACTATCTATTTTAATAGAGTCAAATAAGTGATTTATTAATTGAACCTTAGAAATTTTCATTAGGTATGAACTTTAATGTATAGAAACTCAATACTAATGAAATTAAAGTTAAAGAGAACCTAATTTGAGTTAGTATATAAAAAATATTATAAGGGTTATGGTCCATAGGCCAAATCAACATACATAATATTTTTGCTTTCCTTTTCCTTTCCTATTCTAGAAAAAAAAAAAAAACTATAGAGCATCTTAAGATGATTTGACTGTGGAAGACTCAATCATTCTCAAGTTTATCAATATGGATTTAAATATGTATTTTCTATAATAATTTTTAATTATTTAATATGGGTTTTTGGATTTGGTGAAGGTTTTCACTTATTAAAGTTTTATTAATTATCATATTATTAATATATTATCTCAAAATATGTAAAAGTTATAAATAAGTTTGTCATATCATTTAAACAAATTTTTTTAATAAATTTTTGAGAAGCTTAAATTATTAATTTGTAATTTATATGTCCTCGGTACATTTATGATCGTCTGATCACTTCAGGTCTTCATAATGGTCGATTTAAACTCGTTAAGATCATGTTTGGAAGAACCTCATCAGGCAGGGCTTTTGATAATAGATTTTTTGCAAGCACTGTTTCAAAGTGGAGCTTTTTGAAAAAAGTTGTTAGATTGTTAATTAATTATTATTATTATTATTATAATTTTGTATATCGTTCAACTCTTTTGAGCTATTATCTTCATGCATATGTTATATAAAAGTTGATATGTGGGCAATCTTCATCATTTGGTTATTGAATTTTGAAAGGGTTTTTATATAATTAATTTATTAAAATGACATAACACTAGGTTTGATTACTTTACTAATTAGGTAAAGTTACAATCAATAATAATCTTTGAATTGATTATAAGGGTGGTTATTGATGAATATCGAATAATTATTATTTATAGGTAACTTTTGCTAATTCATAAGGTAACAAAATCCAATTAATTAATACATATAACAATAATACTTTTGATATGTTTTAATGAAAATCTAACAAAACATGTTCTAGAAAATATATAAAATTCGAGTTTCTAACATAAAACACATTTTTTTAACTTTACAAAAGTGAAAAAGTGATAGTTATGCAATACAAAAACACTTTAGAAAAACTTTTGGAATTAAAAGCTCCCAAAAATTCTTTTAGTTAGTAGAGAACTCTTCCAAATACACATTAAAATTAATTATTAGTATCAATAATTGATATGAAAATAAAATTATATATTTTTAATTAAAAAAGAATCAAGTTTGTTGAAACGCAATAAATAATCTGTTAAAGTTGTTGGATGCGATTCATTGATGAGATTTTAAATTATGATATAAATGAATTATGGTTTCCACTGTATGTAGAGAATTTTTATAGGTACATGTAACATGTGATTTTTTTTTTTTTTTTAGGTTGTTTTTTGTTTTTTTTTTTTTGTTTTTCTGAAAAGGTGAAGCAATAAAAGCATCCCTAAGATATGTTATGGTCGTTTTGATGTGATAAATTTTAGTGGTTACTCAATTGCATTGAAATCTTGGTTTTTATAATATAATTGTATGATGTAATTCTTAAGAGTTTGAATACACACATTTACGTGGCTGGAACTTTGAATATCGACATAATTTGTTAAGCTTAGTTGAATCTGTAATTTTAAATGCTGATGTCGTGTTTACACAATGTAATATAAATAAGTCGTTTATCGTTGACAAAATTTTAATAATTATAATTTCTGATTCTAACGGTGCTGACTAGCTGTCATGGATTTTGGCTTCTAATGCACGATGTTGTTTTGTCTCTAATTCTCTTCGATACACAGAAATTCAGGGGTGGAGTAGATGGAAGCGTGCTTGACTTCTCTTTTTGCAGCTCTCACTTGTGAAGAATTCCAATCTGCCCTTGTTTACAAAATTAAAGTGCCGACTACAACTGGGAGTTTTATTACTATTATGGATGTGATCGTCTAGATTATCTTATCGTAGTTTTAATTTTAGTAAATCATATCAGCAGTCTTTGATTTGAAGAAATTTAAGACAGACTCTCTAACTACCAATAGTACTTATTTCAATAAATTTGGACAGACCCCTAATCTTACCTTTTTATTATAAATCTAACGTAAAATAATTTGAAGGATTGTTTTATCAAGGTCAATTATTATTTACATATTTTATAATTATCTAAATTAAAACACTTGTGATGTTCCTTCTAATCCAGTTTTGGAGTCAATTTTAAAATAATAATAATAAGTTGAACTTCAACGATTAAAAATCAAAAACACACACACACACACACACACAAAAAAGCCGTCAGCTTATCTTTTAAGAATCAAACTATCACGTTGTGTTTATTATGTTCTTTACCGGTTTTGGCTCGAGTCGTCTGTAGATTTTCTAGTTAAATCAGTACTCTAATTTATAAATAGTCAATTACAATTCTGTCGGCTAGTATTAATGATATAAAATTATAAATATTGCAGCTGCAGGCCTGAACTGAGATGCCAGTCAGCGCCTGCCATGTTGCAGAATTGGATGAAATCCAAATTACTTTTTGCCTTTTCTTCATATCTTTTTATCCATTTTGGTGATGGCCATCAGAGCAGACTCAGCAGACAATGGAACAAAGTCTATAAAAGAACAGCAAAAAGTGTTTAACAGCTATGGTGAAAAGGTGATAAGATTTTTGCTTTGATTCATGTACTTTGCCCACTACATACACCAAGTAGACAGATACAACTTTGATGTTGTAGAAACTACAGTCCAACTTCAATCACCTAACCCTGTATATATTCTATTCCTGCACTGCTGTCATGTTACATCACTGGAGTTTACCAATACATTCACGTTGGGGTCATGGATTTTAATATTACAATACGATAGTTTATCAATAAAATCACAACATTACAGGAGTTTGGCGTGTTGCCCCACACCTTCTTGCCTTTTCTTGCATTACAAAGCTCAAAATTTTGACTCACATTGCCACCAAAAAGTGTGGCTGATTTTCCCTTCGCTTGTGTACTTTTCTCCTCTCTTTTAGGAATCATTCTTCCAATTTCGAAAGCTTCCGGACAATATCTCAATAAGTTGATCAAGAGGACCCAATAATGTTACATATTTTTGTAATGTGTATATATAATATGTCACAAAAAATTAAAACCACATAATGATTGTTGATTTTAATATTATTGGTGAAGTTTAATAACTTAATATGAATAAACTGTCATGACTATTGTTGTTGTTTTTAGATTTGAAAATAAATTGATGTTGATATATGCTGTTATGGAGATACAATAGCAATATGAAAATCTCACTTTCAATATAATGTAATAATTTTTAGGTACATAAATTAATTTTTAAGTCATAATCAGCTTTTTCTATAATCTTCAAATGTGTTACTCTGTTCATTAATCTAATATTAAGCTTTTTTTAAGTTATGGGGTTCTATTCATTTAATTAATGCATGGTGTCCCATACATCATCCCA
Source organism: Litchi chinensis (assembly GCA_019925255.1). Lineage (NCBI taxonomy): Eukaryota > Viridiplantae > Streptophyta > Magnoliopsida > Sapindales > Sapindaceae > Litchi > Litchi chinensis. Next base: position 42,276,399 of record CM034461.1, read on the forward strand.
ATGTTTGTGTATACATATATACATCGTTGTCACGGTATGCTTGATTTTACATATGTTTGGTTATAAACAATATCGATATGTGTTCAATTAACCAGCTTGGACCTTCGATTTAAGAATTGCCTCTCCTCTGATTATGGACAGGTTGTGATACATGGTTATTTGTTCGGCCAGCTAAAAAGTCTAGATATACACAGCATTTGAAGAGAAGATTGGCAAGTTCAAAACAGGTTAGCCCATTACGCAACAGTGAGATTGTGATTTGTGATAGACAACGCCCATTAAATGAACTTTTGTTTTGTAAATATGAACTCTCAAAATCTTATGGATAAAACACTTATACCAGCATCACCACTCAATATGATTATTTGGTAGATAGCATTTAACCAGCCTGATAATATCTTAAGTTCCAGTAGTTATACCAATACAGATAGTATTTTATCACATTACTACTTCACTTTCTTCTATTGTCAAAAATCACTGTTTATATATAATTGGCCAGTTATAGTGTGAATAGATCAGACATGGAAGACCTACAAGCAAAAGTTACAGGGACGATGATGAAACCTGAGATTCAGTCTAATTGTTAATATATATAAATATTACTTCATATAATTATACAGTCATCCTTTAGAAAACGAGTTACATATAAACTTGTCAAAAGCACGTGAACAAGTGGGACACTAGTGACTAAATGTATTTAATTAGCATTGGTCTGATCCAGCTGTCAAGGTTGAAAAAGCTTGTTTCCACATTTACATTTCCAGGAGAGAAGATAATAGCTATCACCTTTTTCACCTGGTGATGTGGTTTTGAAGAATCTTTTGTTGTTCCATTGACGATGAGGCTCAATAACCAGAGAAGCCATGCATGGCTTGCAATTCATGCACTTGTTGACACACCCTGGTGGCCTTGAACCTACCAACTTCTCTTTTTCCTTCATACTCTCATCTGTCGACTTGTAGCTTGGAAAACCAAAACCCACTGCCAATAACACATCAAAAAAACACTCAATACTCACAAAGAATTGATAACAAAATCACAAGAAAAACTTTCAGGATTTTTAGCTCTATATTGCTATAAATTATAGAATTTTTTTCTTTTTTACACGCGTCTGCACCAAAGAATCTTGGTTACCTGGAATGGAAGGGAGAGATATGAGTAAAAGTATCATGAGAATCATTGCAACATGAATGCCACAACTTTGGTAGAATTTAGCTGATGAAGAGGCAGCCATCAAGCTTTTCTTAGATAGTGATTGGTGAAATTGAAGCAATGGAATTATTATGAGGATGGAGAGACTATATATATGTGATAAAGAGAGAATAAAAGGTCCACTTGGCATATATAAAAGAAACCAAGGCAGATGGTTTTGCTACCAATACAAGAGACATTACTGATTTGAGTAATCAGTAAAATAAATGTATCTCCTGTACCAAAAAAAGGCTAAAATGACTACACAGAAAAATTGTTCGAGTCAAAGATAGGCCTCACTTTTCCTTTGAAGTTGCAGCTAAATTTTAGCATAAAGAGTGGTGCATGATCATGACTTCACTGGACTAGTCTAACTGATTATTTATATGTCTGTAATCTGTACACTACTTAAAGTACCCAAGTTAAGTGTGGTTAAATTACTGTTAATGGTACTGGAATACTACTAGTGTCACAGGAAATATGAGAATTGCTAGACAACAAAGAGTGATGATATTAAATTAAAGAAGGAAGACAAGATTAAAGTGACAAGTAGTACAAGTAAAATTGGATTGGTGGGGGGTAAATTGAAGCATAAGTCGTACCAAAGCAATGTATCTGTTTGTGTGTGTACCAAAAAGCAGAAGAGTTACTAGAGAGACAGCAGAAATTTAACCTGTAGAGGGAAGAAGTGGCAGTGTGGTTGTCAGAAGAGTTACAAAATCTGTCTGTTTTATTGGATATGGAGCCAGTACCAGTAGCACATCAGTGGTCTGTGTGATGAGTTACGTAAAGGTTGCGTAAAAGTTGCAGTGCTTGGTCGGAGGAAGATCAGTCTAATCAGGTATCTGAGAAGATACATATTTTGAATTAATTTTTTGATCTCTGCTCAGTTCATGTTCCATTTTGTTTCTTTTATGTATATATGCTGGCATGAAAATGTGATTTTCTTTTTACCAAAGAAGTAGTGACAAACCAATTCCTTGGTTTTAACTGCTCTTATCAAGGTATGTCAAAAAAAAGAGGAAAAAACCCGCCTCTTAACACGGGGAAAGGCTTCAATGAAATGGGTAATCTTAGTGATTGGTGTGTGTGATTGGAATTCAATCATATATGTTTGCAATGATTTATAAATTTTAGTTTGAAATTATCAAACTATGATTTGATATAAATATAATGCATAATAATAAGATAAACAGACAATAAAATAGTTATATGTTGTATGATTGTTCAAAAATTCTAGTAAAATTAGATGAAAGAAGATTCTTAATTGTCAGTTTTGGGACACAACACATTTCAGTACAAATGATTATACATCAACCAATTCACTAAGAAGATTGATGTTCCATTTTTACATAGGCAGTTTTCTTCTCTTATCGGGCCTGGGCTTATAAGGACTAAAGACTTTGGCAGGTCTTGACCAGATAGGTGAGGTGATGCTGTTGGCTTTAAAAAGAAGTTAATGTTAGCTCTGGACCATGTGCTCTGTTTGGTGGGAGCTTATTTGAACATAGTCTGAGCTGCTTTCACATTGGTTCAGCCCATTAAAGGGAAAAGTCCATTGGATCGATCCATTACAAAAGTTAATAGATTCAGAGAAGAAACTATGATTTCTAAATCTATTCATTAGCAAGTGTACCATTGAATCTCTTGAAATACTAAATACAGAGTAGGTGTGCTTAGAAATTATAGAGGTGGATGCCATTGTGTGGCACTTTATAGGGAAGTTTTTATTTTCAGCTTATACACATAGCAGAGTGGTTTGGGAGTCCGGATAAGCATCCCACAGATTTATATTCTGATTTTCTGACACATCATGGGCCCATGTCCGGTCCAAGTGTTTCCTTTCATTTTGAAAGCTCTTTTTCGAAAAAATAACAAAAGAAAAATTATATAATATTACTACCTTTACCAACTCTCTATCATCAAAAAGTAGAGGACCCCAATCATGGGATGCCCACCACCGAACATGACACCAAAATGAATTTCAAACTTTAGAACTGACTCCCCAAATCTTTTGGATTTTTCATATTCACCACCAACCAAAACAAGTCAAGTCTCAACCACTACCAAGAAAATTTCTTGTGATCACTATTTAACTAACCCAAGAAGATTTATTTGTCTAGGACCCAATAAATAGTTATTTTTAACTTTTATATCACGAAGATTTGAAACTTGAGATTCTTGGTGGATTGCCTTGGGGATAGACAATGTACCCATATGGATTCTTTTAAGATTACTTTGAATATTGAATTGGAATCCCAAGCCATATTAAAAGGTGAAAGTGGATTGAAAATAGATTTCTTGATGCTCTCTCCAACAACAAAAGATTTTCCACTTGAACTCACAATTATACAAATGGGGTTGTTCTATTATATTATTGTATTGGTGCATGAGAGTTTGCATCATCTAAGATTATCAACGAGATCACGCCTTCGCATAGGTGATAAATTCCTCTCAAACACCTCGCGCTTATCACAGATAGAAACTTGCATAGACAGCTTACTCATGTTAGTAAAGAAATAGTTTTCTTACGTCGAAGGAAATAGATATCCAAAACAAGTGATGTTTATCACAGCAGATTCTCACACAATTGATCCGTTTAGCATCTCCATTTACTTAAAAATAATAACAGAGCCGAGAACATCAACATGCACATTACGCACCATCCAAGTACATTGAAACTGAGCAAGTTTTATTCATAATAAGAAAGCATTCGAGATACATCACAAAGGGTGAATCACATTTTCATTACATGATTAAAAAAAAGAAAGAAAACAGACGTTGCAAGAGTACAGTTCTTGAACAAATGAGACCTGAAAAACTAGGGGTTGGTGAAAGGGAAAAAACAACCCTCCTTCAAGGAGATGGTTGTCATAGCAGACTATATAACTTGCTGCTATGGCCAAACCCCAGGACCACAAGGCCCCAAAAATTCGATCCCTGAAAAGCAACGCGAACAAGGACTATAGAGACCCCTTTGATCCACCCTTTGAGGAAAACATAGACCCAACATTTCACGTACAGTGTGCGGTATCAAAAACGTGAAGAGTAAACAGACTCGAGAAAGGGACGGAAAGCTAGTCGGTAGACTAAGCTAAAACACCAGGTGAAAGCACCCAGTAACACAAAACCATATGACAAACTGGAGTGAAACCTAAGAACAGAACTCGGTAAGCTGTATTCTCAGGAAATATGGCCACAGAGTAAAAGTGAGCAACCTTGTTTAGGCAAAAATACTTGCAACAGATTCCAAGAGAATCTGCAAAAACGATGAAGAAATGGCCATATTCTTCCCCGGAAAAGGGAACCAAGTTCTGGAAGATAGAAGACCCATAGCTGATGGACCCAAAAACTACACAAACTGCTGCTACGCACAAATTCTGACTAGAGTTCTGAGGCTTCCTGGTTATTAGCGCAACCCCATCCTTTGCAAGGGTCATCCTAATTTAGAATGGGGGTTTTCTCGACTCCTTTTCTGCTTACGACAGGATATCGCACCTCCACAACTGCTCTACAAGCGCATCAATTGTGCTACTGCTAACTGCATTGCAGTGCTGGAGATTGAGCCCCAACAGGGTCTCACCCAACTTTTGAAGGGCAGGGAAGCTCTTGTCTGATATCAAAGAGCAGCCTGACAAAGAGAGAATTTGCAGATTAAGGTAGTTTGCACGAGCCAGGGATGCAATCCCAAAATCGGTGACTGCACACTTGGACACATCAAGATCACAGAGCAAAGAACAGTTATCTGCAATCACCATCAAGCTGGCATCACTGATCTTTCTACAGCCATCAAGAGTGAGCATTTCAAGAGTGCAACCGTGCAGTTCAGCCATTGTTGAAACAACTTTGTCTGTCAAATTTACGCAATCACTGAGATTAACCTTTACCAGACCAGCCTCACAGTTCTCAAGCACGGGTAACAACCCAGCATCTGTTATTCCCTGAAGCCCACTCAAGTCCACATGGTGCAGTTGAGGACACAACTTCCCCAACGCAGCCAAGCTAGCATCACCGAATCCAGGGCAGTTGCAGATGGACAATGATCTCAAGGAATTGCGAGGAGACACCGCTGGCAATCCCATATTTAGGTCTCTAATCCCCAAGCAGCTCACTATTGAAAGAGCCTTCAACTTTGCGCCGCAGTTCAAAAGGGAGCCAAAAAACCCAAGTTGGGTAATCCTGTGGCACTCCTCCAACTGAAGACTTTCCAGTGATCCTGCAGCTTTGGCGAATGAGATCAGTCCATTGTCAGACAAGAATGCACACTTTCGGAGGCAGAACTGTTTTAGATTTGGGCAACCCTTGCCCACAGCTTCAAGGCCCAGATCTGTTACTCCCCTGCATGATGTAATGGTCAAGGACTTCAATTTCTGCAACCCATGTCCATTGCCCATGACCCAGAAGCCTCTCTCACTCACGTTTGAGAGGCCAGTGAGAACAAGATCGGTAACCACCATGCCATAGTGTCCAATAACGGCAAGAGAAACATCAGTAACATTCATCCTTTGGAGCTTCACCTTCATCAGGGAGTATGTTGTCGAAGACAACAGACTAGCAATTCCTTGATCTGACACAAGAGGACAGTCTTTGATTGATATGGACTTCAGATTTGGGCAGCTCTGGCCAACTGCTTGCAGACTGGCATTTCCAATGTTTGAACAAGATTCTATCATCAGATCGGTCAAATTAGGACAGTTCTTCGCTACTGCAACCAAAGCCTGGTCAGTAATAGCAGGACACTGGCAAAGGTCAAGCCTCTCAAGCTGGTGACACCCATTAGCAATCTCTGAAAGACCGTCATCCCCCACGGAAGTATTCCAGAGCGACAAAACCCTCAGAGATGGGCAACCGCGGGCAATTGCCCTAAGGCCACAGCTTGTCACCCCACGGCTAGAATTGTTTCCAAGGATCTCAAGTTTGCCCAAACCTCCACGACCTGCAGTACCAACAGCGATGGCAGCAAGTCTAACATCAGTGGCCTTCTTCCCCTCCAAACTCCTGGTAAGGTATCCATCATCCTCAATATCCTGATCTTCAGTCTTCTCAACAATCTCAGTTTCAGGCTTTGATGATTGGATGGTTTTGTTGCTGAGTTCATCCCTGCTGATATTGCTCAAAAGAGTAAGCCAGCGCTTGGAAACACAAGCACAGGCACTCCTCTCTTCGCCTCCAGGCAGCCTTCTGAAGATCTCAAAGAGACATTCATCAGGCAGGACATCAATAGAGATCTGCTTCTCCTCACATCCCTCCTCGCTGAAAACAAATGGAGCACTGATGCGAGACCTCTTGCGAGGAGGAAAATACACATCCACACGAGGACCAAGGGACAAGAAGAGGCTTGACTCCTTGGGGTTTGGGTATATCGGACCCCCAGGGCAAAAATCATCATCAACTGTGAACCAAAACCAAATTTACAGCGCATTCAGCTAACATATTATAAAAACACAAATATATATATATTCACAGAAAATTAAATGTTCCACCATCCATAATACATTCAATACTATTATCATAAGATCATTAACCAAAGACAGATTCAAGCGATTACAAATCACAAAGTATCAGCTGCAATGAATTATTACAACCCGGATCACTAAAAACCAATTATTGATATATACACACGAGGTGATTAATAATCCATGACTTTTGGCAATCTATTGTTAAGCACATGAGATCTCAAAGATTTTAATCTAGTCACAAGTTAGTAGGTGTTATGAGACACCTTTACACCCTAGAACTTTGATTCAAATAACTCAATAGGCAAAATCTCCACCAAGATGTGCCTAATACAAACATATTTCTTAATTTCAAGACCAGAATCCGATCAGTCCAACATCGATACACAAAAGCCCCTCATCAGATCCACAACTAAACATGTCAAATTACATCCACGAAATGTAAAACTCATCTTCATATAGTCTAAAAGGCAACATATTAAATTATTAACCAACAACACACTAACCAAAAAAAAAAAAAACCAAAATCACTAATCAACCACATGTTCCACCAGATTAACTTGAAAAGCAACCGATCTACAAGTCTACAACTACACCAAATTCACAAACCTTCAATTTCACCAAAAATAGATACCATACATAGTTTTATTAATATACATCAAGACCCCTTTAAAAAAAATTAACTTTTCTACCTTATCACAACCCAAAGACGAAATTTTTAATCTAAGTTAAATACATCCAACAATTCAATCACCCAACACAAACCATCACAACATATGAGATATATAAATAAAGCTTCAAACTTTCAGTCTACACACACCATAATTTCATGAAACACATAACATAAACAGAACCCAAGACCCCAAAAATCCTCATCAACCAACAAAACCATCTTAAAAAACCAAACTTTCCAAACAGATCCACAAAAAAAAATAAAAAATAAAAATAAAAAAAAATCAAAGCAGAGATCAATATCTTACCAGAGAAACCAAAGAGCTTTGACATGGGTACAGCTCAAAGAACCCCGGGAAGCCAAGTCTGAACCGATCCGAGCCCACAAACCCTCCAAAGAGAGCAAAAAAAGAGACAGACCCAGCAACGACGACAACCAACAACGCAACGTATAGCGCTCCAAGACACGAATGCATGAGAAAGATAAGAACTTTAGGAGAGAAGAGAACCCTATGAGATAGGGCAAAAAGAGAGAGAAAATGAGAGACGGAGAGGGAAAAAAAATGAAAGATATGATTTAGCGGAGAGAAAGAGAAGCTTTTTTTAATGTGAGGTTTCGTGGGTTTGCGTACGTGATAATACACGCTAGAGAAACCCACATGCAATGTATTTGTGCGGATAATTGGAGTGGGGTTGGGTTGGGTTTCCTTGTTATATTCTCTCACCAAATGAATTGAATACCAGAAACCAGAACCTGGTTTCTGCTTCTATTTTCTCTTTCCTGTTTCTGTTTTTGTTTTTATTTGTTTTTTTATTTTACCACTTTTTTGGGTTTTGTTTTGCCACACCGCCACTTCTTTTTTGGGGGGTGCTTGGATACTAGGTTGTGTCTGTGGGGCGTTTGCGAATTAGGATAAGAGGGACCGAGTCGCCGAGAGCGGAGCATGATTCATGTGTGAAAGTGTGATTTTTGTTTTAGTCTTTTTCTAATGAGGTTATTCTGTTTTAGGGGATTTGTATGTTGGGGTGGCTTATCTTTTTTTTTTTTTTTTATGCAAAGGGTAGATATATCACTAAGCCATTGTAGGTAAGCTATAAGAGTCGATGGTTTTAAACCCCTCGTGAACATCATTTGATGAGAAAGTAAGAGAAATCTATTTATAAGTTAGACGATTCTTAGATTTGAGAACGACCTAGCATTAATAACGCCGACCTCCTGACATAACCCTTTAATATCATTTACAATCATACAATGATCATCATAAATTATTATTTGCACAGTAACCTTAGTAACAACATTCATTGCATTTAAAAGCAGAAGATGAACTTGTAAACCCAAACGTTTTGTTAATAAAAGACCCTCCCTTGTAGCCAAGAGTTCACCCAAAGTAGGAGAGAAAAGACCACTCCTAAGTTTGGAGACAACAGACACAATAACCCCTTCATGATTTTTGATAACAATACCAAATCCCACAAAAAACTTACTAGTTTTAATTGTTACATTAGTGTTCATCTTTAACCATCCATGAGGAATGGGAGGCAAGGTATTGGTAGTTGACACTACAGGAGTGGACATTGTGGTTGATACAATTAGATTAGAGGTCTGAAACTCGTCGAGTAACTAATAAGCCCAAAACCTGAGATCAGGCGAAGGCCTACATGAAGGGATGCATTCCTATTGAACCACACTGCCCATAACAACATACATAACTGTGTAAGGTTGTCTCGATTAGCATAGTTCCAAAAACCCTATAAAATATCAATGATAGAAATATGGTGGAAAGAAAGTAGAAATCGACCATACTCCCAACTCTTTTAAACCTGATGTAAGAGAGGGCACCATAAGAGAGCATCAGTTTAAGATTCTAATATTATTTTGCAACCAGGATAGAGGAAATAAGAAGCAATGTTTCAATGAAACAAATTAAGCCTAACCAGAAGAGCATTGTTGCAAGCTCGCTAGACGAAAACCTTTACTTTAGGAGGAATATGAAGGGACCATAAGGCTTTCCATTGATTTGTTTATAAACACTTACCGACGGAACGATAGCTCGTTCAAAAGTAATTGCTAGCTTATATCCATTTTTAACAATATATAATCCTAACTTTGTGTAATACCACCATAAGAAGTCATTCACTGATCGTGACCTAAGAGAAATTTGTAGAATGAAATCTTGATCAACAAGTAGAAAGAAGTTATGTATGGCATCTACCTTCCAACTTTTGGTATCAAGATCAATCAAATCAACAACAAAGACATTTATATCAAAACATGGAGAAATGGCTTTAAAAGATGGGGGACGAGGAATCCATAGGACATCAAAACACTTTGATGGATCTCCCATCCCCAACTTGCCAACGTATACCTTGTTTCAGAAGGCCTTATCCCCAAATAAGGTTGGTCCATATATAAGAGCATCATCTTTTGAGAGTAGCCTGTACAAAATCCATTTTAGGAAACTACTTGGACTTGAGAAGCTTTGCTATCATAGATTCAGGATTAGAGACCAATCGTCATGCTTGCTTTGTTAAAAAGGCCTGAATGAAGGAAATAAGGCCCCTAAAACCAAGACTGCCATAAGACTTGGGTAAACAAAGATTGTCCCACTTGGTCCAGTTAGTTTTCTCGTTTCTCCCCATTCATGGGGCGGACTTATCATTTTGTATAATTGGAGTGTACGAATTAAATAATAGTTACTTCTAACAATTTAGTTTTTTGGGGTTAGGGTTTGTAACCTTTTCCCTTTTTTACGTCTGTGAATTTGTAAGCAAAATGCTTGGCTTCTTGATCCAAAAATTAGTGGAATGAATGTTATTCGTATCCATGAGGTGTATTCATTTCAAATATGTGTTCCCAAAAAAAAAAAAAAAAGAAGAAGAAGAAGAAGAAGAAGAAAAGTGTCGGTCACCATCGTTTAAGTATGAATGTATTTTTTTAAATAAATTTTATCAAATTATAGAAAGATTTGTCATTGCAAATGCGTGAGAAAAAGATCGTTTTAGTGTGATTCATGCGTGAAAAAGTGATTTAGTTTTAGTCATTTTACAACTAAAGTTTTTGTTTAGGGGATTTGTATGTTGGGGTGGGTTCATTATTTTGTGTAATTGAAGCGTGTAGATTGAACAATAGTTATTTATGGTAATGTAGTTTTTTAGAATTAGGGTTTATCGGTTTTTCTTTTTTTCTTTTTTAATTTTGTGAATCTAGAAGTAGAATACGTGGCGATCTGATCCAAAAATTAGTGGAATGAATGCTATCCATATCCATGAGACATATTCATTTTCAAATATGTGTTCCCAAAAAAAAAAGAAGCATACCAAGGAAAGAAGAAAAATGTCGGTCACCATCATTTAAGAATTAATGTGATTTATTTTCGTTGAATTTTATCAAATTATGGAAATATTTGTCATTGCTAATACATAAACAATATCATTTTAGTGTGATTCATGTATGAAAGTGTGATTAGTTTTAGTCTTTTTGTAGTGAAGTTTTTTGTTTAGGGGTTTTGTATGTCAAGATGGGCTTATTATTTTGTGTAATTAAAGTGTGTAGATTGAACAATAATTATTTATGGTTATTTGGTTTTTTAGGATTAAGGTTTGTCAATTTTTTTTTTTCCTTTTTTAATTCGGTGAATCTAGAAGTAGAATATGTGGCTATTTGATCCATCCCCACCTCCTCCCCTCCCTCCCCCCCACCCCCAAAAAAAAAAGAGAGGAGCATGCCAAAGAAAGGATAAAAAAAATGTGGACCACCATCATTTAAGAATGAATATAATTTTTTTATTGAATTTTATCAAATTATAGAAAAATTTGTATTTGTAAATACGTAAGCAAGATCGTTAGAGGTTAATTCTATTAGTTAATGATGCTCTTGATAGTTTTTTTTTTTTTTTTTTTTTACTTATTAAGATGTTTTGTTGTCGTTCTGAATTAAGACTTGGGTAATATATTATTACCCTTTTTTTTTTTTAATCTCACCTCCTGCTATGTATTATAAATGCAATATATGTCAATGAAGAAAAACCAAATTTTTGTTGTCATCTCTAAATAATTATAACAAATAATAGATTTTTAAATAATATTGTGGAAAATTTGTTAATTATTGACTAGCTAATTTCATGTAAATTATTTACTAATTTCAAATTTTCAACTTATAATCATTTTTCATCAACCATTATATTGACAATCAATTGCCTTGAACAAGTAAAACACATAATTTTAGTTGTATTTTTATTTTTAGCTGTTTACTTGAAGAATCTCTACCTTACAATTAATAATATCTATACATTCACTGAACCGAATTAATTGGAAGACCAGTCTGTTCAAATAAAATTTTCAATAGTTGCATTGAATTCGTTTGGGACAGATGTCAAGTGATGACTGATGGAGTGGAAGATTTAAGTACCACCAAATAAATTGTTGTGACTTCCACCAACAACATTACTTGGTAAGTGGCACTTGGTCCATAGCAATGAACACAAATTCAAACCATTTACAATTGTTGTCCATTTCCTCTGATTCCATCACATAAAATCTAGCAATGGTAACTGCACCAACCAAAAATAAATAAATAAATCTAGCAATAGTAACAGCTGTAGGGCATCTATCACTGCACGATAATATTGAATGCTCGTTCAATTCGTAAGTAGATCTAAAACAAACAGCCATAGGACCTTTTTTAACTAAAAGAAAAAAAAATCGAATTATTAATTTAATGAGGTAGATAAATTACAGCAAGTAGTTTTATTATCGTGAATGCGCAAAAGTTACTATTACACCCTCAATTTGAATCACAATTATAAATAATAATTTATTTAATATGTAAGAATCGTGGAATTGTAAGATTCTTTTGTCAAAACATTTATAAATTAATATCATGCATTAATAATTATTTTAACTTATATAATTATTGAATTTGTATGGTAGCAGCACCGGTAGTCCCCTAAAAGAGTGGGGCAATCCTAGCAACTTTAGACTAGGGTTTGGATAAATAATGGTGTCATTTCTAGCGAAATTCGGGTATGGTTTTTTGGTGCATTGTTCTTCGCCCACTTGTTTGAATTGGAATTCTATCAAATGTGTATGCTGTTTGAGTGGACATACAAAGAATGAAATACGTGTCGAAAGTTCACATTCATTTGTTAAAAAGACTAGCACTACTTATTATTATCAAGTGCTTTAAGGTGAAACTTTTTAGTTTTGTTTTTTTCATAGATATTTCGTATAATTTTACCAAACGTAAAATCTAATGAATTTAACATCCATTTCAATGTCATTTTGTTTGGATTTGATCATTACACAGTGATAAAGTAAGGTTAGACAACAAAGTCAATTTCAATTATCTCAACAATCAAACTATACATCTTTAATCCCACAATCTATATATTAGCATTTAAATCTTATTAATTATCACGGTTCATATAAACTTCAGTATATTTATGCGTAATATTAAAGCTTGTTAATCGAAAATTATATATTTGTAAACTAAAAGCTAATTCAAAATTAAATTATAACATAATTCAAACATAACAAAAAGGTATGATGTGGACCAAACTTGAAATCTTATATAAATACACATATTCACTTTAAACTTGAAGTTCGTTGTGTGTTTATGTGTGTGTGTATATATATGCGAAAATTTACTCACATTACAATGAGAGTTATCCACGCAATAATAAGGAAGGAAAAAACTCTCTAGACCCTACACATTTTTATACATAGATATAATGTGATTCAAACTCTTATTATGAATATGAAAAAAATTCTCACTATTCATTTGAACACATCAGATATTGAAATTTATCATGGCGGGTAAATTATTTCAACCAAACCCTATAAACTTTTTACTTTTTTTTTTTTTTTTGATATTGAAATGAATTCGGGAGATAATCGAGATCAAATTTATAGAACTTAGTGGTACGATTCGGATCAACAGTCCTCATACAACTGAAAATCATTTATATCGTGATGGGAGATAACTTAAATACATGAAAAAAATATTATATTTATTGGGTGAGGTAAGGTATCGAATCTTGCTTTTGAAATCAAGATTACTTGTATGCTTTCACTACACCACAAGTGAATCGGCAACTTTTTACTTATTTTATTGAAGCATTAGATGAAACATTTTTAAATAGTCAAAATTCTTCCAACTCATACACTTCGTAGGTTGCACGTGTAAACCAAGCCACCCCAAATCTCCCGAAGTCCCATCTCGTTGCATATAAAATAATAATAATAATCAAAACTTAAAATTAATTTAAAAATTATGGTTTGGATAGAGATCTACACATATTTGGGAAAGAATACGACAAAATTGTAATCATAATTAAGGAAAGTAGATCAAGCAAGTGGGCCGGTTTCATTAGATTACGTTAATTAGTCAATTATATTTTAATTAATTAAGTGTCATATATTATAAGCAAGTTTACATATAGCATATATTTTCTTGAAGCAGTCTTGCAAAAAAAATATTTTTTTTATTAAAAAAATTTCTCTTATGTGTAAATTATGATTATCGGTTAGTGTATGGTTGTCATTAGTGGTCGAAATGATGTGGATTAGTTGATCTAATTAATTTTTTCAGGCCAGCTGCCAGCTGGGCATTCTTTTTCAAGAACAATAGGACGTATATTTAAATAATTACGTGTATTTAAATAATTAGGTGTAAGTAAATTATAATGTATTCAAAACCGTGGAGATGAAGCTAAACGGCTGGAATGATTATGTTCACAATGTGAGGGCATTCTACCAATTAAGCTAATTCAGGATTTATTATATGATAATAAGAGAATTTACCAATTAAGTTAATTAACAGTTGCAAAATTTTGATTGTTTTTGTCTAATTAGTATTATCGAAATAAATTCAAATCGGAATCTTTGATCCTAGCCATTCACTACACAAAATGACAGGGAATTTCTTCTGTCAAATGAGAAGAAGTAAGAAACATTGAGTCATATTTATTATTATTATTTTTTAAATGGTAAGATGGTATTAAAAATATATTCGATCAGATAAAAATCACAAATACAATTCATATGATTATGTCCATGATAAAAAGTTGGTAACACAAGGTTAATTGTATAGTTAAAAAACATTTTATTACCTAATTTAACTATACATACAAAGTTTTAACTATTTTTATCGAACTAGTATGATTGAAATAATTTCAAATTTAAATCTATAAATTCCAACTATTCCCAACCAAAAGAAAAAAAAATTCCATCAATCAAATGCATTTTATAATCCATTGAATGTTCAATTTTTGTTTTCTTAATAAAAATCAACACAATAGTTGCACGCATGATAATATCTAAATGGATTTGTAATTTAATGTAACCTTTTAATACTTATTATTAATCGAAATAACTAGATAAGTTCTATTCATTATTCTGCTTTAGTCTTTTAGACCTACTCATCATTATTATTATTTTATAAATTTTGGGGGCTTGGTGAGGTGAGATCCAAAGCCAGCAAATTAATTCATAGAAAAACAAAGAATTCTTCAAAAAAAAAAAAAAAAAAGATGTGAAAGCATTATCCAAGAAAAAGAAGAGTTCAGGTGCCAATCTCAATAAACATTGGGTGGACAAAAATACAATACCAAGCAGGCAAACAGCAACCATCCATGTTCTAATAATTCTTTTATTGAAACAGCTTGCAACTTCCCATGTGTGAGTCCCAGAGGGCCACTCTGGCTTGGCCTTTACACTGCTACCTGCATTATTGTTCTTATTTCTCACTGAACCTTTAGGTCGGCTCAAGAATGATTAAGGATAATAATAATAATAACAACAATAATCATTCTACTAATATGTGTTGTCCTTGATTAAAATATATAAATTATTCATTTTATATGTGTACATTTTGTATATCATATATACGCAAGTTTTTTTTTTTAATACTTCATACTTCTATCTTTTGAAATATTGATCGGTATATAATTTTATGTGAACTTTTCTTATATTTTGTGATTTAACAAAAATAATGTTATATGTATAGATTTATTTTACATTTTATGTCCATAAATTTGTTTAGAATTATCATCAAATTATCTGTGTATTGATGGCAATTTTACTTGGAACTACTTTACATTTGATGCTTCAGCAATCAAGTCAATCTAATGTTATTGTTGGTTTGCATTTATAAAAATGTGATCTTCTGATCTAAAAATCTTTTCTACATATCTAAATCTATATGTATTTTACCAAACTTAGAACTAAATTCTTTTTATTTAAAAAAAAAAACTAAATTCTTTTAATATTTTATTTTCCAAAAAAAAAATTTTTGATTTTTCATTCTAAAAAAGTTGTATATCTTACAAGATTTTTTTTGTATATCAGCATATGAAAGCTTTCTACCGGGACATCGAACCAAATATTGTAAAAATGCATGTCAATTTTTTTTTTTTTTCTCAAAAAATCTATTATAATTTATAAAAATATATATTTTATTATATATGATTTTATTTTTATCCAAAATTCTCTTTAATGTTAATAAATTAATATAAAATGTCAATTTTATTATCTATAACTTCATCATCAATATATGATCATAAAAAGCATTATCGTTATTTTATATATCTTCAGAAGTATTTTTATTAACGTTAGATGAGATTTTTGATACAAATGAAACTATAAATGATAAAATGGATATTTTTATAAATTATAATATATTTTTTTGATATCATATTTTTTTCAAAAAAAAATATTTCCCATCTTTATTTATTATTATTATTATTATTATTATTATTGAAATACTTTCTCATCTTTATTAAGAGAAGAAAAAGAGCTTTAGTACGATACAGATTCTCCATAGGTTCATTGGATTTAAGATTTAAGGTTATCGTTGGCATTACAATAACTTTTAAAATATCACTGAACTTTTTGACCAAGTTTCATCTTCCAAGAAGCATGCACTTAGATTATCAAGTTTTATTTATATATTTTAAAAATTATTAAACAAATAAATAAAACAAAAACAGTTTTCCCATGTTGTCTTGCCTACCTTAAATCATCCACTTGGTACTAAATAAAATGCTTTTCTTATGATATGCATCGACAGACTAAAAATAAACAATTCAAAATCGTTTCTTTGCTTTTTCAAAGTGCATGTACATCTCCTATCAAAAA
This sequence comes from Litchi chinensis, assembly GCA_019925255.1. Classification (NCBI taxonomy): domain Eukaryota; kingdom Viridiplantae; phylum Streptophyta; class Magnoliopsida; order Sapindales; family Sapindaceae; genus Litchi; species Litchi chinensis. Next base: position 42,292,853 of record CM034461.1, read on the forward strand.
AAAAAAAATCAAAGTGCATGTACATCTACGCCATTTGACTATTCTTTCTATTAGTCCAATGGATTATTTGCTCAAAACTCTTTTATTTATTTATATCATTTGCATTGATTAAGTTATATTAAGGTCATTTTCTATTGCCCAATCATTACTTAATTGATTGTAATTAACATGATTAAGTAACTTTAAACCCATTACTAGCTACCCAACTTCAACTATTGTGTTTTGTTTTATATGTTGTAGCAGGTGAAATCAGCTCTACTGATTTGGAATTTGGATATTTTAATATGTTCAACAAACACAAAGAATTTTACCTAAAAAAAAAAAAAAAAAACAGGAAAAAAAAAACAAACAAACAAACACAAAGAATTTGCTAGTGGCAAGGAGCACTCTTAAGTGGGTGTTCCAATCTTAGTAATTAGTGAGAAAAATATATTTCATATGTTTCTATATAATTCTTTAATGTTGCTGTTATTTTAAATTTTTAATATACATATACGTCTATTTATAACTTAAATGAAGCGTATTTTCTCTTTCCATACGTAATAGGAATTCTAATCCTATCATGTGTAGACATATATAAAGAATTTTTTTTGTATCATGGGAATAAATATCCCTTGGTTTCATAAAAATAAAATTTCAAATCGTTATTATAAAAAACCTTAAAATCTTAAATTTGAGTAGTGTCTTTCCTATTTCCTTCAATTCCTCCATTTTCAGACTTCGTTGTCTCCTTGTTGGGCTCGGATGTCATCAGTATATTTTTCATATGAAATTATATCCTAAATTACACTCTCAAATACAATTTATAGATATTTAAAACATAAAATGTTATTTTTCAAATAGATTTTTAAAAATAATTCTGCTAAATGCGAGCCAAATATCTTTTTATTGCTTCCTTTTCCCTTTTCTTGGTTCAGTCCCAATTTTGTAACCTACTTCAAACATGTGAAAGCATAACAGATTTATATCATTCAAAAAACTTCATATTAAAATAAAATTGTGAGCCTGAAATCTTGAGCCAAAGAAAATGGTAAAATTTACAATCATATTCTTTGACTTGAGAAAGTGCACCTTCCATTGAAATAGCATCTTACAAGTTCTATTCTTCCTTTTTCTTCACCTTTTTATTCCACAATTGAAATATTCCCTTAAAAAAACAAATTGTAAATTTGATTCCATATTTTCATTTATAAAAAATTAATTCTACTATAAGTAATGTTAACTTTTCAAATAATTTACTCAAATCTATATCTAAATGATGTAATGTGTGAGTTGTCAAAATTTTATAAATCATGGGATGATGTAATAATCAATAAGATCATGGTAATTCACATGTGAAATCATCTAGACAAATTATTTAGAAAGTCTAATATTATTGTTTTACTATTAATTTCATATAAAAAAATATGAATAAAATTAATAATCTCAAGATAATAATTTTTTTAAAAAATTTAAAAGTTAAAGTTGAGTATATAACACATTTTTTACATATATATTCACAAGTTTAATGTTCAACATGATAAACTCAACATTCACGTAATTATCCGTACAGTGTCGTAATAAAGCCACATAAAAGTATTCAAATTCATTGATCATCACTAGGGCTGGCTGCCAAATCTTTATCAAACAGCATGACTGACCCACAAGCTCTTTGAATGTTGGAGGGGCAGAGGAAAGAAAGAGAAAAGTTTTGCAAGATGTCCATGGTGTAATCAGACCGAAGAGTTTGAAAAAGAAACACGGTTTCAACGCTAAATGTTATTGATTGGAAATAGTTTAATATCATGTGGAAAGCGAAAAATAACACATGCAATGACCATGAGCATGACATCAAATTCTTATCTATCTATTTTTTTTGGGTTTGGTTTTGATAAGTACATGAATCAATACAAAACAAATTGCTTTGGCCATGGAGTTGTTGAATCTAAAGAGTAAAAGTCCATTTTGGTGGCTAATTTCATGTAGTTTCCCTTAATTCATTTTTACATACATACACATTCCTGCCTCTTTAGGAAACTTCCACCTCTTTGCGTCAACGACGGCCCGAAAGAATTCATAAACAGTTACAAATTAAAGCGATGCTTCAGTGCATCGAGTGAATACAGCTCATACCATGTAGCATGGACAACGAAAGTACGAAAGATATCCATATCATACGACATAATATGAACAATCCACAACGTACATATCCAAAACACGGAAATTTCTCTCAGTAAGAAATGGTGTTTTCTACTTTCCAGTCCAAGTAATACTTTTTCTTTCTTTATTTTTGTGGTCAATCATCCTTGTAGAAAATTTTCATTAAAACTACAATAACAGACTTCGTGTTGAAATTTGAATTCCAACAATGACGGGGTCAGAAAAGTAGTTTCCCAGTAGGTTGCGTTTTGTGCATCCGATAAATGTAAATTCTTCCAATATAATCATACTATGTACATAACATTGCACATATGGTGCAATTTTATTGAACTGATAAATTAACAGTTACAAAGAGATGCTTCAGTGCGTCAAGTGAATACAGCTTATCCCATGTAGCATGGACAATAAATTACGAAAAATATTTATATCATCTAACATAATATGAATAATTCATAAAGTACATATATACAACACGGAAGTTTTTCTCAATGAGCAATGGTCTTTTCTACTTCCTAGTCCAAGTTACATTTTTTATTTCTTTATTTTTGTGGTCAATCATCCTTGCAGAAAAATTTCATTAAATTACAATCAGAGACTCCTGGTGTTGAAATTTGAAGTCCAACGAGTGGGTCTATATAATTTGTCTCAGAAAAGTAGTTTCCCAGTAGGATTGTGTTTGGTACATCCGATGAATGTAAATTCTTCCAATATATATCATATTATGTATATAACATTGCACGTATGGTGTGATTTTATTGAATCGACATATATACATATGTGAGTGTTCAGAGGTTGTAACTGGTAAGAATTAAGACTTGCTTTTTTTTTTTTATGGACCTCAAGCTTGTTTGTAAATGTATAGCACATAACTTATTGAAATAACTAGACCAGTAAAGAAAAGCCTAAAACTTCTGGCATAGCAAGCTGTGACATAAGTTGCTATAACGTTACATCTCCTTTGGCCAACCCAAATTCCCGGAGGCCTAAAAAGAGGAAAAATCAATGGTGACTACGTAAGGGGCAATACAATTGCCATTATAACCACTTACGACACGTTTCAATACCAAAGCATTGTATGAATTTACAGGAAAAGAGGTAAGAGAACAATTAAATCCATGTCTTTCGAAGTTATGTAGGCTTCCTCAATCATACAAACCCTCCTGCTCCCACACATCAACAAGAAAATCCACCATTTCCTGCATAAGATATTTCAAATGAGTATTCGAGAGAAATCGATTTTGCTAGTGACAACAGTGGAAATAACTCCAAAGGAAATGAAGCTTACAGGGAGAGGGATTGGTTGAGAGAACCGCTTGTTAGTCCCAAGCAAGCTCTCATAAGTCGAGTTCCAACTGAAAAATATAGGAGTTGAATCACATATACGTGATGAACAGAAAAAAATAAGATATTGGGCAACTCAAAAGACAAAGGCTTTGTTCGAGCATCGTGTATAGCCATTGCAAGAACGTGTCACATTATTCTTGACTTACAAGGTGGATGTCATAATGAGTAAAAAATTCTCAATGAAGCCACTAGCTTGGGGGGAAAACTGGATTGTCTAAACTGAAAGCTAATACTTTTAAAGATGTACATATTACCAAGGCTATACAGAGAAAAAGTTTTTATACATATAAGTCTTATCCTTCAGTGTTGAAAACAATAAAATTTAAGTACCTTATGGTAGGTTCTCGAACTTGTTTCTGATCTCGAGGTTTTTTATTTGAAAGCCACTGCTGCCGCGACTGATTCCAGAGAAGAAGACCTACACCAGTTGAAACTTTCAGTAATTAAAGGATTTCACTTGACATATAATAAAGGCAAAGAGAACACACAGATGAAAGGTGAAACAAGAAGCACTTCAAAAGAGTGCAATAAAACTGGTCAAAGCTAAGCCATAAAACAAAAATGGAAAACCAGGCCTAAAATTGAAAAATTACAATCATGTCCATATTAGATTGACCACATGGACACTAAGCAGCGATAGATTTGAATATGTGCACATGAAAAATGAGGAAAACATTACATTACAGGAATTGAACTATGTTTCTGTAAAATCTACATAGCAGTTACTTATTCTAAGATGATGTGGAAGGTAATTCAAGTAAGTGAATTTAGCTGTATCCGTGAGAATTCAAAATGATTTAGTTTCATTTGAACAACAGCTGCAATCAAACAACCCAGCAGCCATTATCAAGTGCTAAACCAGAGGCCCTCTATGGAAAGTGCACGTTAGTCCAAAGATGGCAAGATAGAATAATCAAGTCCGAGGATTTCAACGTGACATGCGCACTAATGGCACAGTTACTTCATGATGTATAACAAGAAAATGTTAATGCATTTGAACTTGCCATGATTCACAAATTCATCATGATTGCTCGTGCTGCCAGTGCTGCTAGAGGGATCAAGAGGTTGGTTTGACATGCTGATTGATGAAAGGCTTCTCTGGGATTGAATAGCGCTATTGTCCACTTCACAATTTTCAGAGGTCCAGAAATCCTCTGATAAGCTAGGTTTCTTTACTGTTTGGCCCTGAATTCTTAGTCCTTTAGATGGCTCATCCACCGCAATAATCAGTGAGGGTTTAGTACAGCATCCAAAACAACCTCTGCTCTGTTACAAATCAGGTTTAACCACGAATACGATTAGCACCAGCGGTCAATAACTAGAACTGCCTCATAACAATGAAGACAATAAATTCTGAAAAAAAAAAAAAAAAAAAATCCTCAAACATTTATTGGACTCAAGGATGAAAAAGAGTCTCTCATCACTTTCATCACATAAATGAACATGTTTGCATGCACAGATATATGCAGTCAGATTCAGAATTCGATCCAGGAAAAGGGCCCAGCATGATTTATATAATTACAGAAATAAAGCTAAGCAAGTTATTGATTGACATACAAGTCCCAATTTAGACATAAGTGGGAATGTCTGTGAGAACAGAAACATTGAACCTGAAAATACAAATTTTCCTCACACTTAAAAGAGCCTTGCATCCTTTCTTAAAAGACTGTGCTGTCCAAACCGTAAGCAAGCGAAAATAAGCTCCAGAAAACGTAAGGAACGAACAGAGGGGTTTCTTCCCAAAACATCTCTCCATTTGGGGTAATAAACAACACCTATGATACATATCTCCCAAAAAATGCTAATGCAAATGCAAATGCAAAAGCAAAAACCTTTATATTGTACAGCATCTAGCATATAACAAACTGCCCAAGACTTCAAGGAAAGAATGGCAAACCGAAAAAGCGACAACTCATAATTCCCTTATGCAACAAGCAAGCATAAACACATTAAGATTCCACACTAAGTAAAAAAGCAAACTTAAACAACACAAACACACAATAAAACTCCCTCTATAGTCTATTCTATATTTTCATTAACCTCAAGTCACAAAACCATATAAAAATTCAAGAAACTTTCTTTTCTATTTCCCAAAAGCATAATTCTACAACTCAATTTCTAACTCCTTTATCCTTTTCTTGCCACCTTTTCTGACTAGCCAAACAGTAGAAAAAGTTGAATAACAATCAAAGATAAAAAATTTCACACCCTTCAATTTCCACACCATGTCTCTGAACTCAAACAGAGTCATAAAGAATCTAAAATAAAAAAAAATAACAACCCATCTTCTACTTATTTCTAAAAAATTTCCTCAGCAACCAATCACAAACCATAAAAAAAAAATAAATATACAACACACACGCATATAGTACTAGTAGAAAATATGAGACTGGAATGACATACCCCATGCATGCAAAAAGAGGATAGATCCAATGAGGACTACTGAATGGCATTTACAAGTCCCAAATCACAGATCTTTCAACCGAAATCCGATTTACAGAAAGAAGACTCATAACAATCCTGCAAAATCAACCACATATATTCATGTTTTTCTTCTAATGAAATAAAACACAATCCAAAACTACATAACAAGGAAAGCAAAAAGGCACCCAGAAAGTTAAAAAAAAAAAGAAAGACAAAAAAACAAATAGAAACAAATAACAAAGTGACGGAATCGGTGAGACCCCAAAAATGGCATGATCGAAATGAAAAAAAAAGGACCTTTTTTTCTCTCAATCCAATTGTGTCTCCTCCTTGCAAGGGAAAAAAAAAAAAGATTTTGCCCTCTGGTCTTGTTCAACCAAAGGGCTCTTTTTTCTTCTCTCTGGTTTCTAATTTTTTTTAATATATTTTTTATATGCTGATAGACGATAGTTGTGCTACTGGTTGGGCAGATGAGGGAAATGAAAATGTAAATGGTAACGAGGGTAAAAGCAGTTATTTTTGGAAAATAAAGATATATATATATTTTTTTTTAAAAAAAGGAAGAGAAAGACAGAAACAGTCTTGAAAAAGTTAGGTACATCTGTTGTTGTTGGAGTGGTTTGTACTTGGCAACTAATGCTGAGATTTTTGAGGATTGAGTGTGGGGTCCATCTGCTGATTTATTTACCATTAGGTGGATGATGATGGATTTTCCTTCCCATCAGTTTCAGTGTATCCATCTGCTGTTTTCTTGCTCGCAGTTACAAACCTCCACAGAAAATTCATTATTGTTTTATCTTCCTTTTTCATTTATTTCGTATTTATTAGCTATAAGTAATCAGGCCCATCAATGTTTGTATAATCACTAGTTACTAGGAGAGTGTTCGTGAATTTGTCAAAACCTGTTAAAATTTAAATATATAATATGTGCAATCTAGAAACCTCGTGAGTTTTTCATGATTAAATCCTATAATATATACAATCTAAAAATTTATTTTACAATATAAGAAATTTATTCTTACAATGATTTAAAAAAAACTCTTCATATACATTGATAAATACGATATGATAAGACTTAAACATTTATCATTGAATGAGAAATAGTAACTATATGGGGTATTAATAAATGCATATTTTGATATGTTTTTGTTGTAAATTTTGATCTTTAAAATTTTGCTCATCAATTAGAGGATCTAGAGTAATTATAAAAGGGGTGTCAAAGATAATATATTTGATGAATAATGTTACATTTTTCAAAAATTTATGAAATGATTTTGATTAAATGATGTGTTATGTTGATTTGTAATTATTATATTAATTATGGGATGATATATTGATAATTGGATAATCACATATTGGTTTGTTATATTATTTATATAATAAATTTTTAAATAATATAATATTACTCATATTTGATGGGGTGCCAATTATTCATGGACCCTATAAAAGCACCCCAGACATCTTTGGACTTGATGGGCCAAACACTAGGCTGGTGGGTCTGCTGGTTTGAGAGCATAAGAATAGACCATGTTCGGACACGTATGTAGATGTTGGTATCAATAGAGCTGGATCAACGTAGACTTGGACTTGAGTATCAGAAACCGATTTAATCTAATGGACCCCAGAAATTTCGCCAATCTTGTTGATTGGTTTGATCTTTCAATTCAGTCAATTGCTTAATCAAGAAGAGCTGGACCCGCTCAGGGCAATTATTGTAACTACAACCATAATTGTTGTTGGCATTAGACACGGATAGATTTCATCCGCGTTCTCTCAATTTGACTGAACTACGCATGGCCTTTTCTTTTAATATCACATTCTGTGAGGCCATTCAAATATGAGATATTATCAGATTGAATGAATACTCTTATCAGTCATATTAAAGTCTTGTTTTAATAATAATTACTCATACAATTGAATATGTAATTTTTCATATACATAAATTTCAAACTACAATATGAGTTTATATTTCAATGAAAATGACATTTGAAACAGTTTCTCACAATCGCAAAGATATATACATGTGCATGAATAGAATTTGCAATATTATTGTGGATGTACTTATGATCTTAGCTTGTGTACAATTCAAGCATATAAATCATCAGTTAAGTGGTGAGGATTGGAGGAAGGTAGTCTGATTTGTTACCAAAGACACGAGCGCGAGTGTCAGGGAAGTATTCAAACCCTGGCAGATTTGTAACAGTTCCATCGTTGGCAACTTGAATGGGGTAACTAAGCAAATGACCTATAATGTTTTGATCGATTCGTGCATTGCTTGAGTACATTTTCCAATTGGCATCTGCAGCCTCATTCACCAACCTAACACATGCTTCACTTTCCGGTTTTAATATCTCATCATCTTGTCCTCCAAGATGCTCGCGCCATAGCGCCAATCTGAAACCATGTATCTGACCTTGTGCTCGCTGCTCATTGTTTGCTATATGTTTAGGCTGAAACGCCCCCATTGCAATCTCTGTGTCCCTGCCACCGTCCATTGATCTTTGATTGATGTTGGCAGATCCAATGATTATGTACTCATCATCAACTGGAATAGAATCAAGTTAGTAGACTCCAAAATTTATGTCAAAACTATAAGGACTACTTTTGCCAAATGTTACCAACACATAAATCACATATGTTGCATATGAAGAGACATTGTGGTACAAATTTCAGTGCAGTTTTGAAGTGTAGTTATTACTTACCTATCATCATCTTTGCATGAACATATATCATGAAGCGCCGGGACTGCTGAGCTCTATAATAATCAGAATTAGCATCTGGTTTCTCTGTAGGCACATATTCTCCAGCATTCACGGCCTCACGGTTTCCTAGGCAGAAGAACCTTAAATATTCCCTGGGGTTTGTATTCAGGCCCTTCTTTTGGAGGGCTTGTGCAATGTCGTTGTACATCATTTCAATTGTCCTTCTTTGCCAATCTAGTATTGCTTGAACAGAACGACTCTCAGGTACACCTTCTGGCCACAAAGGAATCACAACGTAGACTGCGAACCTCTCTCCTGCTTCAATCTTGCTGACAATCTTCAATGAGAGCTCTTTTGGTATAAGATGTAAAGCACCAATATCTGGCACTCTAATATCTTTTGATAGCCAACCATATGAGCTTCCTAGGAAGTACTGATTTTCAATATAAATGAAGTTCCTTGCTCGGCGAATGGCATTGATATAAGCATCTTGAATGCTCCTGTCAATGACATTGTCTTTTCCTGTAATAAGGCCTTCTTGGGCTGCTTCATGAGGATCCTCAGGAAAACCAGTAACAGCACCACCATCAATGGATCGAAATAATTGAACATTCCATGCTTCAGCGTCGGTTGATACAGCTTCTGATGGGCGGACTGTAAATTCTAGAAGCTTGTTTATAGGAATTAGATACTTGCCACCACCTTGCTTTTCCCATCTCTGCTCAAAATTGTACAAAACATCCCAGGCAACAGGACCTTCTAGTTTGCAGTGAATGTCATGCCAAGGCTCTCTTGGACCTCCTTTTTTGATAGAAGAGCCTGGAAAGTTGGGCTGATGGAAATCCCGATAATGGACTGTGTTCAATGTCCTGAAAAGGGGATGTTCTTGCGTGTCATACCTTCCATCACAAAGATCAATACCACCAAGAAAGCTCACGATCCTCCGCTTTTGTGATCCATCACCGGGCATTGCTTCACTATCAACAATAACTGTTTTCTGATGGTGAGTGAACATACTACCGATCTGAATTCCTTGGATTATGCTTCTACTGTTATCAGCATTGCGGGGGCATAGAACGCAATGTACCTTTGTGCCGCGAAAGTAAGCTTCAGTTTCCGAATCATGTGTTGCCATCAAACCATCCCTCTTCAGTTCTCTAACTGAAGTTCTATCATCCCAAACAAGCATTAGAACCAACACCCCTTGATCGGCCTTTTTCAACAATAACTGCCCAAGTGTGCTTTCACCTTCAGGTTTTGGCCTCAAGTGGTCCCTCACCAAGGTGATCTCAGTGTACACAGACCATCCAGTTATGTAAATGAAGTGTTTTGCATTATTGATTGCATCAAAAATGTCCTCCCAGCATCTATGAGGTTCATATACTCCACCAGTCAAAGTGATTGCAGGCTTGAAATTTTCCTCAACATGAGCATCCTGATATAGAGTAACCTTGCAGCCCTGCCTTTGGTTGAAGAATGTGTAGGGGACACCTTCAAATTGAGGACTTCCGATTCCCTTAGACCAAGTGGAGTCCTCAACAACACTAGTAAATTCCAACTTGACGTGGATTTTAGAGGCTCCTGGTATAGGATTTCGACGTTCATCATATATAGTAACCCATCTGTCCACAACGTACCCGTTGATGACATCCGCAACTGGTACATAGGCTCTTCCAATTAGTGTTGCACCAACAAGATTGTCATCTTTGACTGTGAACACAATATTTGAGATCATGTGTGCACAGTATATGCGAAACCTCTCGTTCCACTCAGGCCTCGAGTGATGTTTTTCCACCATCCTTGTCCTTGCCATCCTGGCTTTGTCTAAATCAACCGTTGCATATAGTTGCGTTCCAATATTCTCCATGACATTTTCGTAAGTCGAAAAGAAAAATTGTTACACTTAGAAGAAATTAACGAAGTAAATCAAATAAACATACACAAAATGTTGTTCATTTAGATTATAAATGACTGAGATTGTGTTTCAAACGAAAGAAGATAATGATACCTCATAACCGCCCGCCATTTTCATCATTTGTCCTACAACCTTTTTCCCCAACTTTCGTGGTCCAAGAGAACAAGCAGATAACAAAATGAAAAATGTTGACTATGTTTTAGTATTTGCACAATGAATTCAAGTGATTAGATAACACAAGTGGTGATTTTCATTGCCTAGATAATATTGAACAACACAAAGAATTTAATATAATTTGAATAGGATTTTAATCGAATATAGCGTTACAAAATGTCAAAATTAACGTGAGTAGAAATTATCTTATTAGAACCGTCCTAATCTTGTTATAATCAATTTCATATAAATTTCAAGATTATCAAGATACTAATAATGACAATTAAGACGGAACTGATTTTTATTATAATTGTAACTAACTAAGAAGAAAGAATTATTAACATGAATATCTTATTTGTTAAATGTATTTCAAGAAGAAAAGGAAACATATAGATATATCTTCTCAATATTTAACTGTTTCTACCAAAATTACACTATTATTGTATATTTAAGAAACCTATACTCATACATTTCTCCCAAATGTTTAGCAGACATATAAAAACAGAAAAGTGACATTATATTCAACTCTAGGTGATATCATTTAAAGATAAAAAGGATATAGTCATTATTGACAGACATATTACTTGTTATCACATCAGAAATTCAATCACCACACAAACTCAAACATAAAAAAAACTTAAAAATAATATCCCAACAAGAAGTGAAAAAATAAAAAATTAAAAAATAAATTGTACCTGGCATAGTGCAAGTCCAAATCCAGTGTGAAGCCTATCAATCTCATGTATTGTTACATAAAGTGTCCCATGAAGCAAACTCGTCGTCATCGATTAATTTCTCCCTTCTGACCTGCTACCAATCACCTCAAAAATACGTTAATGAATCCAAAATAAATAAATAACAAGAGAAACATTTTCTTCCATCATTTATACACTAACCTCTTAAAGAGTTGGAGGGGTTATCAAAGGCAGGTTTCAAATTCGAAAGAAGTGATTCTTGGAATGAAATGGCAAGGGAGTAGAATATGAAGAGAGAAAAAGGAGAATATTTTTCTTGTTCATGCATGGTTTCGTGGGAATAAGTAGGAAGAAACGGTCGTTGATGCAACTTCAATTGGAATCAGTTCCCGCCTTTGCTTCCAAGCAGCCACCTTGTGTGGCCAAAACCGTAAGGCATATTGGTTTCTTATTTTTTTCATTTGGATGGGTCTTGTTTTGGTCCGTAAAATGGACCAAAATGTAAATGTAATGGGTTCAGGCCCAAATCATTAGATGCCTTAGCAAAATCAGATAGTATTGGATCAAAAGGACTACTTCTGAACTACTAATTTTCACCACCAAACTTTAATGATTAATAATTACTGTTTTGACAAGCAAAAAATAAAAAAAAATAAAAAAGAAAAAAAGAAAAGAAAAGGACTGGCCTTTCTAGAAGAACCTATTAGAACAAAATTTATTAGATTTCAATTTACAGAATTAAAAAAAATAAAAATGATTGGTTCCTCTTATAATAGTTCACTAACTATATATATATATATATTTTTTTGAAGTCCACTAATTATATTGATCTAGTGTAGTGACAAAATCGGTATATGAAAATGTCAAACACATTCGGTCAAACTTTGTAAAATTATGTTTATCAGAATTCAAAATGAGTGGTCTATTTATGAACCAAATCGTAGAAAAAGTGAATGAAAATTTACTCTAATAATAATTTAAAAAAAAAAAACAAAAAACAAAAACAAAACAATTCACAACCAAATGGAGTGATAGGCATGCAATACAAATGTGGAAAGAGAATCCAGAGAATGAGAAAGCACAAAATAAAAGTCAGAAAGACAAAAGAAACACTCTTCTTCAATATCAGCTAGCAATTATCCATGCAAAGACATTATGGATGTATATGACTTATTTGAATTATATGAAACACAAGGTCGGCCGAATAACAAAAACATTAATATGGTTTAAGCCAATAATTCAAAAAATGGCAGCATAGCAGCCCAAAAAGCTGACGTTCCTACTCAAATCCAAAGTTTTCATCCCCACAAATAATCAAAGAAATTAGCTGTAAGTTTGATAACGAAGGTAGTACTGGTGAGTGGTGATAGGTAAATAATTTGAAGTCAACTTTGTAAGTGACATTTAACTTCCAACTGAAGTAATACAATATTATTGTTACTTGTTTTATTTTTTTTGTTTTTATGTTGGCTTAGGTGAAAAAAAGTCTTCATCGTTTATTGTTTGACTAGGTGAAAGTGAAACAAAGCTTGTGTTGTGAGTAAATGTGAATGATTTAGTAGGACCACTTTCGACATCAGCGTTGATTTTGTAACGAAGTTTTTCCTAAACGTGAAATCACTTGGATTTAGTTTACATTTTACGCTATAATGAGTTGTTAAATCCAAGAGAACATTGCATACCCAGACAATGAGATGAACCAATCCTCATTTTGTTTTCATATTGTAAAAAATTAAGAAAAAATAAAAAATAAATAAAACGAACACCTTACAAATATAATCTTAATATATTTATTTAATATTAAAAATAGTTATAACTATACCTCATCTAAGTTTAACTTAGACACTAATCGTTTACACTATTTCTCTCATATAATCTTTTTAAATGAATGTTAGGAAATTATATGTCTTTATTTTCAATTAATGACATTGAATTTGGATTTCATTGAACATATTGGATTGAATACGTATAAAAGAGCATGACCAATCAGAAATTTTCTTATTAAAAACACTTTATAACTCATAAAAGATGTCGTTTGATCATCATCATCATTATTTTGCCTACACATCTTTCTTTATCTTACTAAACAATAAAAGAAATTTTGAACAGAACGGATCAATCTAATTGTACATGCTTCCAAGTTCCAACAAAGGAATTAAGCAATTGATTAAGAGAGACTTCTAAGTCATTCTACAAATTTTTCTAATTGACTTCTAATTTCTTCCATTATCACACAGAAGCTTATAGACTTATTAACTTGCCTACAAATAATAATAATAATAAAAGTATAGGACATAGAGGAGGCTAAAGTCCTGAGTTCTTTAATAATGGACAGCAGGTTGTGGCACGTTATGCATTTATTCTCGTGTGGTTATGAAACCTAAAGTGGGGGGTTTGATCATGGCGGTGTAGGTGAAAATCTTTATTGCAACTAGTACTTGGACTTTTATGCTTCATTTCACCGACAGCTTCTACTGATTCTCTCTACAATACACACACATCTTGTATCCGTATAATACCACACGTCATTTCCTTCCACCCATATATTGCAAGTCATTCATGATTTCTCTGATCCGATTCTTTCATATTTATGATCTCTCTGCAAAGTGCAACCTCCCCTCCCAATCTCTCTCTACAATATTAATATGGTACAATCGAAGAAGTTCAGAGGAGTCAGGCAGCGCCAGTGGGGCTCTTGGGTGTCCGAAATTCGCCACCCCTTACTGTATGTACATACTTATGTACTCATAGTCTCACCCAACTTCACACATTGTATTATACTATATATTAAGTGCCAACAACGTTGGTGTATAGTTATTTCGAAGATTTTTAATGGAAGTTTTTGGGTTGAGCGGTTACTGACAGGTTTAATATTTCTGATTGTTTATTACAGGAAAAGGAGGGTCTGGTTGGGCACATTCGAGACTGCGGAGGCGGCTGCGAGAGCCTATGATCAAGCTGCCGTATTGATGAACGGCCAAAATGCCAAGACCAATTTTCCTGTAGCGAAGACTAACAACAACAACAATTCTGACAAAAGCAAGGCTTGTGGTGGTGGTGATAATGTGAATGAATTACCATTTCCTGAAAAGGGTCTCTCGGAGCTGCTCAACACAAAGCTTAGAAAGTGTAGCAAGGACTTGTCTCCTTCGCTGACCTGCCTGAGGCTGGACAACGACAACTCTCACATTGGGGTGTGGCAGAAGAGGGCAGGGGCCCGGTCAGGTTCGAGCTGGGTTATGAGGGTTGAGCTTGGAAACAAGAAGAAGACTACTCCACATCATGATGAGCAGTTTGTGGAGGATCATGGACCCTCTTATGAAGGATTATCAATGGTTGAAGAAGCTAGGAATATTGGAAGGGGTCATCATGATCATGATCCTGACCGTGATGACGACCATGATGAGGATAGAGTTGCAATGCAGATGATTGAAGAACTACTGAATTGGAACTGTGCAACTCCTCTTGTTTCTCCTCCATCTGGGGTGTAAGACTTTAGAACTTGGAAGGTTTTTATCATCATCCTATATAAAAGTACTTTTCAGGGAAGTGCTTTTTAGTGTTACATTTTTATTAATCAATTACTTAACCCCACTTCAGTCTGTATTCAGTGTAAACTGCCTGATCAGGATTTAATCAATTTATGTCATCAGAAGTGTATAGATATATGCTACCTACTACTACTTATTCAAGGTTTCATTTTATTATTTTTTTTGGGGGGTTGAAAAGGAAATGCTATTTCTACAAATCATTTTCTATATAGAATGATTGGTGTTTTTGTGATCCACGTATAGTTAGCAATTACGCAATCCTAATTTAGAAATTATGTGTAAAAGTAATTTCATTATGTTTTTTTCCTAATCTGCAGTTGGACACTTATCAATATACAGCGCTTTTCGTGGAAAAGTGTTTTTGATGTAATAGAAAACACTCCATTGTATAGGGACTTGTTGAAATAGAGAAAGAAAATAACTTCCTGCAAGCAGAAGAGACGTGGATCAATGGCTTCAGAAATCCTTCATTAATGCTTCTTTATAAATGTTTCTTTTAGATAATGAAATCAATTCAAGTGCTTACTCCCAAATCTCAATTCCCATGTAAGGTTTCTTGATTTAGATCTCTTGTAGTGGAAGCAAGTTTAGTTTGGAGAAATATTATTCAATTTCAACCAATCTTTAGTAGATGTTTAACTTAATTTAATTTAATTAATGCTTGAGGAAACATAATAAAAGGTGCACAATTGTTTATAACTCAAGAGATTAGTGCACTTATCTACACGTTAATGATAAAAATTTAAATCACATTATAAATATTTATCAATATATGTAAAAGACTTTTCTTACTTTATTATAAGAATAAATTTTCTAATTTCACATTAATGTTTAATCTTCATAGGTCTTACATGTAGAGTTTTTCTTCCCTCATGATGGGGATTGATATTTAAGTCACATGTTAGTATTTAATCTCAACATGTTTCAATAAATCTAATTAATAGAGTCATAGTTTTATTGTTTTTGTTTTTTTCTTTTTTTCCTTGAAGTATTTGGTACATAGTTTCTAGTATTTTCTCAAACAAAGGAGCACAAAACTTCAACCAAACAAATCTTGGCAATATCAAATACTTTTACACAAACTCTTTCTCTACAAAATCACATTAAAACACATCCTCAACATGACATGTTATATGTTCCATCTTTATGCTATAAATTAGAAGACAAGAACAAGTGCTCAAACAAAAGAGCACAAAAATTTAACCAAAAATCTTGACAATTTTAAGTCTTTTCCACAAAATCGCATTTATACACATCCTCATCTTTACATGTTATCTGTTCCACCTTTATGCCATTTAGACAAGAACAAATGCCAACAACTAACTCAGCTTCTTTATGTAGTATATTTCCTTCTTGTTTAATTCCCTTTTTTGGTTTTTAGATAAACTTCTATGAACCATACAACACAATTCAGCTACTTTGTAGAAAACAAAACAAAAATCGGACCTTATATAGAGACTCGGGTCCACCTCAACCCCCCAAATTTCTACCTATTCGTTATCATGAACGTGACCCAATTAATACAACTTCGTACGTACAAGCTTCCAGCTGTCCCAACACCATGAAAGTACCCTTTTTAGTTGGATAAAGTCTTGAGTTGTTAGAAATTACTATCTTCATTTTTATGCTATGTTAATATACACAGAGAATGTCTTTCGATATTTGATTCTCCGTATATTGTATATCGTAAAAATCTGTCCTAGATTGTAGTTACATCGCAGTCTCATTATTGTTAGTCAATTGATGTATTTCACATCTCATCCATTTCAAGGAAATCTCCTTCACATTCGTTAAGATTTAAGCTAAATACAACCGAGTATGAAAATTAAATACGGATCCCCCGTACGAGTTTTTGTAAGAGAGTCCATGACAATATTTTCCCAAGTATTTAATTTAAGTGGCAAAGACATTGGATTTGTCATAATTTATGCAAGGAAATTGAAAGCTTTTTGGACATGAAAATCATATTATGGAAACGATTGATGACACACAAACAATAGCTCAAGGTAGTTGAGTGAACATTAAAGATGCCCACATATTACTAATAAAAAAAAAAAAAAATTGCGTTGCTATCAATCAAAAAACAGACAATGTGATAATAGTTCCAACAGTAGGGATTAGGTGAGTTGCAAGACTTGGTATTAATTTCGTTGACGCATGTAGCAGTCTACCCTTCTATTCTTCGTGTGATTAATGACTCCATTTAGAGTAGAATTCTTTAATGTAACCAATAAACAATAGACAGCACAACAGTTTCTGTGGGTGTCCAAATACAGTCTTGCTGTTAGAATAAGTAAATCGCTGAATTGCTTTCAAATGGGAACAATTGGGTCCATTTACATTTAATCTCACCAGATATGTCTAAATCAATATATAACAAATTGTATTTAGCAACCTTAGTTCTTAATGGGTGTTTGTGACTATATCAAATGTAAATGTGGATATATAACTAAAAACATATGCTTTATTTGTATTTGACGTAAATTTCAAGAAAGCTCTTCATATGTGGTTATCATCAAACTCGCATGCTTTAATTTTGAACCAGAAACACAGTGAACAACTTTGTAGGAAAGTTGGTAAGATATATCAATGGCTTTACTGCTAGTCTCTCAAGACAAAAAGGTTGATCCTGAACTAGGCCAACTCTGCTTATGTTTACCAAGATAAGAAGATGAAACCGAATGGTTCTGCATCATAATTCATAATCGAATGTATGATGCCATGCATTCCCTGGGTATTATACTGAGAATTCAGGTATGTGAAAGGAGGCCAATCAAGTATCGACCTGTCCGCTCATTAAAGACAGTCACCAATATACTCAAAAAATTCAAAGCAATGAAGAAAATGATATACAGTAGGGAACGAAGCATGAATATTTCAATAACATTCGATATAATCAAGAATCATACGTACAATAGAATCCCAAAAAGTAGAGTTATGAGTCAATACCTCCATAATAATCATATGACAGCGTACCTTCAATAATGGCAGAGTGGCGTTGCAGCCTACAAGCCTGTTACAGCCACAAAAAGTAGCTGTTAACGGCTTCAAATGCTGATCACATTCTATCAGCAAGATACTTCACCAAAGAGTTGACAGGCTTTCCAGAGTTGACACTTTCCGTTCCTTGGCATCTGATCTTTATGCGAGCAAGATAATCAGTTGCGATCCAGGCAAAACTCAGCAAAACTACTTGTTCAGTACCGTCTAGCTCTCGCAAAGCAAGTGACTTCTTCACCCATTCTGGATGGTAAGTAACCTGGTACCATGCTGATGCCTTGCGCTCATATAACAAGTTCTTCTCATCATCAGAAAGCAGCTCAAAATCTGGACCCATCTGCTCAAACATTTGCCTAAATTCTTTCTTCAAAGCACTGTAAGAGTGTTTGAGCCTTTCCTTTAGTTCTCCTTGCTTCTTGCTGTTGGACTTAGGCATCGACCAAATGTGGCCGGTTACTACCTCTTCTTCCCTATTCACCTTGTACTGTCCCAGAAGACCATTCAGCTGGCCATCATAAGAACATTTTTTATTCCATGCATCATCAATGAATTCAACAGATCCAGTGACTTCAAGATCCGTATCATAATGAATTCCACTAGCATTATAGCTTAGATCAGATGAAGCAGATATATCTTCAGCATAACCATCTTTAACATGCCGATAAAGTCTTCCCAATATTTTACTTGACTTGTACGATTGATAGTCCTCTTTTCCCATGAAATCTGGATACAGTTTTGGTTTCAGATGAGGTGGCATGTATACTATTTTTCCAGTCTTGGGAAAATCAACAGCTGTGGCAGCTAACTCTGCAAGAAGGATGCAGTTCTTATCGAGGGCTCCATATTCACTGCGGTCAGCATGAACCACATGCGCATTGCAGATTGTTCCCAAGTTCTCATTTGACATGTGTTTGACAAAAAATTCTATTATGTCCTGTAAAATAAAAATGATTAAACGGTCCTCTGTGGCACACTGGGGTTCTAAGGCTATACTCCCAACAAGACAAATAAACTGAAATGGAGTCTGAAGGTTGTACAACCAATCAAAATATGTCCATAATCTACCTTTCGCAATTAAATTTGTTGACATACTATTATAGCTTGCTTTATCAATTTCATAAACATAATTTTCTTCAGATTTATATTCTAAAATCTAAAGCTACAGAACAATGAAGCAATGTCTTGCACACCAGATTTGAAAATACAAGCTGCCAACATATACTAATAAATAGTGCAATCAACATCATTAAGCTGCCTAACGTGCAGAACTGAGCAAGTCAAGTCATACAGCAATCATTACTAAACAATAGAGATGACCTGGATAAATAGTCCTTCAAAGTTTGTGTGATTAGGTAACAAAGAGCATGACAAAGAGCATAAAAATCATAGTAGATGAGAGAAAGAAACAGATTGTTATATTTTACTCAATCAAAGGTACAAGTATATATAGTACTAAACCTAGAGTAGCAAAGATAAATGAATCATTTTCAATTACTCCTCAATTACTCTCAATCATTCTACAATTACTCCTCAATCACTCTCAATTAATTTCAATAAATCAAGAGCTACATGACAGCTGATTTCAACATGATTCTTAATATACCAAAGAATATAGAAAAATACTAGATTTGACGTAGCTGCCAATAGCACTTTAACCTTATTTGGCATGCTGCAGCACAAAAAAATGTTACAATAGGAATGCTCAGTTCAAAAATTATATGACGGTTCAAAAATTGTGGCATGAATCATTATTTCACAAGAAAAAATATATATAAAATATCAACGAAAAAAAGAACCTGTAAATAACCAGATATCAAATAAACCAATTAAATACAGAGGATCAGTAGTTACATTCAAGAAGAGAAGATAGCTACCTCGTGATTGACAGGGCGTGACAATTCTTTGGGCTCAGCAGCAACATACTCCATGGGGGGCCAACTTTTCTTACTCGGGGGAATAAGATTTGCATCCCAAGTGACAAAGTAGAGGTCCCCATCAAGGTCACTTCCAGAGGCCTCATCAGTGTGGGGCCTTGCACCCTTTTGAGGGAATATGAGGCAATCATAAAGATGGTGTAAATCCGGGGCATCAACTGCTTCCAGGATCCTTATATCTCCTGGGTGAAGACAAGGATTCTTAGCTATAACCACGTAGCCCTTTATAACTTGCATATTTCTCTTAGTCTCTGCAAATCTAGAACCATGTTTTAAAAAGCAATGTTCCAGAGATGGCTTGGACACTTGGATGAAGCACTGGCCTTGTTCCAGCACCCCGAGTTCATCTAAGCATCCCATTAGCCATCTACCAGAAGGTACAAAGATTCTAGCCTTTTCCTTCAGATCCCAAAGCTGGGCAGCTCTTACACAAGTAAGCATGCCACGTAAATGGGGTTCTAAATTAGGCTTAAATCCAGCACTCAGCATTATTGCTGCTGTATTTCCCTGTTCAGCACATGACTCCGTAAGAACATCAAATGCCACATCTGTGTCTACAAGCATTTGGTTCAGTTTAGATATCATTAAGGCCTGCATATTCCAAAATGTTTCATCCGGAACATTCAGGGTTGAGAGCAACGTAATTATCTGTCTGTTCAGGAAACCAGGCTGAAACCGAGTCCAAGAACAAATTTCCAAGATGGCATGGGTAGATCTGAACTTGTTCATACTTTCCCTCAAAGACAATCGAATCCCTTCACCTTCTGCTGGCCAACAGGCCACAACCCCTTTATAACCAGCATATCTAATCTGATAAGCACAGGGAGGTGGATTCACATCCAATTTCAATTTCTCCGCCACTTCCATAGCAAGATCAGGACTGATCTTACCTATACCATCTGAGAAACAATAACCATTCCTCTTTATATCTTGAAGCTCAGGATTAACCTGAGATGGAGGTACTTCCACTGTTGCATAAGTGGAGGAGAAGCACTGACCCATCCTGGCAGCACACTTGGCAATATTCTTGTTCAGGAACTTCCCCATCCAAGTCTTTATGCCATGCACACTTGTCTTCCCATCTTCAGCAAAGAACCAGGCTGAACGATCCCTCAACTGATTGGATGAGAAGGCCAGAAAAGAGTATTGCCGACCACATAAATGAAAGCCTTCCATGAGGATGCTCCTCACTCTTTTGAATACTCTTGTTTTCTGCAAGAAGGATTGTGATGTAATGTCCCTCACAATTTGAGCGACATAATATTGAAGGACATGTTGATTCATCGTTTGAAAGCCTTCATCTGTGAACGTAACTCTCAAAAACCGATCAGCAACACTTTTGTATTGCCTAAGCACCCTATTGGAAAGTTCAACTTCTGGTGGAAGACAATAAGCTTTAGTTGGAGTGATAACCAGCCTTCTTATTTCAACAATGTCATCAATCCGCCTAGGACTTTCATAACGGTTCGGATGTTTCACCAACCATTCTTGCACAAGTTTCAGACTCTTATAGGCATCAAACACTGGTCGCCTATATGAACATATGTGCTTTAATGAAGCCACATTGACCTCACTAGATTGACTCCTCAGTAGATCAAAAAATCTGTCTGATAGCTGGTGTTGATTAAATATTCCTCTGTGCATGACAGCATTTACCAGATATAATATCTCAAAGGATATCCCTTCCACATGATGAATACAAAAAAAAGGATCTGACTGTGGCATCCCAAAATCAGGTTCATTATCGATCTTAAGTGGCAATTTTAGGCACTCATTTCTCACCTCTCTCACCCTTTGTTCTTTAAGATAATTCATCACCTTTTTCAGCTTCAAGCCATGACGGGGAGGAACACAAACTCTATACCAGGTACAACGACCAATCACTCCACTGCATGTAAAATCTGTAGTTCGGATCCAAGGATCATCATCATCCAACAGATCAAATGGCACCGACTCCTCGATATCATCATCAGCAGTTCTATACCAAAGCAAAGGTGGATAAGCCAGCTGGAACAGAAGCACAAGATGTGACAAATCAGAGTACTGCTTGATCTCGTTGATGTCTCTCACCAAGAACTCCACCTTAAAATCACATTTAATTACTGCTGACTGCGAACGGCCTTTTAAAGAGAATGCAGTGTCTCTTGAGAAACAAAATTTGCATGTCCCATCGAAGGGATCCACCAGAAAATCAACACCCGAAGAAGGTCCTCTCCATCCAACAAAGAATTCACCTCTCCAAACCAATGTGCCTATCTCAAAACAAACATCAGAAAACTTATAAGGAATTGTAGTCCTGCGCCTTTGGTTTAGGCGGTATGGATTTTCTGGGCCCAAGCTGAACTTCAAAGGTTGCTTGTTGAAAAAGAGCTCACAACGGCCTGCAGCAGTCATTGCCCAATCTAATGATGTAGACGAGACAAAATGCACAAAAGCATGTGGCTCCACCTTCTTATACTCATCTGTTCTTTCAATTCTTGCTGTTTCAGTGATATCAAAATCTGGAAAAGACTCTTGAGGGGTCCAAGAAGTCTTCAATCTACATCGCCATACAAGTCCAACATTTGCTTCCAAAAAATCCACAAGTTCTTTTGCTGTTACATTCCTGTCAAATCCACCAAAACTAACTGGAGTCACCACCATGCTCTTCTCACCTCCTTCTTGCCCCATCTAGTCCAAATAATCCACCTGTTAAATACACAAGAATTCGGTAAATTCTTCAAAAGAGTACCTGACACAGAAACCAAACACATTAGAAACCCAATATTTCGATTACCAAACAAATTCTAATTCAACCCAGAACTAATGCAAAAAAGGCAAGATGTAAACCCTTCTGGTTGACAAGAATGGCAGGGGAAATATGATGTTTAACCATATGCTTAAGCAGTTTAAAATATAATGAATGAGGTTAGAAAACAGCAGCCAATTGATAATAAAAAAAAATAAATGCTAGGAAGATGAAATGATACAAAAACATTTCGCTTTTAGCTTTTCATTATGTGGAAAGCAAAGAGCTCACTAAACCGTGCCGTAATACAATGACAGAACCTAGTTTATTCTACATAGCCAAAATTGTAAAATTCACCATCTTCTTGTTTCAACCTCTTTCCCATAAGACCATATACAGAACACATTGATCAAAAGCAACAACAAGAAGGAACCAAACTAAACACTGAAAATTGCCCCCTTTCAACTAAAATCAAACTTAATTTGACTTTAAACAAAAACAAAAGGGACAGTGAGACTACAACAAATTTCATTTAACCCTGGTCATAATGCTATCAAATGAGCATAGGCTCCAAAGCCCCAGTAGCATAACAAAGTCTTAAAAGGGCACCCATATATCACAAACAAAACTGATCATTTACAACACAAAAAACTAAAATGACAACAACACAAAATTAACAAAGTGATAGCTCATCATAACCCGAAAAGACTGAATCTTTTCACCATTTTGCACCTTTGGAAACCAAAACCCTCAACTAAATCAAATTTAACATGATAACCAACGATTCAACAAACACCAGCAACTCCAAACACAAAAACAGTTAAATTTCAGTGTCATTTACACACAAATCCAAAACAAAAATTCTACCTTTCTTTTTCTCATTTCATCAATTGTTTCCAAAACAAACATGGAAAGCAATTAGTTAAACTAACTAATAATACCAATCAATGTCAGATTTTTCAAAAGCAAATGCAAAAAAAAAAAAAAAAAAACCTAAACCAACAACACCCCATTAAAACCCCATAAAAATGAAAACTTGCACTGCCTCACACAAGTAGAAACATGGGTTCTGCTCAGATTCTCCAAAATCAACAGCACTACATAGATGATCTGATCACAAAACAACTAAAATAAAACCAAAAAAAAAAAAAACCCACCTTTGAAAATCGCCAATAAACACGAATTCGATATCAGGGGGGCTAGTGGGGTGAGTGAAAGAGCGTGAGTACTTTGAAAGTTGAAGGACCTGTGAAGACGTGAAACCAAATGAACGTGTCGATTCTATATATAGGTGTCTGTACGGAGAATATTTCTGTGCGGTAGACTCACTGCACTCACCAAATCGAAATTTTCTTTTCTCCAATCATATCATAAGTCACTTGCTACGTGACATGTTTTGATCGGATAAGACTACAGTGAATACAGTGGGACCGATCTTGTTTTCCTTTTCCTTTTCCCGCTTTTTGTTGGGTGTATGAGATGTGAGCATTTTTATATGTGTTGATATATTTTTTCAAGCAGTCTAATAAATACCTTTTTTGAAATTAACTCTAATAAACATCCAGATCAATAATCAAGAGAAATTTAATAATTAAAAATTTAAAGTAAATAATAAACTGTTTTAGAAATGAATTAAAAATTTAAAATATTTATTCAAAGCTTTAACTAATGACATGAAGAATGTTACGATATGATTTATGTAAAATTAATCTTTAATTTTGGGGAAATGAAACAAGATTTATTTGGAATATTTCTCAACTAGTGGAAAGGGTTTCTATGTAGAAAAGAAAAGGGCAGATTGCTATGATGAAGAGGATGAAATAAACTCTTTATTCTAATCTTGGTAATAACTCAACTTGTGTGAGAAGTAGTTACATATTGAGTTTAAATGTTGATAGAGACATCCTACCTTTCCCTGTTCATCTCATTTTCAATTTGTTCATGTTAAGTAATTATATTTTTCTAGACAAGATATGCCATCATTACTCGACATATCGTGATCCAAAACTGAAAAATAAAATAAAATAAAATGGGCCTAAGCATGCATCTATGAAATTATAAAATAATTCATTAAACCTCCAAAGTTGATCACTTTTAAACCCAATTTTTTAGTTTTAAATTCTAGTAGAAAAATTCACTTACTTTATATGTCGAAAAAAGAAAAAAAAACACTCACTTACTTTATATGTCAAAAAAAAGTAAAAAAAAAACACTCACTTACTATACACTAAAACTATATTAGGGCATCTTCAATCATACTTCTTGAATTTTAACTAAATTTTTGCTAAATTAATAAAAAAAACCTAATATAGTTACAGACTTTTAGATGAGTCACTTCAATCATCCTTGTTATTTTGACTAATCATTAATATTAAAATAATATTAGAATGAGTTTGTCTCTATTTTCACTTAACATCAATATTAAAATAATAATAGAGAAAGTTTGATTAGGATTTTAAATTATTTTATTTTAAATTAAAAATTAAAATAATAGAAGAACAAATTTAGTTAGAATTCTTTTGCTCTGTATATGTAAAGAGGGAGGTTGAACTTCTATAAAATAGCTAAATATATATATATATATATATAGTGGTTGGAGTGCATAAAAAATGATACCACTAACTATTTTATTATGGTTGAAAATGCTCTTAAGTTTAAAATTTAATTAAATAAATCATCTATATTCAAAATAAGAATATTGCTTTTATGAAAATGTCAAATTCAGTTTTTTTTTTTTTCTTTTTTTTTCTGTAAATCTCTCTAAATTAAATACGTGAAAATAAGATCAATTGTAGCAAGAAAAAATGGATATGAATTAAAAAATAAAATTTAATAAAATTCGCACTTGATGGTTTCCAACCGATTTGGGAAAATTAATTTTAGCATGAACGGAACGCATATACAAAAGTATTTTGTATTTTAAACTTTCCAATCGTTTTAACTTATAAGGTTTACTAAAATCGCATATATGTCTTTCAAATTCATGTTGATATAAATAACAACAAAAACTTAATTTCAAATAATAATAATAATAACAACAACAAAAACTTATGCTTCAATATAACTAATTGAAGGAGTTACTGAGGCCATGTAGATGGCTATCGAATTCTCACACACACACACAATCAATGTCACGTTTAAATTTCAGTGTCATTTACACAATCCAGAAGGCAAATCCCTTCCCTCTTTGTCTCATTTCATCAACTATTTCTGACACAAACAAGGAAAATAATTAATCAAAGTAAGTAACACCAATCAATGTCACATTTTTCATCAAAACCAAAACAAAATGCAACCAAACAACAAAAGCCTAAACCAACAACAACAGCCCCACATGAAACGAAAACTTCAAATCTCTTACACAATTAACAACATGGGTTCTGCTCGGATACTTCAAAAATCGACAACATTGCAATGAAAATCTGATCACAAATTAAAAAAAAAGGAAAAAAAAAAAAAAAAAAAAAAGAAGAAGAAAAACCCACCTTTGAAAATCACCAATGAGAGCAACTCTGATATCAGAATGAGTAGTGATGTGAGAAGTGAGAGACTTTAACGCTTGGTCTGTTGAAAGTTGAAGAACCTGTGAAGACATTGAAACCAAGTCAGTGTGAAGTTCCTATATGTAATCTATGGATGTCTGCGCGGAGAAATCCTTCCGTGCGACGTTCGCACTACACTCACCCATTGAAATGTATTTTTTGCCCAATCAGATTTTGTCGTCCCTCGCAAAGTGACGTATTTTGATTGGGTAAAAGGAAGCATAATATGTGAGACTAGCCTCGTCAAAACTTTCTCTTTTAGCTTCCAAGGGAAGTTGATTTTATTTTATTTGTCTTTTTCCCTCTTTCATTTGGACGGTTGAGATGGGATTGATCAAGTGTCGGTGTTTTTTTAAACAAAATGACACAAAATCGATTTGTACGGTCTCATAAAATGTTTATGGTCTAATCATTATGATCAAGAGTTAAAATATTTATCCATAGAGTTTTAATTAATGGTATAAGAAATGTTACAATGTTTTGAAACAATAGAATGAATCTTTACCTTTTGGGAAATGAAGCAATTTCTTTTGGAAATTCTCCTAGATCGAAAAGGGTTCCTATGTAGAGAAGAGAAGGGCATGATTGTTATAGTGGAGAAGATTATGAAATGGAGACTTTATTCCAATCTTGTTAATTATTGGACTTGTGTGGGACGTAGTGATGTATTGAGTTTATAATGTTGATAGGGATATCCTACCTTTCCCTTTCATCTTATTTTCAATTTATCCATGTTGAATGGATATATTATTCTAAACAAGGCATACCATAATTCAAATACTTCAAAAATAATAATAATTATTATTATTATTTATCATGCAAAAGCAAAAAAACAAAAACAAAAAAAAAAACAAATTTGGATTCAGTGCTATGATATACATACCATGTTGTAATGCCAGAGAAGAAATAAATAATATTATATTCCAAAATGAGAGATAAAAAAATAAAAAGTAAATCAATATTATCTATTTGATCTCAACAAAAATATATATATTATCTATTTATTTATGAAGTTTGTCACGTATGAATCGATATTTTATATATTAATACAAATCAAATGAGCACCACATCCAAATCTAAAAGGAAAAAAACGTACAAAAACGCTTTTATCTGTATTCAAGATAAGAGCATTATTTTTAAAGAAAATGTAAAACCTAATGTGCGTGTGTTTCTTTCTTGGGTTTTGCTTTGTTTTTGTTTTTGTTTTCGTTTTTTTACAGATCTTCCTAAATTAGGTGATGTGAGATCTATTGTCGTGAACTTGTGGGTTAAAATGGGTCTGAATTAATAAAACAAAACTTAAGAGAGTATAGTTAACCAAAAATTCCAAATAAATTTCAAAACGGATGGATTTGAACAAATTTGGGAAAATTAATTGTAGTGTATGCAGAAACATTATAAACTGATCTTAACTTACCAAAGTTACCCAAATCACATATATGCCTTTCAAATTCATGTGGGTATAAAAAACTTACCAGAATTTGTATCGTTATCAATTATAAGATAGGTTGCTATTTTCATTTATGTTTGAATCGTATTTCAGTTACTTTTTTAAAAACCTACAAAAGAAGTAAAAACTAAAAACAAACTTGTTTATCCTTTAATTGAATATGCTTTTACATAACTAATTAGGGTTAGCAAGCTGTGAATATGACTTTCAAGTCTGTGTGACTAAAAATTGAATGTTATCACTTATAGATTGATTATTGTTTTGATTTATTTCAAACCACATTCCAATCATCTCCCCGGGACCTTGTAAGGTTAGTATAAACAAATATGTTTCTCTTTTGGTTCATTCCTGTAAGATCCCAATCCAAGTTGAATCAAAATAATAATTAAAATTTAATCTATTGTTATTAATTTGACCCTATCCAAATTTTAAAAATAAAAGAGATATTTTTAATCTATTGAAATCCAAGTTGAATCAAAAGAATAATTACAATTTAATTTATTGTTATTAATTTGACTCTGCCTAAATTTTAGAAATAAAAGAGTATGTGAACGAATATTCTCTTTTGGGATATTTTTAAAATAACTCAAGACAACAGGGTGTAAAAGGAAAAAAGTCATAACAAAAGATGGAGTATAAAGTGTAAATTTAAAAATTGACAAATGTGGTGGGCATATCCATGGAAATAAAAAAAAATAAATAAATAAAATTTAAAATTTGAAATGGGTGGCCAATTGAGACCAGAAAAAAAAAAAAAACAAAAAAACAAAAAACAAACGCGAGCGCGGTGGTTGTGGAAGAAAGGTGATAATTTTGTAATTAAAAAAAGAGACAAGTATGTGACTGGTGACAATTTTTTTTTTTTTTACAAAGAAGAGGCGGTATCATTTAAGCTTTAATATATATAGAAATCATGAGAACTAGAAGCAAATTACACACATAACCGACTTATACAACAAAACAGGAGAAAGAAAATAAAATACGAAAAAAAAAGATCGTGAGCAAGAAAAGAGATATATTTGGGGGCAGATTTTTGGTGAGTAATTATTTCAGTTTCAGTTTTAATTTTCTAATTCGTTTCTTTTTTTTTTTTTTTATAAATTTTAAATAGATTTTTGTGTTATTTTTAGGGGAAAAAAACTCAAGGATAAACTGGGTTCTAGTAGTTCCAAATAGAGCTTGACACCAAATTAGTGAGTGGATCAATTTATTTACTTTGAATTGATTATTTATGACTATATTTCAAAATTTATTATTTTCTAGTTTGAGTTTCTTATATGAAAAGTTTCAAAATAATTTAAGTATTATTTATTTATGTATGAGAAAAATATTTATTAAGAATTATATTTATATTCAGAAATATAATTATATCATTTGTATATGAAAACGATTTGAGATTCGAAAACGATTAAAATGAGACTTTTAAAACACCAATACTGTACTTTTTCCTCTAACGGTCAAGCAAACTTCACGTATATAAGTTTGAGAGAGTTGTCTAACAAGTGTACGACAAATGTTATAATTCGCTTTACGTGTGTGTTGAGTATCTCCACCACGTATGATGTATTTTCTTAAGTACTAGTTGGTGTAAATTTTTAGATTACAGATATTATATATTGAGTTGGATTAGTACAAATAGAAATTTACAGAAAAATTAGATTCGTATAAAGAGATTTCAAAAAAGTTTGATAGATTATATTATTATAGAAATAATTTATATAGAAATTACAATTTTATTATGATATAAGAATTGTTTATTATTACCAACAATATGTTTAGTTTTAATAGAAATATTTTAGAAAAGTTTTGTCCATTCACTAAGCGTTAGTGTTCACTTTTTTATAAAACTCCTTTTTTAAATATTTGTTGCAAGTTCATGCAGATTAGTGTATATCGTGGAAATGTCACATGTTGATTACTAAATGCATTCATATTATTTTTAAGTAGAAATATTTTACATAAGTGTATATTAGTTTTAATTAATAAGATTTTATAATGTATTTCTATAATAGTTTTGGAAATAAAATATCTCTCCAATATATAGGCCCAACACGAAAAATGTAAATTAAAAAAAGAAAAAAAAATGTTCAATGTATATCATAAAGAAATTATGAAATTACTATTATTTTTTCTAAATGATTTTCATTAAATCTAGATGTCAATAAAAAAAATCTCAGTTTTCAGGAGATCCTCCCGAACTCGAGAGAGGAGTCGGGTAGGGTCCTTTCAATTCCTCTTCTTTATGCTTTTAACTGCTCACCGTCTTCCTTCTTTTTAACATATCCCAAGAACCAAATTAGTAATATATACATATTGATGCATTTTATGAAAGTGTATTTTTTTCTATCAAAACTAACATTAAATAAGTTAGAATTATATTAAAATCAAATCAAATACTATTTATGTATCTCAAATATTCATTCTTATAAACGAGAAATAATTGCTTATACAAGTTTTAAAATGTGTTTTTGATGAAAATTTAACCTCTAATAAATCAATAAATAAAGACATATCTAATCATATATATAAACATATATTTTGGCCATACGTATAATTATATAGTGAACTATTTTATAAAAGTGGAAGTTTTCTTTCAAAACTAACACTGGATAAGTTAGAATTATACCAAAATCAAATATTATTTATATAATTCAAATACACATTGTTATAAATAATAAATAACTATTTATACATGTATTTTTCTTTTTTTTTGCAGATAATTATTTATAAAGATATTAAAATATGGTTTTTATGAATACTAAACCCCTACTACATCAATGGATAGAGACGCATCTAATCATCTTCGGTAAATGCGGATTGATAAGTACAAATCATTAAGCCAAATTTAAAGTTGGTCCAAACTTTGAAAGAGCACAAAGCATATACCAGTCGCATTGATAAATGATAATCATTTCTTCCACGCAATTCGGTGGAAAAGCAAAAGCAGATGCTTTTGACTTTATCTTCAGAATTCATCACAGATTACAAGTCCAATCTTCATCTTTGTAAGTTCGCTCACATTATACACATATTATTATTTTATATCATCATATGTCAAGAAAACGACTAGTTTCTTTAATATATTAATGCACATGCCCTTGCTTTTGTCGCCTTTTTTGTTTCTTCGTTCTTTTAGATATTAATTTCATCGATTTGGATCAAATACAGGAAAAAATACGTAAAATCCGTAGCCGGCTCCCATCATTTATAACAGGACAGAGTCACCCATAATGATACTTATTCGTGTCAACTTTACCAAGAAAATACGAGTCTTATTATCATATATTATTTTTTAAGAAAATACATTAATATTGATATCCTTTTTTTATATTAATATTTTTTATCGCCATTAATATTGATATCTAATACATTTAAAATAAAAAAAGTATCCAATTTTTGATAATACGAGAATAAAAGTATATGTAGTTTTATTCTGATTTACAAATTTTGACGTTAGATTCTCATTTAATAGCACATTACAGCAATAACCTCTAATTAATCTTACCTTCTCTTGACCAAAAGGGATACTAAAGATTTTATTAGCAATTAAATTAACTTACCGAAAGAAAACATTAACCATTCAATTAGTTTAGTGTTGTTATCATAATTGCACTGAGTAATTACTGATCTCAATGAATTTGAGATGTCAACTTAGAAAAAAAAAAGGAAAATCATACTCATAGAAAGTACAAAAATACTCCGAATTAATATCTAGAAAAAAGTTTATAAAAAAAAAACCAGAATTAAAAAAAAGTTAAAACATTTTAAAAGTTTGGATATGTTAAATATAGATTTGAATAAATTTTATTAAAATCTAAATGTATTCGATTAAAATTTATATGAAATTCAGGTGTATTTAATTTATATTTATATGAAATATAATAAAACCTAGTTATATTCAAAAAATAATTTGACTTTACAGATTTTATTTGATAGATTTTAAAGTAATTTTTATGAAAATTTATATAACAAATCTTACAATTTTTTAAAGGTTTTATTGGATTTATTAAAAAATTATTATAAAAATAATATGAAGTTTATAAAATATATGAATTCTATTAAAAAATATTATCAAAAAAATTTATTAATCTACTTACAAAATCATATAAAAACAATCCTACCAAATCCATGTCGTCATGTTTTTACCCTCTAGACT
Source organism: Litchi chinensis (assembly GCA_019925255.1). Classification (NCBI taxonomy): domain Eukaryota; kingdom Viridiplantae; phylum Streptophyta; class Magnoliopsida; order Sapindales; family Sapindaceae; genus Litchi; species Litchi chinensis. Next base: position 42,324,586 of record CM034461.1, read on the forward strand.
TATAAATACAATACAATCTACACAAACGAAACAAAATGTGTCTATTTGATGGCAATCCAATGCAATGCAACGCAGCCAGCGGTCAAAACTCAAAACGAAGGATAAAAGACCCCCCATCATAGAAAAAGTGAAAAACGGCCACTTTAAAGTGGTCGAAACAGGGTGCGGATAAATTCCAAATAAAAAAGGAAACAGAGTGCGGATATTCTCATAATATTCCATATTCCAACCCCACAACACCGTATACAACCAACAACAACCAACTTCATTCCCCTGTGTTTTGGTTGTGTTTGTGTTTGAATAGGCGACCAAGTAGTAGGAGGGACGATGAAGTTCTGGAAGAGTCTGAACATGTTGATTGAGGAGACGTTGCCCGAGTGGCGGGACCAGTTCTTGTCCTACAAGGACTTGAAGAAGCAGTTGAAGCTGATTGTTCCAAAAGATGGCGACAAAAAGGTGACAACTAGTGATGGTGGTGGTGGCAACAAACGGCCCAGATTGGAGGGGGAGGAGAACGAGGAGACGACCAGGGTGAGCCAGTTTGTGAAGCTGTTGGAGGATGAGATCGACAAGTTCAATGCTTTTTTTGTTGAGAAGGAGGAGGAGTATGTTATCAGATGGAAGGTATTTATTATTATTATTATTTGGGGATTGTTTTGTGCTTGAATTTGTGGTCTGGATGATGGAAATTCTTGTAGGAAAAGAGATGTTTGAATGGAATTCTTCTCACATGAGGGTGGAGAGGGGTGGTGTTTATTGTTATGAAAATGAGAAGGATATTGGATTTTGTGGTTGATGATATGTTTTGTCGTTTTTGTTGTGTGTGTGTGTGTTTTGGTGTTTGAATTGTGGTTTGGAGGATGGTACTTTTGGGAGCAAAGAGATGTTTGGATTGAATTCTGATCACATCTGGGTTGAGAGGGGTTTTCGAGCTTTTAGTGTAGTGAGAAGGAAAAAAAGTCAAATTTTGTTTTGTTGATGAGATGTTTAAATGTTTTGTGTTGCAAAGTTCAGTTTTTTTGTGATTGTTGTTTGTATTTGTGGTTTAGAAGATGGTATTTTGGTAGGAAAAGAGAAGTTTGTATCGAATTTGGATCACATCAGGGTGGAGAGGGGTTTCTGCATGTTTATTGTAATGAAGTAAAAAATTCAAAATTTCTTTGATTGATGAGATGTTTTGATAATTTGTGTTGTGAGGTTGAGATATTGTTTGTGATTGTTACGTGGTTGAATTTATGGTTTAGAAGAAGGTAATTTTTGTGGCTGAAGTAAAAGAATATCAAATTTTGTTTGGTTGGTGAGATGTTTTAATAATTTATGTTGTAAAGTTGAGCTTTTTTCTTTGTTGTCTTGTCTTTGAATTTATGGTTTACAAGATGTGAAGTTGGTGGGAAAAGAGAAATTTGTGTCATGTTCAATTTATGTTTTTTAATGGTTCATTTTACTTTGGCATTGTTTTTGCCTTATATGCTAATACATTAATGATTGAATTTTGGTTTAGAAGATGCCAATTTGGCTAGGAAAAGAGGATTTATATTGAATTTGGCTCTTATCTGGGTGGAGGGTCTTTTTCTTTTGTGTATTTATTGTGATGAAAAAAAAAAAAGATTGTTTGGTGGATGAGATGTTTTCATAATTTGTGTTGTAAAGCTGAGTATTTTTTCTTTGTATGTGTTTAAGTTTATGGTTTAGAAGAAGCCATGGTTTTGTTTTTGTTGTATATGCTAATATGGAGTATGATGTACTTCATGTTGTTAATCATTGAATTTATGGTTTAGAAGATGCCAATTTTGGTAGGAAAAGAGAAATTTGTATCTAATTCGGCTCACTTCAAGGTGGGGAGGGGTTTTGTGTATTTCAATTTGTTGGTCCTAGTATTTATTTTCTGTGGTATGTGCTAATATGTAGTGTGCTGTTGTTGATGTTGTCAATTGTTGACAAATGTGTTTTGTTGTGACATGATTCAAAAAGGCTGTCTTTGGTACCACGGAATTTGGATTTGTAATTTGATTTGGATGGTAAAGATTGGAGATTGGCATATCTAAGTTGATCTGATTTCCGATTTCAAGGTTGGTAATCTTATGGTACCAAACACAGCATAAGAGGCATTGCCAATCTGTTTATCTTATTGTTGCTTTTGATCTGTGTACTTATTGATATGGGGTGCATTATCTGGTGAGGCAGGAATTTCTTAGATGCTTGAGTGCGTGTTGAAATTTGAAATGTTTGTTGGTGTTTTGATTGAATTGCAGGAGTTGCAAGATAGGTTAGCAAAGGCAACTGATTCAAACGAGGAGTTGATGAAAGTAGGGAGGGAGATTGTGGATTTTCATGGAGAGATGGTTTTGCTGGAGAATTACAGTGCCCTTAACTACACAGGTATTTATCTTTTGCTTGATCTGTTGATTCAGTTATAAGTTCATAAAAGTTGTTGTTCTTGTTGTTGAACCTTGGGCCTAGTGTCATGCCATTTGCTATAGAGATAAATGGAGAGGTTCAGTTCTGTTTGGGAGTACAAGCATTTTACCATGCCCCATGTGCAGTAACACTTACATATTCTGAAATTGAGTGCTTGTATTTTCAATGTGTTCTCATTTAAATAGGCTTGTAAATGCATCTCCTATGATTTCTTTTATCGACCCTTGAAAAGCCAGTGCCTGGTTTGCTATATGACATTATTGCCAATGATCATTAGGATAATATGATATTAGTGTAGTTTGAATAATCTTTTGGTTGCGGTGACATTGGTTAGAGAGCAGGGTTTAGCCTTGCTTTCTTGTGCATTTAAATGCCAATTGAATGGGATTTAAAACTCTCTTCTATTGATATGTATAAGTGTAGTGTATGCAATTAAAATGGATATTCTAGTATTTGATAAAAAATCTAGAGAACAGTAAATTTTATTCAGCAACATTCGAATGAATCTATCTTAATTAAATACCTCATATTACGAAGAATATTGATGTATTGTGCAATTGTTTGTTTCCAACCATGTGGTGATTGAAACAAAACAATTGTGTGCGAGTGAAGGGTTCTGCAGGTGCAGTTGTTGTCATGCAATGGCGTATGATAAGTAGAGGTAAAAGGAAGTTGAGCATAGATTGTGCCTGGCTGTAGGTTGTGGAAAGGAATATAGACATGGCTTGAACCTTTTATGGTGATAGATGGACCCTGGATTCTGGTGCCGAGTGAAGGGTAGAATAGAACTATTATCTGCTTACTCGAAACACGTCAGTAGGACTAGTTTCAACAATAGTTGTTTAGTGAGACCTACATGATGCGTGACATCAAAAGTGTAAAATAAAAGAAAGTAACCACAAAATGAATGTTTGAATACAATTTGGTTGGTTCTATTGACATAATTGATTTCTTGTTTGGCTCTGGACAAATGGCCATCTTTCCTGATTTTGATTTGCTATGTACAGGATTGGTGAAGATATTAAAGAAATATGACAAGCGAAGTGGTGCTCTTATACGGCTGCCCTTCATTCAAAAGGTCTTGCAACAACCATTCTATAAAACTGATGTGCTCAACAAGCTTGTGAAGGAGTGTGAGGTGGCGCTGGAACGTCTATTTTCCATGAATGAACTACCATCCACATCTGAAGCAACTGAAAATAGCACTTCAACTGAAGATATAAAGAGGCCTCTTGCAGGCGCCAAAGAACTTGCAGAGATTGAGAGTATGGAGGGTATGTATATGAAGTTGACCGTGTCAGCACTGCGCGTCCTGAAGGAGATTCGAAGTGGAAGCTCTACAGTAAGCATGTTTTCGTTGCCCCCTTTGCAAAGTAGTTCTGTGGAGGACTGGACGAAAGTTTCCATTATAGAACAAGCAGCCAAATAATTCTGTAACTTCTGTGGAGATAAAAGCAAATTGGACAGGGGGAAAATTAATCTCTTGTTTCATTTTCTTTTTTACATTCTGCCCCCTTTTTCGTTTACTGATGTTAGATACAGGAATAGCTATTCCACGTTTAAATCCATCTCTGATACATGTTATAGAGTTACAATAACTTCTAGGATTGATCTATTGTGTAAACTAACTCATTTGGCGATGGTAGTTGTCGAGAAATGTGTTTCCTAATTAGTAGGAGTCCTATATTATCTAAAAGTCTTTGTTTTAGTAGTTTAGCTTATCTTTACTTATCTCTATCTTTATTTAAATGCTCTTGATAACTTCTTAATTTAAAAAGAGAAGATATCTCTTAGTTATTGTTGATTAGGTTGTATAAATAAATGATAACTCTCTCATTTAGAGAGTTAACGTGGAATAAAAAGTTTTTTTGCCCCTTCAAAACTTCAGGAGTGTTTATATAGTTACAGGTCTGGATGTGGGACATTGAAATGGAAAGATGTTGGGGAAATTCAATTTGTGTATTTTTCTGCTCAGTTTCAGTCCAAATGTTCCTTAACTTATGCAATGCAGATATTATGGTTGATTGTGATCATGTTTGTAAATGAGGTATCAATTTATAGGTTCTCATTTTGTAAAAGTGTATTGGTTTGAACTGATACCTACAAAGTTAATAACAAATGGAACCTGTAGCTCAGTAGATAGAGCGTCTGTTTCCTCGGCAGAAAGTCATAGGTTTGACCCCTACCTGGTGCGTTTGTTATTATTTTTTTTCTTCATTCATTCTGTTTCTGGGTCATCTACCTGTATTCAAACTACTTTTTTATTTTTCTCATCAGATAGTGATTATGTCAAGCAAGTAGCAACCTAACATCAATGACACATTTCTCTCCTTGTGATAAACTACCAATCCTGTTGAAAATTAGTCCTACTGTGTTTTCAAGGCATCCAATGTACTTCACATGAGTTACCTAACATCTACGAATCCTTTTTAGGGCAACAGAATTTAAAAAGTTGATTCTTCACATACCCAAATGGAGGCTATATAACACACACTCAAGCTCAAGGCTTGTATTATCTTTGAATTTGAAGAGAAAATATGTCCATTGTTGCAGAAGCACCGGGGTTTCTCCAAGTCTTTGCTGATGGTTCTGTAATACGCTTTTCTCCTGAAATAGTCCATGCCTCAAGTGATCAATCATTTAGTGGTTACAAGTATAAGGATGTGATGACCGATTCCTCAAAACTGATCACTGGAAGGATATTCCTTCCTGATCATAGTCCTTGTTCGTCCTCCAGCCAGCTTCCTGTTTTGGTTTACTTTCATGGTGGTGGTTTCTGCATTGGCTCTACCACTTGGCTTGGCTACCATCATTTCCTTGGAGACTTCTCTGTTGCATCACAGTCCATTGTTCTTTCTATTGACTACCGGTTGGCACCTGAGAACCGCCTCCCCATAGCTTATGATGATTGTTTCTACTCGCTTGTGTGGCTTTTTCATCAAGTCAACTCTGAACCATGGCTTGCTCAGGCTGATCTTGGTCGTGTGTTTCTCTCCGGTGACAGTGCTGGAGGAAACATTGCACATCAAGTTGCTATAAGGGCAATGAGGAGCAAAACTCTCAAGGTTAAAATCAAAGGACTGTTATTGATTCATCCTTATTTTGGCAGTGAAAAGAGAACACCAAAAGAGTTGGCTGAGGGGGTGGAAAGGCATGTATTGATGAATGACATGTTTTGGGGACTAAGTATACCACAAGGGTCCAATCGCGACTACTTTGGTTGCAATTTTGAGACGCAGGAAGTTTCTACGGAGGAATGGAGTCAGTTTCCAGCAGTGGTGGTTTATGTGGCTGACTTGGATTTCTTGAAGGAAAGGGGAGTCATGTATGCAGAGTTTTTGCAAAAACAAGGAGTTAAAGAGGTGAGCCTTGTGGAAGCCGAGGGGGAATCACATGTTTTTCATGTGTTTTACCCTCAATCTGAGGCAACTCGGTTGCTGCAACAACAGATGAGTGGGTTTATGAAGAGCCATTAGCATCTTACACTGTTATACCAGGAGCTTCACAGTGCCAGAATGCGACAACATTTGCTGGTTTGATTGCAGCTAGATCAAAATATCTATATCATGAATCTAGTAACTATATGAATATGCTAATTTCTCTACCCTACAATTCAATAAGAGATTATTTATGATTATGGCTTTCATACAAAAATATTTTCATAGATTGTAGAATATTTTTTTACCTTTACTTCATTCTAAACTTATATGCATCAAGTTTATAATAACATTAGAGGAAAGTAGAACCATCATTGTTACACCAACACAGCACCATATGCATTGTGCATACACAGTTCTACCTTCAAGAAACAATATCTGAACCTAAAGGTTCTTGCAAATTTGGCATATACGCTCAAGCTCTATCTAGCACAAAAGTACTTTACTCATCATAGGTGCTCATGAAACCACCAATGAAGCCAGCTCCGTTGCAGTTCCCACATAAAATATGTTTTTTGCCCCTGCAACAAGACTTTGCGAAGAAGTATTAGTTTACATGTTACACTGAGCTGACATAAAATGTATGAGACTGACAGATGAAACTGTTACCCGCAAAGCCAACATGAATCACCAGCTTTAAATTGTCCATTGAAGAGATCAACCGAGTTCACTCCACTGCCTTTGCATTGAGAGCACTGAACTGCACCTGGTATATATTCATGTAACATAAAATCTAAACATAAGCAACGTCACGTTTTTAGTGTAAAAGAATCTAAGTAAATTAAAGAGTGCTCACCATTTCCGTCACAATCACTACATATAACACTATTCGGCTCGACGTTTCGATTACCTGCTGCAGCCTATATGCAATGAAGTATCATATTCAATACGTCAAAACTCAAATTCCCACCTCAACATTTCACTATATAATCTACGAGATACATCAGATTAGTGACAAAACTCATTATTCAATCTAAAGAAGAAAAAATCCAATTACCTTGACTTTAAAACTATGAACTCTATCGGTTTTAGAATTCTGTAACACATCATGGAAGCAACAAATCTTCTGGACACTAGAATCGGTTACATCAGTACCTATGCATCAAAATCCATGAACAACACAGCACAGAACAAATTGAGTTAAAAGTTGAATGTTAGGGATCAAGAAAAGGGGAAGTTACATGGTTTCAGTGTTGCTCTAATGGAAAGTAGAGGCGCTGAACATGAAACAGAAGCCATTGGAGCAGGTTGGTCCTACTGAGTTTGAGTAGTTATGCAATGGTTGGTATACATACCAGGAGGAGGATTAGATCGTAGAGTTGTGCTTGGCCTTTTGTGACCATGTTTGTCATTGGAATGAACCATGGAGCTATTGAAGCCCAGCCTAGTTTGGGTGTCTAAAATGTTACACAAAGCCCAACCCACCATCGCCATGCATGCTTATGTCATATATATATTTTCCTTTTTGAATTATTAAATGTAACTCTGAGTGGGTGGGAGAACAAGATTTGAAATTACAATCTCCTTATTTTTTAAAATTTTTGAAAGTAGTTCTGAGTTTGAGAGAGAGAGAGACAATTTGATGTCATGATTTTTTTTTCTCTATCTTGAATTATTAAAAGTAATTTCAAATTTATGAGAGAGGACATAACTTAAAATCACAATCTCATTATTTATTTTTAACCATTTGAATTATTGAAAGTGATTTCTAATTTGTAGGAGAGGGGTATGATTTGAAATCACGATATTATTATTTCATTTTTCCTTTTTGAATTATTAAAAGTGATTTCAAGTGTACCAGAGAGGATACAATTTGAAATCATAATCTCATTATTTCCTTTTTCTTTTTAAATTATTAAAAGTGATTATGAGTTTACGAGAGAGAGAGAGAGAGAGATAGAGGATTTGAAATTACAACCTCGTTTTATTTTTTTTTGGGATAGAGAGAGAGAGAGGATTTGAAATCACAACCTCGTTTTATTATTTTTGGGGACTTAATTTCAAGTTTGCGGGAGAAGAGCACGACTTGAAATCTTGGTTTTATTATTATTATTTTTAAAATTATTAAATGTAATTCCAGGTCATGGAAGAGGGACACAACTTGAGATCACGATCTCATTATTTTTTTCCCTTTTTGAATTTAGAGTTTGCTGGAGTGGAACACAAGTTGAAATCACGACTTCAATTTTTTTCCTTAATGAAATATTAAAAATAATTACAGGTCCATGGGAGAGTGATAGGACTTAAAATTGAAGTCTTATTCTGTAAGCGTGAGAGGGGCATATTGGCGCGCCGACCTCATTTAGTCATCTCCATATTCAATCTTGGATCTTAAATTATGATAGATTTTAGAGTTTAATCAATGTGATAAACTCCAAACATTTAATATATCTATTTAATACGATTTCTTTTAAAAGCTTTTTTTATAGTGAATGTTTCTGATAAATGTTATCAAATTTATAATCATATTAAAAAAGACGATAACGATCAATGACCAATAACACAAAACAACTTTTATTTATTATTATTTTTTTCATAAAACCTCTACATTTATTATCATTATCAACAGATAAGTAGTTCCGAATATACTAGTAAAAATTATATACTATTAAAGCACAAAGTGTGGATGTGAATCATCCGAACCACTATTAATATCTCATAGATTCCGATAACTTTTTAGATTTTAAAAAAAAATACTAGAAAGAATCTACTATTTGTTAATATAAAAAAATAAAAAACCAAAAGGATAGAGGGTTACTTAATGGGCTATTCTAAGGAGGCCCAAAGCAATATCGCAATAAAAAACAAGAAGCAGGGACATTTTGGGCAACACGACAAAAAGTTGCCCTAGATATAAGACCCCCTCAATGTTGAAACCCTAGTTGACTGTTCTTTCTCTCTCTCTGAGGCTGTGGCTTGGATCTCTCTCCCTCTCCAGTCTCAAAATATATATTTTCCCGTTTGTTTTGGCTAATATTTTTCCTTTGCAGCAGTCCTCTTTTCTTCTATTCGCTCTCCAAACCCTAACCCTAAAACCCCCACCTCTACTTTTCTCAGCCTCACAGGTAAAAGCCTCTCCTTTACTCTTTCAAATCCCTAATTTTATCTAAAACCCTAATTTTGACTTCGATTTCTTGATCGCTACTGTTGATTTTGTAAAAACCTTACTTGATTGAGTTCAATTTCATGTTCACGACTCTTGGCTTTGTAAAACCCTAATTTTGAGTTCGATTTGCTGTCTAGTGCTTTTGATTTTTAAAGCCCTAATTTTGAGTTCGATTTTAACTCAGACGGCTGCTGATTTGTTTGGTTTCGTTGTTCAAAAGACCTAATTGTATAGAGATCTGAAATTGTGAACTGATGGATTTGTACTTGGTGTAGGAAAATGGGAGAGACCAGGGACAACGAGTACGAGGATGAGCTTCTCGACTATGAGGAAGAAGATGCTCAAGCTCCCGATTCTGGCGCCACCAAAGCCAACGGTGAAGCCGCCAAAAAGTGAGTCCTTTCGTCTTAATTGTTTGTTTCGTTTCAATTTTTCTTGTTGTTGAGATGTTTTGATGATTTGTGTGATTTGTTTTGATGGTGTCTAGTTTTAAGATATTTGTAGATTGAAGCAAACTTATAAAGAACTAGTTGTAATTAGTTCTTGCATGGTCTTACCTGTTTGGTTTGATTTTTTTATGGCTTTTTTTTTATTTGTTTAACTGAACAACTTAATAATTTGTCCGAAATTCGAGTTACAGAGAAGAGGATGTGTAATTGTTGTGTTTGAAATTGTGTATAAGTGTGTATTTGACTGATTGGTTTGTCTGTTTATTATGGACAGGGGCTATGTTGGAATACACAGTTCGGGATTCAGGGACTTTCTCTTGAAGCCAGAGCTTCTTCGTGCGATTGTGGATTCTGGATTTGAGCACCCGTCTGAAGGCAAATTACCAACTCTGTTCTTGCAAGCTAGATTATTTTGTGGTTCAATTGAGTGTTTGTCTGCATATATTTGATTATGTGTTTCTCTTTCTGGTTTGTGGGGACTGTTATAATTGCCGATGTTCCTGCTGTAATTGCTAATGTTATGTCATATGTTGTAGTTTCTTTGTCTCTTTGTTATTAGCTGATGTTGCATGGTAGAGCATCTTGAATATATGAAGTTTGTTTAGGTCTGAGTTTTGTTGATATTGTAAAGTGCTTTCTGTTGTATTTGCTTGAGAACTACTACTCTTATCGCAGAGTTTGCAAATGCTGAATTGCTGATTTGAATGTTATTTCTTGTATACTCTGTTTCTTTTTCTGAAAGTATTCAAAGTATCTGACTTTTCTTCACATTAATCTTATTATTATTTTTTTCTACCCTGTTATCAATTTATGCTTGCTGTCTCTAATTTAATGTTCTTACTTAATCAGGTAATATACTACTATCACACTATTGATTTCGGAGCAGTATTGTCGTTTGGTAAACCTTTCAATTAAAAGGATCACGGAGGTTATATTTTACTTACCAACGGTTCCTTCGGTACGATTTTCTTTGGTTCTTCATCAGTGCAACATGAATGTATACCTCAAGCCATTCTGGGCATGGATGTCATCTGCCAAGCCAAATCTGGGATGGGGAAGACTGCAGTGTTCGTTCTGTCAACTTTACAGCAAACTGAACCAAATCCTGGCCAAGTTACTGCCCTTGTCTTGTGTCATACTAGGGAATTAGCTTACCAGGTATGCTAAGTTATCTTGTTTTCTTGTAATGCTCTTTGTTGAGACTTTTTTTTTTTTCGTGCTGTAGTCACTGGTACATCTGTTCTCATTTTTGCTATCCACCACTCTTGTAGATCTGCCATGAGTTTGAGAGGTTCAGTACGTACTTGCCTGACATCAAGGTTGCTGTCTTCTATGGTGGCGTTAATATCAAAATTCACAAAGACCTACTGAAGAATGAATGCCCCCAGATTGTTGTTGGGACACCTGGAAGGATATTGGCCCTTGCTAGAGAGAAAGACCTTTCTTTGAAGAACGTGAGGCATTTCATTCTTGATGAATGTGATAAGATGCTTGAATCACTTGGTATGCCCTTTTGCCTTAAAGCTTGATTTACAATTCATGTTTTTGCTGTCATTCGTAATTGGTTAATGATTTGTTTCCTGTTTAAAAATCTTCTGCAATTTATTTGTGATTCATCTAATGTTGTGGCATTTTGCAGACATGAGAAGAGATGTTCAGGAGATTTTCAAGATGACACCCCATGATAAGCAAGTAATGATGTTTTCTGCAACGCTCAGCAAAGAAATTCGCCCAGTCTGCAAGAAATTTATGCAAGATGTAATGTTTCATGGCCAGAACTACTTGAATTTCGAAGTCCATCTTTTTTATTATTGCCAACTTTCTATCAGAGCTCCATTCTGAGTTCTAGAATGTGATCACATGTCCACATTCCTGTCATTGGTTTTGTATATCCAGTGGCTTTTTGGTCAAAATGGTAGTTGCAGTTTGATAGGTGAAACTGTAGTGGCTATTCGAGAATAAGGACAAGTGCAACCTTGTAGTAGTTCTCAAAGCTGTGGGGTTGTCATCATGCTGAACATGTGTTCGCTTACTTATTCTTTGTATTTTTTTTGCCTTTTCTTAGGCTGAGTGTTGGAGTTTGGATGTTGAGAGGGGTTTGGGTTTTCCTCTTTTTGGTTTTTGGGGTGGGGGTTTGTGGTCAGTGTTGAGGATTGTCTTATCTGGATTATGCCTTAAGTCACATGGTAGGTTATATGTTGAGCAACAGTGGCTCTTGCTTGCTGTGTGACAATAAATGTTATCTACGAAGAGACAAATCAGATGGAAGGAATCTCAATTCGAGGGATGTGCATCCATCATTCATTTCGTACTGGATTCCATTAACTTGAGGAAGGTTTTTAATATGATTTACTGTGACATTTGTTCCTTTCAGCCCATGGAAATTTATGTTGACGACGAGGCCAAGTTGACTCTTCATGGTCTTGTACAGGTATAGTGTGGAATCTTAGTCTGTGATTTATACTAGTACACTGATTCTAACATTGTATTCTTACCTTCATGACTGAAAATAACAGCACTATATCAAATTGAGTGAGCTGGAGAAAAATCGGAAGCTTAATGATCTCCTTGATGCGTTGGACTTCAATCAAGTTGTCATCTTTGTCAAAAGTGTGAGTAGAGCAGCGGAGTTGAACAAGTTACTTGTCGAGTGCAACTTTCCCTCCATATGTATCCATTCCGGCATGTCCCAAGAAGAAAGGTTTATATATTTTCTTTATATGTCACTGCCCAAATGTTTTTTAGTTTAGTTATCAGCACTTAACTAACTTACACAGTTCAGTTTATTTACCTAGTCATTTTTTTAAAGTATTTTGTCTGTTTTATCTATTATTTGCATGTCTTTGTGGATGATATGCTTTCTTGTAATGGTTGTGGGTTTTTATTAATTAACTTTTAGATTTCTATCCTTAATACTATTTTAGTTGCTTGTAGTCATATTACTTTTTTAGGTGTCTTTAAAAATCGTATGCTTATTGTTCTCTCTGTTGAATAAATGTAATACAATCATCGATTTGATGTGATGGATTGCAGGTTTTAAATACCCCCATAAATTGATTAATGTAAGATGTATACTCCCATAAATTGATTAATATAAGACGTGTTATATGTAATTGATTTTTAAAGAAATTGACCTCACTCATATTGTTGATTGTTGTTTTTTTTTTCTCTCTTTGAAACTTATATTGTTGATTGTTGATGATGTTGGATAATATTAGTGGTTCAGGAATTGATTGAAGTTGCTGAAGATGGAAACGTTTATTTTATTCTTTTTTTTTGGGGATTGTGTTAGAGCAAGTGGTTAGCTCATTTTCCTATGTAGTTGCTTTCTTCAACTCATTCTTCTCTTCATTGTTGAAGAAGCTTGTTCTGTGTTTTGGTTGAGTCTTGAGTTTTTCTTGTGTGGATTGCTTGCAAGAAGCTTGCTTAGTGTTTCGGCGAGTTGAGAAGAGTTTTTCTTGTGTGGATTGCTTTGGACCTCTAGTCAACTTAATTTGAACAGGGTTGATGCCTGTTTTGGTCTTGAAGGATTCCAGTTGAACTAATTGTAGCTTCTTATTTTTCATTTTGACTAATTATGAATTTTGCTGCTTTATTTATTTATTTATTTTTATGTTGGCTATATTCATCATTTTCTTGGCAATTTGATGTTTGTGCTTGTCCTGCTATATTTGGAGTTTATAGGTTTTATTTTATATTAATGCTAGGGTGAGTTTTGTGTGTGAAATCTTAGGAGTATTGCATTTTTTCAAAACTGTGTAATGAAAATAATCATTTCCATATACGTCCTTTTTTGGGTTTTCAGAAATAATAATCAATCACATGCTATTATTCACTTCTGTTCGGATGCTCTTCAGCTGTGGTGTGTGCAAAACCCTGCATCTATACCGTGGTGTCTTTGCACAATGAACAATAAAAACCAAATGTTTATATGTTCTTTGTGGATTCTTTTGTTATCCTTTCTTTTCGTATTGACTGTGGTGTCTTGTTGTAGTCCCTTTACCTTTCTGTTCTGGCTTTCTTTTGATGAATGCTGTTGTTATCCTTTCCAAATGTTTATATGCTTTGTTTTTATAGTGGTGTTTCATTCAAGTCTTCATTATTTAACTCATCTTCCATAATTGGCATTTGACAGTTTTAGATTAAGAAGTTCTTACATATGTAAATTCATTTGTTCTACTTGCAGGTTGACTCGCTACAAGGGCTTCAAGGAGGGAAATAAGAGGATTCTTGTGGCCACAGATTTAGTTGGCAGGGGAATTGACATTGAGCGTGTTAACATTGTCATAAATTATGATATGCCTGATTCTGCTGACACTTATCTTCACAGGGTAAGAAATGGTTAAATCCTTTTAGTTTGATTTCTATATATATATATATATATTGTGGCATACATGGTCTTTCCTTCTGACACCTCTTGTTCAATTGTTGCAGGTTGGTAGAGCGGGTAGATTTGGCACTAAGGGTCTAGCAATTACTTTTGTTTCTTCTGCTTCGGACTCCGATATCCTCAATCAGGTTGGTAGAGCTGGTAGATTTGGCATCGATGGTCTTGCAATTACTTCTGTTTTTTCTGCTTATTTGTTTGGTATTCATGTTTGGTGGTTTTGGATCATAATTTTCTTGGTCACTGATTGCAGGTTCAGGCAAGGTTTGAAGTGGATATAAAGGAACTCCCCGAGCAGATTGATACATCCACATACAGTATGTTTCATTGCACTTAATTGGGTTTTTGATTAATTGACTAGCTCATTACTGAAACAGCTTATGTTATATCATCGTCACTAAATTTGAATAGTATACTAACGGTTCTATAAATATTGTTATATGTAGTGCCATCATAGTTGGAGATTGAACAATACAAGCTGGGAAGTTTAAAGTGGGTGGCGATGTTGGGAGTGCTCTAGTCTATGTATTTTGTGGAAAATAGTTGTCATTTGGTGGCCTTGGAGAATCAGATCTATTCTGTGCTTTTACACTGCTTTGGAAGAGATTATAGCTTCTTATGACTTCGTTATTTTTGTATCAGAGAGTTACATAAGAAATTCTGTCATCAATCTGCTAGATTCGTAGACAACACAACTGGACATATTGTGTTTTACTGAAACTTTTAAGTCATTAAACTGTAGCTTTATTTTGACAGTAAGGATAATTTTTATTTTTGTAGTTTTGTCTCGATGGTATAAGTTGCGCTGCCATGATTTTCTGTTGATGTCAGCCCTTTCTCATGTTTGCAGATAGGATAGTGATGGATTTTTGAAATTGTTTTTCTAACTTCATGATGAAATGATGTGCATATGTGCTGTAATTGTTGCCACATTGTATTGTGATTTTCACTTGCTGTTACCTGGAGTCTCCTGCAACAAAGTGAAAAGGACTAGAATTCTTATGTAAGGAGTAATTATAGTTTGTGCGGATGTTATTGGTACCTGGATATCTGGGTTTAGAAATCTGTTAAAATTTGAAATCTCGGAGGGAGGAGATTCGGGGTGCACCATGATTTTTTATTGTGAAATTTGTCATTACAAAGCATTCAAGTGGTAGCATTCAATATTGTGGCTCATTGTGAAATTTTGCATGTAGGAGCAGTCATTTCATTCTAGGAGGAAACTAATAAAGTTGTGATTGGCATGCTTGTGTGTGCTAATAAAAGTGGATCGTGATATAAATATATTTTTTGTCTTCTGTATTTATGGTGGTATGACTTTGTATCAAATTAGCTAAGAGAGCAATACATGTTTTACTTATGAAAAATGATGAAAAATGACTTTCTAAAACAATTGTCAGTATTCCTATGTTGAAGTATGAATCAAGGCCTGAAAGTATCTTATTCACTTATAACGCAGGACTAGATGCATAGAAAATTATTCGTGTGACTTGGAAACATAACTGAAATGCTCTCTAAATGGATTAATCGTAGAAATAGTTTATTCAGCTTTGTCATATTTCAGATTCAAGTCTTAGGAAAGAAAAAGTGAAAAATGAGGAGTTTCCGAAAAAATGAAAACCAGAAAGGAGTTCAAGCATTGTCTATCTCGTGTAAACGCAAATGTTATCCTTGCCCAGTCTGGGCCACATTGAACAAAAATAGGAAAATTGGATTGGAAAGCATTTTCATATTAAAAAAACACTTAAAAGTGCTTCTTCAGAAAACTCTTTCAGATGCTTTTATAGAAAACGTTTTCTGCAGACACCTCTCTTTGATTTGGATAGACAACCTATGTAAGTG
Source organism: Litchi chinensis (assembly GCA_019925255.1). NCBI lineage: Eukaryota > Viridiplantae > Streptophyta > Magnoliopsida > Sapindales > Sapindaceae > Litchi > Litchi chinensis. Next base: position 42,340,225 of record CM034461.1, read on the forward strand.
ATGGATGTTAATTTTTCACAATCTCTGATCCATTTGTCTGTCTGTCTAGTCCTTAATGCTGCTACCATTACACTGAACTGTGCAACCATTAATTGTGACAATATAATATTAAAGCAAATAAACATAACCTTGGCCACATCTGAAGAACAGCTTCAATCCCAAATACGCCTCCTGTTTCATGCCTCTCAGACTGACACGCATTAGTTGAATTTCGATTGTATCATGGCCAGTGTCTTATTTGTCATATTTCATGCTTTTGTTGGAATTAAGTTGTTACCATGCATAGAAAAGATAGGGAAAAAAAAAAAAAAATCTTGGGATATGCATAACAAAAACTACAACCAAAAAGATCAATTAGTGATTCACTCTCTAATCTGCCGGTTTAGATGCTTTACACTATTAGCATGTCAAAAATTTTACTTATTAGATGCACTTACTACGTAGTTTTTTCTTTTGAGTTTACCTTTGTTGGTACATGTAACTTATTATCTCATCCATTACATACATTTAATATGTGCAGGTTACACTAAATCCAAAAAATTTTCCAAAATTCTTACATCCTACTCACTAAATCTATGTTGTGATTAACAAACCGACCATAATCACTGGGTTGGCAAAAATTACCAAAAAAAGTGTCAAGTATTAATCTCTATCTTCTTCTCTTTCTTTATCTATTTTAAAATTTCAAATGTACAATCGGTGCAGCCAAGCGCTGTATCAGTGAATTATTCAGTGGACATCTACAGTGATTTTAGTCAGGAGGCAAACAAGCCCATCGCATTATTGGTTGCGCAAAATAATATATATAGGTTGTAACAAAATTATATACCGAACCAAGTGTAATGACTGATTCTGTTGTTATATATACTTTTTATTGGAGATGTTCGTTTCCCAGAAAAATGTTGAGGAAAATGAAGTAATATCCACACTAATCTTTAATTTCCAATTTTGAGCTTTGCCTTCTGACTTGTGCTTAATAATGTAAATTTGATTAGGGCACGCTCATTATTTAATTTTGAGGAATTCAACGTAACTACCTAAGTTTGTTGCATGGATCCATCACCAATAATAACTTAAGTACCAGTTACCCCCTCTAAGGTTTACCAAAGTTTGTTGCATCGATCCATTAATCACCAATTAACACTAGTTACCCCATAAGGTTTATTGAAATATTGTTGTACAGGAAATTTTGGTTCAATCCCACCTATATCAAGGTGGGGAGGAATTTGGTTTATTTATGGGATTTTGACGAAAGTGCAGGGGCTTTATTAAATTAAATTTGTAATTTTCAATAGTTTTATTATTATGTTTGGTGTAGATTAGGATTAGATTGAAATAAAATTAATTTAAATATTTCATAATATATAAAATACTTAAAATTGATTTTAAAAAGATTCTTTAGAAAATTTGAAAAAAAAAATGAAGTTGGAATACTTATTTTCAAATCCATCAAATCTCAATATTTTGGTTAGAATGAACATTCCCATGAGTGACAAATTTGAGAGAGTTTGAGATTGGGTTTGAAATCTTACTTATTACTCTTCAAACATGAGATTTGAGAATTTGAGATATTTTGAATCTATATCTTTTTAGAATCTCATATTCCAAACATAACCAATAACATAATTTTAATCTAGCTAATGCCGAGTTTTACCAAATATGAGATAATAATTTTTTAATCTAATCTATTTCATTCCAATTTTGTATGTCAAGTATTGCCTAAAGTTAAACTCCCATGGAAGGCTCAATAAAGAGGGCAGAAATGGGAAAACCATGGGTGCTTTATATATATAAAAGAGTAATATTACACTATCTAAAAATTGCTTAAATTCATTATCTAAATATTAAGACAAGTTTACGTGTAATTATCATATCATTCCAATATTACGTGTCAAATATTGCCTAAAGTTAAACTCCTATGGAAGGCTCAATAAAGAGGGCAGAAATGAGAAGACCATGAGGGCGCTTCATATATATAAAAGAGTAATGCTACATTATCCAAAAATTGTCCAAATGATGTGATAAACTTATGTATAATTATCATATCATTAATACATCATTCCAAAATTAATATGGTAGCTATAAATCAGATTGCCACATCATTTAAGTAAAATTTTTGAATAAATTTTAAAAAGTGCAACATTATTTTATATTATAAAATCCAAAAACAAGCTAGTACTAACTAATTTAGTACTCCCTGAAATGATATTAGAGAACATTGGTCTGCACATGGATTCACTTTAGGTACTGTTTATAACTTTAGGTAGTGTTTGTAATTGCTTTTAAAACAAATTACATTTTTTTTCCTAACCATGCTCTTAATACTATGTTTAGATATTATAGCCTTATCATTTGGGCAATTTTGCAAAAAAAACAAATGTTAGATATTTCACACATAAATTGCCCAAATTCATTACACAAAAAATTGCTATACTACCCAAAAATTGCTTAAATTTATTGCTCAAATGATGTGATATGTTTATGTGTAATTACCACATCATTAATACATCATCACAAAATTAATGTGGTCGCTACAAATTAGTTTGTCAAATATTTAAACAAAATTTTTGGATAAATTTTTGGAAAGTACAGTATTATTGTATATTATAAAATCCACGAACAAACTAGTATTCAAATAATTTAGTACTCCTTGAAATGATATTAGAGAACATTGGATTGCACATGGATCCATTTTAGATACTGTTTAAAATTGCTTTTAAAACAAGTTACATTTTTTTTTTTCTAACCATGCTCTTAATACTATGTTTAGATATTGTAGCCATATCTCTCTCTCTCTCTCTCTCTCTCTCTCTCTCTCTCTCTCTATCTATATATATATATATACACACACACACACACACACACAGAGACACAGAGATAAGAAGAGGCTCTATTGTTCATATTCACATATAATGGTGCGGAACTCTTCACTCTTATATCATTAGTAATCATCCTTAGCCCCTTCATGCACTTGAATGTGCGAAATCTGACATTTGTTTTTAGGTTTTTGTACACAGTATTTTCTTGCCAGCATTTTCATTTTTTGCATAGTTACATCTAGTTTCATCAGCAACGGAGAAAGTAAAGGTACTTTTAACGTGGTTGATTATGGTGCAGTTGGAGATCGCAAAACCAATGATTCTACAGTAAATTAGTTCGTCACTCCATCATGAGATTTTATTTCATGTTATTCTTTTCGTTCTCATAATATTCAATTATAATGTAAGACTTAATCGACTTATAATGGTAATTATGTGTCCAATGCATGAAAGGCCTTTTTGAAGGCAGGGAATGCTTTGTGTGAAGCTACAGATGAACCAACACTTGAAATACCAAAGGGAAAAACATTCCCGTTACATACTGTTAAATTTGAGGGGCCTTGCAAGTCACAAAATGTCCAAGTTGAGGTAAAGTATATAATGGAGAGTGTGCCTAGTGGTAGGGCTACTTTATCATTTCTTTTGCTTCTTGTTTATTAATGAAGCAACACGTATATATGCATTGTCTAGAATATCTTTATTCATATCTCTCAATTTGTTTCAAATATGTCAGCTGAATCATATCATTGCTCAATCAGTACTTTAGATTATGCAATTCTGTATATTTTCTAATTATTAATTAATTAATGATAACACAGACACACATTTTCAACCAAGGAAGAGGTCCAGTAGCGCCATTGCCTCTCTTTCTGTCATAAAAACAAAAGTTTCTGATTCCGTCACAATCTACATCAACCTTTCTTCTTCTTCTTCTTCTTGTTCCTTTTTTTTTTTAATTAATTAATTAATTTTTTTAATGGTGGGAAGTAAGAATTAAATTTATAGAAAACTAATCATATCTTATATTTTAGAACAATGGTGAGACTTAAATTATTAACCTCTTAGGATCAAAGATAGTGCTCAAGTGTTTTTATTAAAGGATGGTATGCTAAATTGACCTGATTTTAATAAAGAAAACAATACTAAATTTAAACCCAAAATCAATTTTACCTTCCTACATTTGCTCCATGAAACCACAGTTGATGAATACTCATGCTTTTATTTGTTTTCTTTTAACTTTTTCATAATTTTCAATGAGGACAGATTTTAGGGAATATTATTGCCCCCAGATCAATGAAAGCCTGGAGAATTGGGCGACTCTAATTTCTGGCTAGGCTTCTATGGAATCCAGGGTCTCATCATACGTGGATCAGGACCAATCGACGGCCAAGGTTCTATTTGGCGGCAGGTATATATATAAAACCATTAATTGCGGTGTTCATTTCTAATCATGTCTTTAAGGTGATAATAATTCTAATTTTATCTATTTTCAGGAGGAACGTAGCAAGAGACCAAGTGTAATTAATTTCTTTGATTATTGAAGGTTACATGAATTAATTCATCGCATAATTATAAGCCTACATATAGGTGTGTGTGTGTTATTGTAGGCACTGTCCTTGTACAAATGCAACAATTTTGATGTAAGTGGGTTCACCATTCGTAACAGTCCAAAAATGCACATGGCAATAAAACACTGCGATGGTGGATCCATCTATAATATTCACATACTGGCACCTGATGAGAGCCCTAACACGGATGGAATCGACCTTTCCGACTCAGAACAAATTCATATATACTATTCGTTAATCGAAAATGGTAAACTAATTTGGATCGCCTTCTTCACAATTTGTTGATGTTTGTTATCACATTGTATTGATAATGACTGATCGGACAACGACCCGCAACTATGATAATTTTTAAAAATACATGTGTTATATTCTAACAGGTGATGACTGCGTCGCAGTCAATGGTGGCTGCTATAATGTCAACGTCACTGGGATTGCATGTGTACCTGGTCATGGTATTAGGTTTATCATAACCCTCATTTGGCTTTCTGATAATTATTATAGAATTCAGATAAATAACGAGTTTTGTTAACTTACTAATTTAGATATAAAATTCTTCAATACTAATGGTTGGACTGTTTATAAAAATAAAGGTAGACCCACTACAAGGTGAGGGGGACACGTGGCGCCCCCACTCCCCCCAACCCCTCCCCACCGTGATTGGGATTGCATGTGGACCTGGTCATGGAATTAGGTTTATCAGAACCCTCATTTGGCTTTTTGATAATGATTCTAGAATTCAGATAAATAATGAATTTTGTTAACATACTAATTTAGGTATAAAATTCTGCCGCACCTTGCAATGAGTTCGCCCCAGTCTTTACAAACAATCCAAAAATTATTATAAAATTATTGTACTGCTGTGTTTTTGAAAACATCATATTGATTTTTTTTTCTTTTTTTCCTGTTTTAAAGCAGCAAGAGAGAACAGATTGTCGTACCACTGCATAAAGGAGAAAACCATAAAGCAGAGCAAATTAATTAAATTTAGGAAAGAGAATCTAGAGAGATAGGAGAGAAAATAAAATTAATTAATAAAGCAAAATGTATAAAATTCCCTGAGGTAAAACTTTAAAGATTCATAGTTAAAGTTTAATTTTTATAACACAATGCCCCCAAATCATCAGTGTCTGTTAGTCAATGTTTAGTTGACCAAGGGTAATTTCATCATTTAAAAATTTATTTTATTTATAAAAAATTAAAAAAAAATATTTTTTTTTTAATGATTCAATATCTCTATAATAAATTAAAAAAAAAAAAAACTGGAAACCTAGAACTTTCTGGGTTCCCATGAACATCATTGGTCCCAGATGATGTCTGGATTCGTAAGAAAAATACAAAAAAAAAACAAATACAACTGGTTCCCAAACTAAACAAAAGAAACTCAGAATTATCATCATCATCAACTTCATCTCAGAATACCATCATCAACTCCAAAACTCTACTTGAAAACCAAACTCAAACTATCTCAGAATCATCATCATCAACAACAACAAATCAAACTCAAACATAAACACAAGAATCATCACAAAAAAAATCATCAATAAATCCAGACATCTCTGGGTTCGACAAACTCAGATCTGGGTTCAACGAACCCAGAAGCTCGTCTGGGTTCGTCGAACCCAGACGGGTTCGTCTGGGTTCGACGAACCAAGATCTGGGTTCAATGAACCCAGACGAGCCCAAATTTGGGTTCGTCGAACCCAGATGTCCCTGGTTCAGAAGAAGAAGAAGAAGAAGAAGAAGAAGAAGAAGAAGAAGAAGAAGAAGAAGAAGAAGAAGAGGCTGGTTAAGGTCTCTGGTGGAGAGAGAGAAAGAGAGAGATGTTTTAATTATTTTTATTGATTTATTATTTTATTTTAATAATATTTTAAATTATAATTTTAAATTATTTTACACAGTAAGGGTATTTTGGTCTTTACAAGTCAAAAACCAGTCAACCGTTTGATTTAACCATAGTTGACTGTTAACTTGGGGTCATTGTGTTATAAAAGCTAAACTTTAACTATGAGTTTTTAAAACCTTACTTTAGGGGAGTTTTGTGTATTTTGCTCTAATTAATGATGGATAAGAGGAAAAAAGAAAAAATGAATAATATATAAACTTATTAAATCCAAGTCATCCAAGTCTCATAGATCCAACGGTTACCAAATCGTATTAAATATTGTGACATAAATTATGTCTCTCAATCCCTTATGTGGGCGTGTGTTAATAACATGTGAGACATATTATTAAGAGTGATTGAATACATTAATTCTAAGAGGTATAGGTTTTAAGTCTTGTCATTATTGTAAAACGCAAATTGGGGTTGGAGAGGGAGGGAGGATGGGACACTATTTAGCTTATAATCTATTAAGAATGGTTGAATACTTTTATTGATTCTAAAATATCTAGGATTTAAATCTTATTATTGTGGGAGGAGGGAGACATTATTTATTTATAATTTATTATAAGTGATTGAATACTTCTATTAATTCTAAAAAGTCTTGGATTTAAGTTTTATCATTATTTTAAAACATATATTATGAAAAGTTTTTTTTTAAAATTTAATCTTTCTTTCCTGCCATAAAATTAAAAAAGAAAATGCTAAAGATATTTTTTAATTATTGACGCAATCTTATTGCCACGGCAGAAAGAAGGGGTCCACAGTACCGATGCCACTCCTGTCACTTCCAGAAATTAAAAATCTTTCATAATATTTGGTAATCTTTTCATTTTGGCTCCCCCCTATTTTGACGTAATGATCTTTCTAGCTCTGTCCTGCTAACAATAGATTAAGTTCGCCAATTTAAATAACAAGTGCAATACTGTATTAAGACCCAAAATCGTGGATTTTTTTTATTTTTAAATGTTTGATGAATACTAAAGTTTTTCGTTTTATATTAACATTTTCATAATTGCTATTCAGCATAGATTTTAGGGAATGTCATAGCCCCCACATCAATTCGAGACCGGGGAGGTCTCAACTCTCACTACGACTGGCTATGCTAAGTCCCCCACCTCATCATGCATGGATCAGGAACAATCGATGGCCAAGATTCTATTTGGTGGAGGGTATATCTATACATTATTCTATAAATAAGTAATACCGATCTCATTCCAATGGTTAAGGTAGTAATTACTCTAATTTTATCTATTTTCAGGAAAATCGTTACAAGAGACCGAGGGTAATTAATTTCTTTGATTCTGGAATGTTATATGAAATAATTCGTCCTATAATTATAAGCCTATATATGTGTGTGTTATTGCAGGCAATGTACTTCCACAGCTGCAGCAATTTTGATCTAAGTGGGTTCACCATTCGTAACAGTCCAAAAATGCACGTGGCAATAAACCACTGCAATGGTGGATCCATCTATAATATTCACATACAGTCACCTGCTAACAGCCCTAATAGGGATGGAATCGACCTCTCCTACTCAACAGATATTCATATATGCGATTCCTTAATCGAAAGTGGTAACTAATTTGGATCTCCTTCTTCACAATTTGTTAATGTTTGTTATCACATTTTATATTGTTAATGATTGATCCGTGAATGACCCACAATTATGATAATTTTTAAAAATATTATATGGTTACATGTGTTATATTTCTAACAGGTGATGACCGCATTGCAATCAATGGCGGCTGCTATGATACCCGCGTTACTGGGATTGCATGTGGACCTGGTCATGGAATTAGGTTTATCAGAACCCTCGTTTTGATTATCTATCTAGTTCAGATAATAGAACTGAATTTCATATAATTCCCATTCTAGCCATTTGATTTTCACAAACATAGTGATTAAACTGATAATTCTTCATAGAATATATAGACGCTTTGAAATAATGCCAAATAATTAATAGCTATTTTAATTAGAAATATCAAGCTTTCAATTAGTTTTGATTGTTTATTATAAATAGAAGTGCAAAAAATACTAATAGTACATTACTGAGGGTAGTTATGCCTCATCCTTTAAAATTCTGATAAACTCAAATTAGAACAGGATTCTTGTTTCGTTTGAACATGAAGTTACACTTAAATGAGTAATGACCGAATTATATGCTTCATATTCGCGTATAGTGTGGGAAGTCTAGGGGATGGGGGAGAACCGGATCAAGTGCAAGAAGTGTACTTTCGGAACTGTACTTTGAATGGAACTTAACATGGAGCAAAAATCAAGACCTTTGAGGTAACAATAATATTTATTATGTCAACTACTAAAAATCAATTCATTCAGCGTATTCCTTGATCCTTGAAGCATTAAGAATGTCTTTTGAAAATAAGTATTCTCTATCAATTTTTTATTTGCGTTAATATTTTTATACGAGAAATTTAAATTTGAATGATATATAAGAAAGAAAAATGAAACAATCTTGATCATCTACTATATATTTTTTATGATGATGTATTACTAAATTATCAAATGATTAACAAAAAAATGATGACAAAATCCTTACTTATCATTTAAAGTTAGTTATTGAACATTTTTGTGCTTTAATTTGTCAAATCTTTTCATCTATAGTACTTTTTCAAGGAGGTTTGGGATATGCTAGGAAAATTACATTCGAGGAAATTAGGCTTAGTGATTGTAAAAACCCATTTATTATTAACCAACATTATTGGTTACATGTACACCAAAATTTGAGGTAAGATGGATGATGTTATAGTAAATTTTAGTATAAATTTCTTAGATCGTAGCTTTGAATTAATGAGACGTTCCAAATATTATATTTTCTATTTTTTTTACCCAAATTCTGTAGCAGTAAGTGATTCGACATTCACTTCTGCATGTGCATGGGACTTCGGCCAGTGAACAAGCAATCACATTGGATTGCAGTAGCGCGACTGGTTGCTTGAACATTGTGATGAACTAAGTCAACATAACTTCATCAAATCCCGTATTTAAGGTTAATGCCGTCTGCAACAATGCCCATGGAACCGCTGATTCCACCACACCTGATGTCCCTTGGCTTTCAAAAGTCAGCCACCATGCCCCTGGACCACAAGATCCACCACAACTGAGACACTAAAATCAGAGAAAACTATTGACACAAAGGTGAGATGCGAACCTTTAACCTCTTAGAATTAAAGAAAGTGTTCAACTACTCCTATTAAGGAATGATGTGTAAAAGTTTTATCTAGGATCACATATATATTGATACTGTAAAGTCTATGAACTGCTCTGCTGAAATAAATAATTGATAATATATCAATTTTCCAAAAATTTCTTCTCCCTTTTACCTTAATTATTTGAATCTTTTACTATTTCTCTCTTGCAATCTATTTGTTTAATCGCAAAAAATTCAAGATTTGCAAATTTATATCAATAGGCCTTAGTGCATCACACCAAATGTTGACTAGGGATAACAAATTTGACATAATTTTTGGAAGTTTTGCAATCCATTAATGAAGTTATCATCGTTTCAATTAAATTACCAGTAATGATCTGAAATATAGTTGAGAGATGACTATTTTCAATACAACATGATTTGAATTAATTTGCAGAGTCACTTGTTTGATCTTCAATGTACAGATACATTAAAGATTTTCTCCATTTGAAATAAACAAGATGCATTACAGAGCAGAAAATTGTACTAACAGTTGGTAAAGAGAAAAAAAATATATTTTATCGAATGGAGCACATCAACACAAGATTTGCATATCCATACTTCGGAAGAAAATCTCCAAAATGAGATGCAAAAGAAGACATAAAGTAGGCAAACCGAAGGCAACTGTGTAGATATAAGGAGCTCATAGACAATGGAGAAGTACTTCGCATGTATCTGCTGATTATAAGGACGAATTGATTTGAATTATAGCAATTTTAAATTTTTGAGCCATTGTACGTATTGCCATTTTCATAATTAATATTTGCATACTATTAATTTTATCAAAATTGATAATATGATTTGTAATCACTACATCATCAATGAGTAAGTATTCAAAACTTAATCTAAATTTATTATCTAAATGATGTGTCAAACTTATTTATAATAATCACAACATCAATACATTATTTCACAATTATATAGGTGTTATAAATTAGCTTGCTATATGCAAAAAAATTTGGATGATAAGAAAATAATTATTTTCTACCTAATGGGGCACATTAGCACAAGATTTGCATAGTCATAAAATCACAAGTCGGAAGAAAATTTCCAAAATGAGATGAAAAAAAGAGATAAAGTAGGCAAACCGAAGGCAACATAAGAAGAATTCGGAGACAATAGAAAAGTGCTTCACACGTATCTGCTGATTATAAGGATGAATTGATTTGAATTATAGTAATTTTAAAAGTTTGTGCCATTACGTGTATTGCTATTTTCATAATTAATATTTGCATACTATTGATTTTGTCAAAATTAGGGGTCATTTATTTTTGTTTGAAATTGAACAGTACTAAAATTTATTGAAGATATGAATAATGATTAAAACGCGAAATCTGAATAATATATATATATATTTTCTCCTTATCTTTAATATATTGTAATTTTATTTGTTTTTTAAAATTAAAATTATCTAAAAATGAGTAATTTGATATTTATATTCTTTTTACTATTTATTGTTATGTAATTTTAATTAATTTGATACAAAAAATAGAAAATAATTAATTTAATAAATTTTAAAATTTTTTTATGAACATATTAATAATATTTTATTCGTATTAAAATATGATTAAAAGTATAGTATAATTAATGATATCTACATATTTAAGAAAGTAATTAGAAAAATAAATGCTTGAATTGTAAATTAAAATACGGTAATTTTGGGGGTGTATTCAGTCTAAAGTTTACTAGAGTTTGATATATATATTTTTTAAATAATAGATTTTGGTGGAATTTACGAATTCTATAGACTCCACATTGATTTTGTTAGAACTCTTTATAAAATCTCGAGGAGATTAGTAAAATTTGTTATAAACTTTTTTTTTTTCATAAAATTCACTTTAAGCTCCATTCAAATCCATCATTTTAATTAAATTTATGAAATCAATGACTTTTTGAATACATATATAATATGTTTACTTGCTAAATTGGGGAATAAGAATTAGAAATGAGAATAATTAATAATGTTTACTTGCTCTAAAATTTTTTCATAATGAGAATAAAATGGTAAGTCCCACATGATTTTGAGGTTGTAGAATGAGAATCTCATTCCCCTCATCCTACTTGGGAATTCCATTCCTATTCCTCTTTCCAAATTAAGAAACTTTTATACCCTTATTAAATGGAGTTATGGAACTTTTTTGAAAGTTATCCTTTTATTTTTTGTTCTTTTTTGTTCTATAGATTACATGGTAGGTCCCACATGATTTTGTGGTTGTAGAATGAGAATCTCATTTCCCTGATTATACTTGGCAATTCCATTTCCATTCTCCTTTCCAAATTAAAAGACTTTTATACCCCTTATTAAATGGGGTTGTGGAACTTTTTTTTAAGTTATTCTTTTATTTTTTGTTCTTTTTTGTTCTATAGATTATAGGGTATGTTTTGTTATTAAATAAAATTTTTCATTTTTACAATATTGTTGGGTTATATAAAAGTTCAAAAATAATCACACAATCAATAATCATAATAGTTACGATAATGGAGCCTAGCATAACTCTTACAAGGAAAGTTTATATATATATATATAAAATAAAAATGGCCACTATATTCTTATTCGAAAAATAATATAATATTATAAAACTTTTGTTTAAAAAAAAAAAAATTATAATGTGATTTCATATATTATGGATAGTTTGAAATTCTTTAACATTAACACAAATAAAAAGTAAAATATATATACACAATAAACTTATAATAATATTATTAAGAAATTTTTTTTTTTTTTTTATGGAGTATAAAATATTGCTAATCAAGGACATTTTTGTAACTTGTAATTAATTTATTCTAATTCTAAAGTAAAGTAAACAGTTCAATGAGAATACTACTTATTCAAATTTCTATTCCTACAATTGAAGTAAATAACTTATTCTGATTTGATTTATCATTTCAATTTCAAATCATTCTAATTTTAGTTCATTATGATTCTCATTTCGATTCCTACAATTGAAGTAAATACACCACTAGATTTTATTGTATTTCATACAAATTTGAATTAAATACACCTAAATTTTATTGGATTCCATACATATCTAAATTAAATACACTTAGGTTTTAATAGATTTCATATAAATCTAGATTGAATATAATACACCTAGATTTCAATGGAATCCATTTAAATCTGGATATATTGCGTACACTAAACTTTTAAAATACTTTAAATTTTAATAAAATATTAAATTGAACACACTCTCCTTAATTTCAAGATAATTTGAGGTGAAATATATTTAGGTTTTTATTTTCAAGTATATTTTCGTAAGTATCAAGAAAAAAAAAAGAAATTTTGGGTGATATAAAATTAGGATAAATTTAAAAATATATTATTTTGAGGAAGCTAGAGTTAGATATAATAATTTAAATATCTTTTAGTGATTTGTTATTAAAATTAAAGTGATTTTTTTTTTCAGTTGTTTTTCCCATTGTACCGATTGGGGGCATTTGTGGTGAAGACTAGAAAGTGAGTTATTTATTAGCCAATCATTCTTCTTATGACTAGATCCAATCATATGTTCCCTGCAAAAAGGAAAGGAAAAAGAATTTCATCTACTTCCTTTCCGGAAGGGAGGATTAGGAAAATCTTATTAATTGCAACTTTTTCTAGACCTTCAGAAAAAGTATGAAAAAAAAAGAAAAAAGATTTGAAAAAAAAAAAGAAAAAAGATTTGAATGATACGATCCTTTTATCACCTTAGAATGAAATGAAAGAGGCGATCTTTTAGTTCTAGGTATGTGAAGATATATTGTAAAGTACTCCATTCTTTTTCCCATTGAGGCTAAACCTAAACCCATGCTTAACAGATAACTATTCATACACTTATAAGGGAAATATGGATTATCGATAAGGTAGTTTTAAGTATTTTGATCATTTAAAAAAACAAACAAAAATAACTTGATAGGTGCAATTTAATACCATTAGGTTATAAGTGAAAAAAACAAACGATCCTTAGTAATCTTATTTGTATTTATGACATCATCAAGGAGTAATTATAAAAAATTTTATCCTAATGATGTGACAAACTTTTTTGTAATAATCACGACATCAATACATTATTTCACAATTAATGTAGGTGCTACAAATTAGTTTGTTATCTTATTTGGGCAATAAGTTTAGATAAAATTTAACATTATACTTTCCAAATTATATATATAACTTCTATAATTAGTGTCTCTTAATTTGAAAAGGTTAAAATGAATCAATCAAATTCATTAATTGTATTCTTTCTTCCAAAACAAATTTTTCCTCTTATTTAATTCAAATGTAATAGATGAATTTGATTGTTTTAAGGGACATTAACCATAGAAGTTCTATTATATATATATATATATATAAAGAAAATTGCAGCAAGGGTATTAAATAGGTTCTTGCACCCTTTGTGTGTGTATATATATATATATATATATATATATATAAGGAAAATTATGGCAAGTGAATTAACAAGGTTCCTGGACCATATATATATATAAAAGGAAAATTAGGGCACCACAACAAAACAATGCATTAATATTGGACTATTCATACCAAGCACTAAAAGCCCGGTATGGATAATCAATTATAATAACAAAAAAATTGAAAGAGGGATTATCCATATCGGGTTGCATGACGCTCGGTATGGATAATCGATCATCCATACCGGGCATCATGCCGCCCGGTATGGATAGGAAATGAAATTAATAAAATAATTATTTTTTTAATTCATACCGAGCACTAAACTCATCCAGTATGGATAATTAGGATTATCCATATCGGACGAGTTGGGTACTTGGTATGGATAATCCATTTTTAAAAATTTTAAAATTAATGAATTATCCATATTGGGTGGTTGACCGGCCCGGTATGAATTGGTCCATAATCTATACCGGACAGGTTGGGTGACTGATATGAATTAAAAAAATATATATATTATAATATCCATACCGGGCGTCCACTCTATCCAGTATGGATAATCCATACCGGGAGGGTCGAGCACCCGGTATGGATATTATGGATAATCCATACTGAGCGGGTTGGATGCCCAGTATGGATTATCAATTTATTTAAAGTAAAAGGATTATCCATACCGGGTGTTCGACTCGTCCGGCATGGATAAAGTGGGTATTAAAATACCTGCTTGTCGACTGTGACCCTCATTTCCTTCATTTTCTTTCTCTCTCTATCTCTTTCTCACTCATTCTCTCTCTACAAACCTTTGCCGTTGTTGGCGTCACTTGGTCGCCGCTCCGGTTGCTGTCCGACATCGCCGTTGTCTCACTTCGTCACCGACTCGCCAGTCAGCGGTATTTTCTTCTTCTCTTCTCCTTCTCGCGCAGTTTTTCTTCTTCTTCGGTCTCCTTTTCTTTTTTTACAATCCATTTTCTTCTTCTTTGCTGATTGTTCTCATTTTCTTCTTTTTCAGCTTCTTTGTCTTTATATTGTTGTTCTTGCTTAGGTGAATAGGACTACCAGACTACCGTTCGACTGTCGGAGCGGTAGTCCAGCCGTTACCATTTTTTTTTTTTTCAATTTCTTACTTTATTTATTTATTTTTATAGCTTACTCACCCATTTAGTGCTCTTTTGGGAACGTTATTTTGCAGATTGGATCCTCCTACGCTGTTTTAAATTATTTGTCGAAGAGGTATGAACTTTAATATGGTAGATTATGTTTGAAATGTTGAATTTGAAATTATTACGTATAAATATTTATGATTTTGAATTTTGGATGATGATATGACGTATATATGATGTTTGCGTGAAAATTTATGAGTTGGAGTTTTTGTTTAATTACATTTTGAAGTATTGAATAGAATCCATATTGATTCTTGAGTTAGTCGTAAAAGCATATAATTTTTTTGTGGTGTTATTAGTGATTATCATAGTAAAATTAAATATTGTTTTATTGAATATGAAACTTGAATAGCGGAAGTGTGGTATTTACTTATTTGTTTGAGAAATTTCATGTTTACTAGATTTCAAATTGAGTTATTAAAAAGTAGACCTGATATTGTAAGATAATTAAATATGATTTATATGAATATGATCATGAATTCATTTTCAAAGATAATAAATAAAAATGGATAAATAAATGTTATTAATTATTCATTGGTGTATATTGATTCATTATTTAGAACCTTAATAATTTAATATAGTTTAACACTATGTTGTTACATGTTTTGTTTTTTAGCATTAAATGCTTTTAGATGGATAAGGAGTGATTAAAATTTTCAAGGTTAATATTCTAAACTCATTAAATTGAGGCCTAAGATTTAAACTTGTAGTATTTTTAACAATTTCTTCTGTCATTTTTCAACTTATAGAGTGTCAAAAGAATATAAGAAGAGAGCTAAAAAATTTGTTGAGGTTGCGAACAAACATTCAATAAATTTTGGTTTCATCCTTGCCCTTGTATAAAATGTCTCAATGGGAGGTATCATGACACTAAGATAGTGTATGAGCACTTAGTTTATTAATGAGATGGATCCCCAGTATACAACTTGGTTCATACATGGGGAATCCCTAAAAACTTCCACACCTATTGAAAACACTTCCAATACATTTAGAATGTATAGTGATGCAAATCTTGAAACTCATTGTAATGTTGAACCTGATGTTGAAGTAAGAGAGGAAGATATGACTGCTACTTTGGAAGATGTTGAAACTCCTTTATATGAAGGTTGCTCAAAGTATACAAAATTATCGACTATTGTAGCTTTATATAAACATAAAGCTACTTATGGTCTATCCGATAAGGGGTTTGATGAACTTCTTAATATCATTTGAGATATGTTGCCATCAGATAATGTTCTACCGGAATCATTGTACTTAACAAAAAAATTGTTAAAAGTGTTTGATTTAGGGTATCAGAAAATCCATGCATGCATAAATGATTGTTGTCTATTTAGAAATGAATTGGAGCATCATGAAGAATGTCCAAAATGTGGTGTTTGTAGATGGAAAGTAAATGAAGTTACGAAAAAAATTCATAAGGGAGTACCGGCTAAAGTACTTCGATACTTTCCAATCATACGGTGGTTTAGGAGAATGTTTACATCAACTGAAATGACTAATGACTTGAAATGACATTCTACCTATACAAGCCAAGATGGAAAGATTCATCATCCCCGTTGATTTTGAAGCTTGGAAGACTATAGATAGGAAATTATCATCTTTTGCTTCAGAGCCACGCAATTTGAGGTTGGGTTTAGCTGCGGATGGATTTAATCCTTATAGCAACCTAAGCACATCTTACAGTTGTTGGCCAGTGGTGTTAGTTACATACAATCTACCTCCCTAAAAATGTATGTCGAAAGAAAATTTGATGCTAACATTATTGATTCCAGGAAAAAAATAACCCGGGAATGATATTGATGTATACTTGTAGCCACTTGTCGAAGATTTGAATGAGTTATGGCACTCGGGAGCACAAGTGTATGATTCATCTACTAAGTTCACATTCAACTTAAAGACTATCTTAATGTGGTCTATAAATGATTTCTCTGCTTATGGAAACTTAGCAGGATGTTGTGTGAAAAGTGAATATGTTTGTCTTATATGTGGGTTGAATGTACATTCACAAAGATTGAAATACAGTAATAAACATGTGTCTATAGGTCATCAGCGGTTTCTTTCAAAAAATCATGCTTTTCGAAAGAAAAAATCGTGTTTTAATGGGAAAGAAGAAATGGATGATCCTCCGGAGATTCTTAATGGTAAACAAGTTCGAATTGCATGTGCGGAAGTTGAAAATGATTGGAGAAAGAAAGTAAAAGGGAAAAGGAAAAGAAAAAGGTATCCTATATGGAAAAAAAAGATCGATATTCTTTGATCCTCCGTATTGGAAGATAAGATTTTTAAATCAATAGATAATGTAAAGTTTTCTATTATATTTAGCATTTCCTTAAATTTAGCATTGTTGATTTTTACAGGATTTATGCTTGCATCATAGCTTAGATGTGATGCACATTAAAAAAAACATTGGTGAGAGTGTTGTTGGTATGTTGTTGGACATTCATGAAAAGACTAAGGATGGTGTTAATTCTCGTAGAAATTTGGAAGACATTAGGGTTAGGCAAGACCTTCATGCAAAGAGAATGGAGATAAACTGTATTTACCTGTAACACTACACATTCTATCAAAGGTAGAAAAACAAAATTTTTATAAAAGGTTGTTCAATTTAAAGCTTGAAGTTGCAGTTACTATGTGTATGCTTGAACGTTATTTCCCTCCTTTTTTTGATATAATGGTCTATCTTATAATTTATCTAACAAGATAAACTCGCTTATATGGACATGTTTAATATCGTTGGATGTACCATTTTGAAAGGTTATTCTTATACTATTCTTCACATATGAATTAATATTAATGATATCCACACATTTCATTTACTTTTATATATTTATTTTATAGATTTATGAAGGTATTAAAAGGATATGTAAGAAATTATGCACAACCAGAGGGTTGCATAGCAGAATGCTATTTAACCGATGAATGTATGCAATTTTGTAGTAGGTATGTACCACAAGCAGCAGATGTTGGTGAGAAGCACAATAGAAATGAAGATATTGTGTTTCAAAATGTAGTGGAAGGACATCCCACATCTACACCGACATTAAAAACGATTTCTACGGACATGCTACAGATTACACATATGTTTATACTGTTGAATAGTGCATTAGTGGAGTCATATATTAAGTAAGTGATTTAAATTGAAGTTGAATATAGTAGAAATATTAGTTAAAATTACTAACGTTATACTTATTTGGTCATGTTGTTATTTATATAAATATTTTATTAGCATGCACCTGGAAGAGCTTCAACAATTAGATCCCAATCTGTTAAGTAGACCAACCTTGTTGTAAATGACACATATTAGAGAATTTCCAACATGGTTAAGAAATAAGGTGAATTCACTAACTTATACGTTAATAAGTTGATGTATTTACTTTAGTTTTTTGTCCTTGAAAATCTAAATCGTAATCTCCCAACTTTAAAGCTTCTAGCACTTGGACCAAGTACGTAAGTCACATGCTATTCAAGCTATGTTGTGAATGGAAAACGATACTGCATAAAAAGTAGTGAGAAAACTACACAAGATATTGGTGTTTCCCTGGAAACAAAAATTGTTTGTAATGAAAGAGATTATACTCAAGTTGTCAAGAAAATGGTTTACTATGGAGTTTTAAAGAAAATACTTTTATTGAATTTTTTAGCATTTCGTGTTCCATTGTTTAGATGTGATTGGATGGGTAGTGCGAATGATGTTAGAGAAGAAGCTGGGTTTACACTAGTTAATTTTAGTCCACGTGAAAATAAATAGGATAGAGATCCTTTCATTTTAGCCTCACAAGCAACACATATGTTTTATTTTAGGGAAAATGATAACTCTAATTAGTATGTTATCCTAAGAGCACATCCGAGAGGTTTTCATGATCTAGAGAAGTTTGATGAGCATGCTTACATGAAAACTACACCGTTAGATGTGTCTGAATTTGACACTAGTATGGATGATAGTGAGGATTATGCTTGGATAGATTGTGAGGAATTGATTGTAAACATGTAATGTTGATGAATGTGATCATATTTTCATATTTTATTTCCAATGTGTGTGTATATATATAGTTTGTGTTTACATTTGCGTGAAGACATAGTCTTTAAAGTGATTGGATATGTTGTGAAATTACTTTGCTATTTACATTGTAGGTGAACTAAATTTTTGATAAGGTCAAAAAACAGGAAAAACTCTGTCAAAATTTATATAAAATGGATTGACTTTATATCAATAATTTTATATATTGATAATGTTATCCATGAGTTTGCTACTAATATATGTTATTTCCATAATATTTTCAGATGTCGACTGAAGGAACATCGACTGGTCAATCTTCAGGTAGCTCCAGTGGAGAGAAAAAAAGAAAAGGAAGAGATCTCAACCGCTTGGATTATGAGAAAATGGCCAAGGTCAAAGCCATAGAGATACAAATTAATGAAGTTGGATAACCAATTAGAGAAAATTTGGTGATCTACAGTCCAGGTTGTGGAGCCATTGCAGCTCAGATGATACCTATAACTTATAGTAGCTGGGATAAGGTATCACAATCTTTAAAAGATACAGTGTGAGAGAATATAAAAGTATATACTGGTTTCATTTATTTATAATATCAATATTACATATTTATTTTTGCAACATATGTAATTACTTTTAAACAATTTATAACTGCAGTTACGACTTGGTACGAACGAGTCAATAAAAGTTCATATGTTAAAATCAATAAATGAGTGTTAGAGACACTATAAAGGTAGAATAACAAAACAAATTAGAGATATTCCCCCTGGTCCCGATGCACATAGAAGATATGAAATGCTAAAACCAGCTAACGTTAGTGATCAAGATTGGACAACATTTGTCAATCAATGATTGTCTCTAGAATTTGTGGTAATCTTATAATTCATATTCGCAACTTGGCATGAACACTAACGTTTACTGGATTTTGATAAAATTTTACAATATTTGAGGATACTAGTAAGTATTATAGTGAGTTGTCAAAGAAGAATCGTACCTCACATATATCAAATTGTAAAGGAATAACATGACTACGAGAAGATTTGATAAGAGTTTAATATATTGTGATGATTGTATTACATGTGTATAGTTTATGTTTTTCGAACTTGTATATACTTTTGTGGATATCAATATCAATGTTAGAGAGTGAAAAAAGTGGCTATGAATGAAGATCCCGAAGTCGATAGAGTTGAAATTTGGATAGCCAATCACAAGCACAAAGATGGAAGTGCGGTGAATGAGGAAATTACTGATAAAATTGTATGTTACGTTATTTTGATCAATTATTGTGTTTATTGTATTATATAATGTGTATAGTTTTTTTAATGATAATATCATGTGACATCATTTATAGGCACAAATGGAGTCACTACATCAAGAAACTCAACATTCACTTGGAAATGATGCTATCTCACAAGTTATGGGTAAAGAGCATCGAGGTAGAGTTCGAGGAATGAGTCATGGTGTAACACCATCTATTGTACAAGCATCTGTGGTTGGTAAACAAAGTTTTGCACAATATCAACAACATGTCGATGGTGAGATGACAACCATGAAGCAAACAATTGCTAATTTGACAAATTTGCTCATGACTCATTTGCCCAACATAGATCAAGCTTAAGTATTGACATCTATGCCTCCCACCCAACTTGTAAACACCTAAACTCCTTTATAATTTGTTTATTTATATTTTTTGGTACTTTTTGTATTTCGTTTTTTCATTTTCATGTTTTCTTATAAGTGGATGTAATCATTTTTTCATACTTTTTTGCTATGTCTGTGTTTGTAAATATATATATTGTTTGCGTGAAATGTTAGTAAGAAATATTGTTTTGGTTGAATCGATTGTCAAATATTTGAGAAGTTTGATAAAATTGCAGGGGAATTAAATTTGTTGTAAGTTTGAAAAATATGAGAAACTCTGTCAAAATTTGTATAATCTTAATCGAGTTTATATGCATTGTTTTATACATTGCGTTTGTTGTCTACATGTTTTCAAATAAGGGTTCCTATATTTTTTTTTTCCTTGATATCCATGTTTCCTAATAATAATACTATTTGTTGTTTTCGTAGCACAATATTCAAGTGGCTCAAATCTTATGGGATCTAGTAAAAATGTTCAATTTGTTGAACCTTCAGCTAAGGTAAAATATATGTTAGATTTATATAATTTTTTGATTCAATTTAATTTCATATCTATATATATATATGTAAGTATTTACATTTTTTGATAGAACTAAATATTTAAGATATTGTGCATACAGTCCATATCTTGGGGTTCCTCAAGCCAAGTTGGTGGATCGAACAACAATCAATGCAAATTATTAGATTGGATGGGGAAAGGAATCGTGGTGGCTGAAGTGGAAATTGACTCAAAGGACCCCTATGCTAAAGTTCATCACCTCGAGCTTGGTCTAGATTTTTGGCGCGCGTTTCGCTGCCTCGATCTACCAACGAGATATTAACTTTAGAAGATGCATTAAATTCATCTATTACTTGGCCAACAAAATATATTGTATCTTAGCATTATGTACTGAGGTATTATTATAATATTTCATAATTTACGTTTAGTTGTGGATTATATAATTTAAATGTTGTTAATTTATTTAAATAACATATATTTTTAATATTTATGTACGTTGACAGCTTTATTATAATATTAAAAAAATTATCAATTTAATTTATTTTTTCTTATTGTTAAGATTTTCCATACCAAGCAAGTGCTCGATATTGATAAATTATTCATACCGATTATGACCTGGTATGGAAAAATACTCATACTAGGTCGAGCCTGGATTGGAATATATATCCATATCGAGAGGGTGCACAATATGGATACTCATATATCCATATCGGGCAGCCCGGTATGGATATTGTGGGTTGATCCATATGTTTCCGTAACCATACCCGGCACGACCCGGTATGGATATTTATTATCCATACCGAGTTACTGCCCAGTATGGATATATGAGTATTCATATTGGCAGCAAGTATGTCGACTTGTTGCCCGGTATGGATACCCAACCATATCGGGCATTTTTTGTTGTAGTGTGGCAAGTGAATTAATAAGGCTCCTGGACTCTCTCTCTCTCTCTCTCTCTCTCTCTCTCTCTATATATATATATATATATATATATATATATAAGGAAAACTATGGCAAGTGAATTAATTAGGTTCCTGCATTTTAGTCAACATCATTATCCAACAAATCATCCTGATTATATCCTAAGTATATTCCCAAGGACTTACCATATGTAGATAGAAATAATTGGCGCCTCAATTAGCATATAATAAAAGAAGTCCTATCCTCTCCCTATATATATAGAAGGAA
This sequence comes from Litchi chinensis, assembly GCA_019925255.1. NCBI lineage: Eukaryota > Viridiplantae > Streptophyta > Magnoliopsida > Sapindales > Sapindaceae > Litchi > Litchi chinensis. Next base: position 42,362,565 of record CM034461.1, read on the forward strand.
ATCATATAGAAAGGAAATCTAAAACTATTGCATCTATATATATTGTTATCTGTTCTTCAATTTTACCTCATATATGGACGCAAGAGGCCATCTATATATATATATACACACACACATGTATAGTTATCTGTTCTTCATTTGGTAGCATATATACAATGGTGAGAAAGTCTTCAATCTTCAGTCCCACTTCTATCATTGTTTTAGTTTTACTGTGGATACCTATTATCAATTTAGTTGGTAAACTCCCTTGTAATCATATAAGAGAAAATATTGTGATACTAATTATTTTTGTGATCACAGGACTTACTTGCCAGCTTATTGATCTTATGTATTGCCACATCTAGCATTGGCAGAGGAAAAAGCGCAAGCAGTACTTTTAATGTGGTTGATTTTGGTGCAACAGGGGATGGAAAAACTGATGATACTCAAGTAATTGCAACAGCTTAATTTTTTATTTTAATTTTATTTTCTGATATTTTAACCATCCGTTCATGTTTTCTTGTTCTCTCTACATTTTTTTTTTTGATAAAAATGGAGAGAAGCTCATAGACTTAACCATTATTTACTGTGTCCGAAAGGCCTTTGAGAAAGCATGGTATGCCTCCTGTAGAGCCGAGAATACACCAACACTACTAATACCAGACAAGAAAACATTCTTATTGCAGTCAATTCAACTCAGAGGTCCTTGCCAATCTAAAAGCCTCCATGTTAAGGTAATTAAATAATGCAAAGTATGAATATTTTCATTTTTAATCTCTGTTGGCTCTTGATAAATGAATTGTGATTAATATTTCTGAATACATTGTATATCGTTAATTTTTAAATTATTTTGTCATTCAAATATTTTGTAAGATCTTATCTATTCATTGGTTATTTCTAAATCCTGCAATTTTTAAATTAATACCATTCTTGTAATGAAACAATAACTTTAATAATGTATAAGATTTGACATCCAAACATGAGACATGTGACATCTAAGAAAAATAAAACATGCTAAGATATAATACAACAACATAGAAACATTGAGTAGTTCATTAAAACCCAAGATCAAGTAAACTTTTTAACATTTTCTTTACTAAACTACAATTAATGAATGGTTAAATACCATTTTTTAATCCTCTTTTATTTTATTTTATTTTATTTTTTCCTTTTATTTGGAGGACAGCTTTTGGGGAATCTGGTGGCACCCAAATCCGTTGAAGCCTGGAAGACAGGTTGCGGCACTTATTGCTGGCTATGCATCGCCAATGTCACCGGCCTCATCATGGATGGACCCGGAACAATTGACGGCCGCGGTGCTGCTTGGTGGTCCAAGGTTTACATCATATTCCTTCAAAAAATTCTCATTCTCAATTTCCATATATATATATATATATATATATATGTTGATTTTTAAAGGTATCTCTCATTCTAACATAGCAATTATTGAACCCTGTATATGCAGCCCATGACTTGCAAGAGACCAATGGTAAGACGATGATCAATCTACTTTGATTTGACAACAATTAAAACCATATCCATCTTTGTAATCTAATTTGTATGATGATAAGAGAAGAAGAAGATAAGTGTTGACAATGATATGACAGGTAATTCACTTGCACGGCTGCAACAACTTTGATTTTAGTGGCATCACAATTCGTGACAGTCCACATGTTCATGTAACGGTAGATAATTGCAATGGAGGAAACTTCTCTAATGTTCATATAAATTCACCTGAAAACAGCCCGAACACTGATGGAATTGGTTTCTCTTCCTCAAGCCATATTAATATACGCGATTCAGTTATTGGAACTGGTAATGTTTTAATTTTTTTAATTCTTTAATTACCCTTTTTTGTTGTTGGTGTTACCGTATGTGATGATGATACTAGCTTATTGTTATATATTTTATGGTCATGTTTTAAAAAACCAAACAGGTGATGACTGCGTTTGTGTCAATGGCGGCTCCTCCTATATAAATATTACTGGGGTTGCATGTGGACCTGGTCATGGCATTAGGTTTGTTAAAGTTAACCTTCATTCTTCATTTGTAATTATATATATCATCAAGAGAAAGCTAATATATGATCAACTGGATATATTTTGGGATTTCAGAGGACAAACTTTTTTGTTAATTTTGTAATAGGCATATAGAGACGGTATAGTTGCGTGATTCATTTTTAAGGAACTTTAGTCTTTCTAAATTGTATATACTTTTAACTTTAAAATTGTTAAATTAAATGTGATGGATATATATATATATATATATATATATATATATTGACTAGCTCAATAACATTATTGAATTGTAGTAAAATCCTTTAAATGTATCCTTCCAAATTTTGGTTAACTCAAATCTGAAATATGCTCGGAACTTATTCATGTAGTATTGGAAGTCTTGGGGATTCTGAATCAGAGGATAACGTTGAAGAGGTGCATGTCTGGAACTGTACATTTACAAAAACTCAGAATGGAGCAAGAATCAAGACATTTGTGGTAATAATATAACAATTTGAGAAATAAACTGTTAAGATATTTCCTTTAAGAAATAAAAAATGCCGAATGAAGTTTAAATTTATTATTATTATGTTTTTTAAAAAAAAAAAAAAAAATTACACATTTAATCAATGTTTAGGGAGGATCCGGGTATGCTAGGAAGATCTCGTATGATGAAATCACACTTGTAGCTTCTCAGCATCCTATATTTATTGACCAGCATTACTGCCCTCATGGAGAGTGCTCAAATAAGGTCAGATAATTGCAAATTTTAAAGTGTGCACTCATTTTTCAGGATATATAGAATTGAATGGTTTTTTTTTTTTTTTTGGTTAATAATCTACTTGCTAAGGAAGGTTTTCCACAAATTTGAGCGACATGTTTATGATAATTTACAATACTGTAAAATATATTTTTTTATTAGTTTTAAGATCATATATATACTGATGGATATTTTACGAATATTAATTATTATTAATTGTATATAATCAAATGCAGTCATCCTCATCTGTGAAGATTAGCGACGTGACGTTCAGTTCTTTCATGGGGACTTCGGCCACTGATCAAGCAATCACATTGGATTGTAGTGATGACGTTGGTTGCTACAATATTAAGTTGAACAAAATTAACATAACATTGACAGACGAAGGAAAGAGTGCTAGTACTTACTGCAACAATGCCCATGGAACCAGTAATTCCACCCTGCCTGAGGTCTCTTGCATGAATCCATAAAGCAAATTCAACTAGTTAGCTAGCTTCCAATAAAGCTTCTTTTCCTTCATTATTTGAATCATATTTTCACATTGGTGGATTACTGTTAAGAAATATGTGTGATTGATTAATAAAAGTCTTCGAAATCGTTAAATGATTCGAGTTCTTCCTTGAATAAATGCGAACTTTTGATTGGTATTAAAAAGCAACAAAATATAATACAAAAATGACCTCTATTTGATCATAAATCAGTATAATTATATATGCATCATTGGAGCCACGAAAAAGGGACTGATGCATGCCTTCTGCAACGAATGCAGATGGAGCTTCTAGCATCACTACAAAGAATTAAGGTCACATAAATAATTGAACTAGGTAGCTACTCATTTGATTACTATAGTGTGATCCTTATTTTATGAGCCCGTTATATTGCCTTGTAAACGTTTTTTTTTTTTTTTTGGTCGGCAATGTTATTAAGATCCATATATATAGATTGTTCCCAAAGAAACAGTTCAGTTACTTATTGCACGTATGGTGGAATAAAGGTATTGAAATTGGTCATCAGATTTTAATCTGATTCTTTTCTGTACGCGTGAGAGTATGAGATTAGCTCCCACAAACAAACTGCAAAACTATTTAAACGATTGATGGATAAAAATTACCGGCCGGGATGTTTTTCTCTTGATATATATGTTGCTCTTCCTGTTTTCCTTTAAAAATCATAGTTATATAAAGTAAAGCAATTTTTTTTTTCATTGTCTAGCTTAAAAGGTAAGAAATATTAATTAGCCAATTAGAGAAACAAAAATTAGGACACCATAGACGGTCTTTCCCAGTAAAAAAAAAAAAAATTAAGATAAAAAGAATTGAGTTTTTATAATATTTATGTGCAACTTTAGGGGCAAATTTGAAAAGGGTCAAGAGTTGTTAGTTGTTTTTTTCTTTTTTCTTTTTTTTTTTAATTATATGGCGGCGAGGGGGAGGGGTGTGTGGTTGGGTTGGGTCGGTGATTCGAATTTACAAGCTTTACGATGTAAGTGTTATGGGCAAACTATAGGATCAATATCATATTCTCATTTAATCAAGTGTTATCATGATTCCAAGGACCAGTGAGGTAGCGATTAGCGATTTATTTACTCGATGAATAATCAGTGAGTAATATTTAGGAAAAAAATTAATATTTTTGAAATATGAGGACATAAATTGATATTTCTGTAAACTAACATGTTTGTATAATTTTATAAATCCCCAAGGAGGCTTGTGTAATTTGCCCAAATAATTAAATACATAATCATAGAACCCTAGTCACATTTCCTCACCCTCATGCCGCTCACTCTCCTCATCTCTCTCCAAAGACTTTTTCGTACACCGCAAGACCTCACTCAAAAATTCTCCTCCCCTCCAACCAAACCTCTTGCTATCCAGTCATCGGCATCCTCTCTCACCTTAGCGACGATGCCTCCTACATCCTCAAACCCACTGCCAACGCCTTCTACATCCTCAACCTTGCCGCCAACACCTCCTACCATCAAGTTCATCGAATCTGCCAACGCTCGCGTCATCCCTTATATATTTAAGGTCCAATTTTTAGTGTTGAATGGCTCACCGAGATCAAAGCCAATAGCAGTTAAGAACGACCGCAACAGGTGACATGTAAGTTGGTAATACATCCAAACTATCTTTGTCTCTGTCTATCTCTCTCCTTATGCAAAGTAAAACCAATAACAGAAAACCCTTGATTTTAGCCCCCTTATCTGGGGCTAATCGAATTGGCATGATGCCAGTCACCTATTAACTGACCGATTTTTGGAACGTTGCACATTATGATTTTCCAAAAACAGGTTTAAATTTTGAAATTTTGGATTTAAATCTTATGAATCATAGATATTGTAATAAAAATGTATCTTTGTGGTGTGGTTTTAGATTCTCTCCTATGTTGACCCTTTATTGATCAACAAAATTTCACTTATATGTGTAATCAATGGTTATGATTTAATTATTTTATTTTTTTAAATGCATTTCTCTAGCATTATTCAAATTGGTAATTATATAAACTAAGGGTCTTATAATCATGTGTTTTACATTACTATCCAAATTGGTAGTTTGAATAAAAAAAAAAAAATTATTCTTTTGAGATATTAAATGTACATATAGAAATAAAGGGAGGGAGCAACACCCCTTTCCTTCTGATTAAAAAATATTTTCAAAATTTTTATTAATATTTAAACACTTAACTTTTAACTTTGAGATTTTTTTCCTGTTTAACCTTTCTAAAAATAAAATTGCTATAATGACCCCTGTAAATATAATTTTTTGACTGTGTATATCTATGTAATTATTAATATAATTTGAATAATGTTATAAACTTTGAGTTGATAAAACCTAACTCAAATCAAATTTATATATTAATCGCTTGTAAAAATTTTTATGTAGATTAAACAAAGTCAGCAAATAAGTAAATTAAGATAATAAAATCAATTATAAGTCAGGGACTAGGCAGTGAATAACCTTCTCATCTTTGATGACTTACTTTTGATTAGAAAAATAAAATAATATAAAAAATAAACAGACATACAGAATTCAAAAAGTAAATTCACAAAATTTGCGTGATAGATATTTACACTCAACCAATAAAAAGCTTGAGAGCTTCCTCATTTCACTCACTATGAGCCAAAATCCACAACCGATCCTCGCTGCAAAAAATTCCATCTTATCGTAGACCGTTCAAAATGAAAGTTCAAACAAAATAAGGGAATCCAAGTTAAAGTTGCTGCAATGAAGAGATTTTTTTTTTTTTTTGTAGAAGTGAAAAGAAGAGTTTTTTAATCAATCTTAACCCAAAAAAGAGTGGAGAAAAAGAAAAATGAAAATAAAAACACAAAATCTTCATAAATCTATACACTCTATATAATGGAAACTGAGTATGGAATCCTTTTGAAATCATTAATTGTAGATAATAAAATATAATAAACTCTATAGGTTTTGTAATTATGACATTATATTAGAACAAGCCTTATATGGTATATTGTTTCTCTTTTGCTTGAACTATACCGTATATGGGTAGTTGATATTTATGAAAGTGATGAGAATTTGAGTTGTCATCATAATGTTTAATAAATCAATTTACAAGGACAGTTTTGTAAATTCAACTCTCATAGGGAATTGAAATGGGTTGTGCACAATCGTAATCGCCTTTTAAAGTGTAAATTTGTAAAAAGAATATATTATTTTTTTGTAAGCCAAGGCAGTTTCAAGCCCACATATACCACAGGTTGGTGCTAGAAATTTCGAAACAGTGTACATTCTTGCAATTAAACGTAAAACTTTTGGGCTATAAAGGGACGTCAATCCCTATCATTCCAGTCACAAACAAAACCTTTTTTGCTTTTATCAACTGTCTCCTTTTTGCCCACGAACACTCCTCTCTTTCGCTTTCCGTCAACTTTCTCTTCTCTCTTTGCTCTCACAAACACTCCTCCTCTCTTCACTCACTCTCACGCTCTCACTCCTCTCCACTCCACTCTCAAAGAAAAAAAAAATGGCTCGAATGACACTTCAACAGCTCTACACTTACCACAGCATGGATCGTGAGCTCTTCTTCCTAATGATAACACCTCTTCAAAGAGACCTAGCTCAGTCTCTGATCGTCATCGCCACCTGGTTGTGGCTAGAAGAGACTGGTTACCCTAACATCATCGAGAAACTGTTAAATTCCACATGTTCCGTGATTAACAGCGTTGCAAACGAAACTGTTTCCTGCTTGAAAAGTCTGGAATCATACCGCCCTCCTGCTGCTGACGATAACAGCACGGCTCGTACTGTTGCGCTACTTAGGAAGACTGTCAACCTGCAAATGTTCTACCGTAACAAATATACAACTATCACGGGGATCAAACGAATCCTCAATTCAGTTTGCACTCGTATTTTCAGTGATATTATACTAACCAAGATGGTAGAACAGGTAATCAGATAATCAGAGATAGGATTCGGGTTGGTAAAAGTTTATTAGAAAAATAATATATATATTTTTGTTATTTTATTCATGTTTAACATGCCCTAGAATTTTTTTTTATTTTTTTCACGTTTTAATAATCACTTTTTTCAATGTTTTTTTTACTGTTATAGGGACTTCGGTTGGATGACATTGAGATAAACCAGCCTGTTAGGGTAACTGGTTTCCCACACCCTTTGTTCGGGGCAGTCAGTGTTGTGCCAAGAACAATGGACTATGTTTTTCCAACAAGACAAGTGTGGGGGTGGAGACCGGAGTACTACGTCTCGGAGGACGACAGGACCATGTTTCTGACCTTCTCTAGGGGTTTTTCGGTGAAAGAAAGCGAGGTGAGGGCGCTTTTCACGAGCATGTGTGGGGATTGTGTTGAGAATTTGTATATGCAGGAAAACGTCCACCCTGATGAACAGCCACTCTTTGCTCGCTTGGTGTTACGTTCTGTCACCACCGTTGATCAGATCCTGCACGGCAGACGCATCTCCAAGTTCAGGATCAACGGCAAGCACATCTGGGCTCGCAAGTACGAGCGTCGTGACTGAGCTGATGGTGTCGCCGGCCGGTTTTTAGCCATTGCATTTGTCTCTTTTTTGAGTCTTCTGTCTAGCTTTTGTGTTCTTCCTGACCTTTTGCAAGTTTAAATAAAACTTTACTTTTGCAATGGCAAAATCCTTTTAAGTTCTTCTTGCATCTAAGCTTGTAGTAGTAATTCGATGAAGGACTTGTTATGTAATATACGTGTGCTACTAAAGCTTAATTTCAGTGTTTCATGGCTGTTCTTACCCAGTTCTCTACACTGTTTCTGTCCATTGCTAATGTTTGAGATTAAGGTAAAACCGTTACTTTTACGTTTGGGGTTGCTAATGGAAAATAATCCAATTAATGGACTATTTTTTTAAAATTGTATGTGTACAGTGCTAATGACTAAAACTCACACTAAACCATCATTTTTAACATTTTGTGGTCTTTAATTGAAAATAATAACAAATTTGTTGGTTATTTCTAAAATTGTATGTATACATGGTTAATGATTGAGATTTTTGAACCATCATTTTTAACGTTTTAGGGTTGAAAAGTAATTGAATCTTTGGGCTATTTCCTAAATTGTTTATGTATATTGCTAATGATTGAAATTAACGGTGAACGTTTAAAGAATGAGATCTAAGACTGATTTTTAAACTATATTTACACATTATTAATGATTGAAATTAAACTGTTGAAACCATCCAATATATGCGCTAGCTATTTCTTAAATTGTATATATCCATTGCTAATAATTGAAATTAATGGTATATAGTTAAACAATCAATTCTGGGGGCTATTTTTTAAATTGTATTTGTATATTACTAAAACACAAATCCAGGGCCTACTTCTTAAATTGTATTTTTAGGTTGTTAATGATTGAATTTATCAGAAAAACCGTTAAAATAATGAAATTCATATATTTTTGTAATTTTCAATGATTGTTAAAAACATCAATTCTGGGGGCTATTTTTTAAATTGTATTTGTATATTACTAACCGTTAAAACACACAAATCCAGGGCCTACTTCTTAAATTGTATTTTTAAAATGTTGATGATTGAATTTATCAGAAAAACTATTAAAATAATGAAATTCAGATATTTTTGTAATTTTCAATGATTGTTAAAAACAGCGAGGTATTTATAAAAAAAAAAAAAAAAAACCAAGATGTGAAAGGTTATTTATAAATTTTGTCGCGTTAGAAATATCAATAGACATTGATAAGTGGAATTAATTTAGTCCAATTTTTCACTTTTCTTGTGTTTTTCTCATATTATCTTTTTGTTTGCGTGTTCTTAAATCATCTGTGTCATCATGTCATTCCTTTTTATGAGTAATTATTCGAGTTATGCTTCTTTTCTATTAGTCTTTTGGTTGACCTGATTGTGCCGTGTATATGTATTCTAACGAAGTAAATAGAGCTCCGTCTTTATCTTTTTAACACAATAGTATATGTAACAAGAAGAAACCATCGGCCATTGTTTTTAGCAGTTTGCTAGCTTTAAACTATTGATAATTGTGGATAGGGGGTAATTGGACGTTACTGACAAGTGAAGTTAATTTACTCAAATTTTAGGCCCATCTAGTGCATTTTTTTTTTTTTGGGGGTATATCTCAAAAAGGTTTTTTTTTTTTTTTCCTAGCATTTTAAAATGTGTGATTTTGAAATTAACATAAAATAAAAAAGAGAATTGAGCTATTTTTAGGATCATTAATTTGCTCCCAAACTATTTATTTATTCATGAACTAAGAAATAGTTGTTCACTCGTAAATTAAGTGTTAGTTCATAAACGAAAATATAGTTCACTCAGGAGCTGATAATACTAAAAAAGACTCAACTTTTTTTGTTTCTAGTATAAAAAATCACACTTTATTTTTGCAATTTGTTGGAATTTTTATTTTCTCAAATCTGCACAATCTCTTCACACTCTATCATTTCCTTAGTAATAATTCAACTAAGTAAATTAATAAATGACCAAAATTTTACTTAACATACAAGATTTAACACATACATCCTTAAATTTATCTTTCCTTTTCAAAATATATAGAAATTTTGACCCCAATTTGAGTAATCTTAATTGTATTCCTTATACGGTTTGAGAAACTCACCCATGTTGGTTGGCTAAGTGATGCGTATTGGGGGCATAATAATTCAACAAAAGGAATATTATCAAAATACACATTGAAAATAATACTAATGTGAAATTATCTTTTTTTAATGTTAAAAAATGAGGTTCAATGATATTATTTTTTTATTTTAGGAGATTTTTCATATTGTTTCCTTCAATAAATTAATAATCATTTTTGAATTCAAATAAATCTTCTCAAGTTCCAGATTGTGTAATTATTATTTTCCATTTTAGGGAATCTTGTCAGATTTTTTCTTCAATAAATTAATAATCATATTTTAAATTCAAATAAATGTTCTCAAGTTCCAGATTATGTAATTAAGTTTGATTACATAAATTTTGAAGGATTGATCAGGGATTTAAAAAAAAAAAAAAAAAATAGTAACTGACCAAGATTTGTTGTCTTGTTTACTTTGAGAGCTAAAGTATGTACAATTACGAGCTGTAGATTACAAAGGTACTATAACTGCCATATACTAAAAGCGGATTTCTATATTGAATGCATCTATAGGATTAACAATGACATGGTTTTTTAAAAAGAATAAAATAAAATGAATATATAATATTTTATGTATAATTATTATATATTATACATAAGCCCTATAAAAACACTTATTTCAATAGTGCTAAGCATCGCAATTTATATTCAAATTTGTATCCCAAATTTTAATGTAACAATTAAATTCAACTAAATTTACAACAAAAGAGATAAATTATTATTTATATCTATTTATTTATCAGATAATATACTCTAAAATTAAAATAATATAAGTTGAGATATTTAGCATTTTTATAATTATTTCTTTTTCTACATCAAGCATATATTCTTTTATTTATTTATCAAATAATAGATATCCAATTTTATTTTTTGAACACAATTTTGCGAGCTTTGTAACCAATGATCTTTAATGGTTGATAGGGTGATAGTTATTAGCAAGTGAAACTAATTTACTCAAATTTAATTTCGGCCCATCTAGTGTATTTCTCAAATCCTGTTTTCTTAATTATTTAGGTGTTTTCCAAAGAGGTTTTTTTTTTTTTTTTGTTCTAACCTTTTAAAAAGTGCAAGTTTGAAATTAGCACAAAAAAGGAATTGAGTTTTGAAATTATTCGCTTTCAAATTGATGATGCTAATAAAACTCTTTTTTTTTTATTAGTTTTAAAAACCACACTTTCTTTTTATGTCCTCAAATTTGCACAATCTCTCCACACTTTATTATTCAGCTAAACAAATTAATAAAATAAATGAAGGTTCAAAATTGTATTGAAAGTGTAACATTTAACACACACATCCGTAAATTAGATTTTCCTTTTCAGAACAGAAACTCGGACCTTAATTTGAATAATCTTAATTGTGTTCCAGTGTAAGAAATTCGCCCCGTGTCGGTTGGCTGTACATTGGGCATGTAAGTCAATAAATTGATAATTATATTTTGAATGCAAATAAATGTCCTTAAGTTCCAGATTAATTATGTAATTAATGTTTGATTAGGTAAATGTTGAAAGATTGACCAAGGACTTCCTTAAAAAAAAAAAATTCTACTACTGCTGACGGATTTCTCTATTAAATGCATTGATAGGATTAATAATGACATTGTTCCTTAAGAGGAACAAAGTAAAATGAATAATATTTTATACTTAATTATTATATATTATAAATATACCAAATAAATTTTCATTAATACCTATTCATTTATCAAACAACATACCAAAAATTAAAATATTATAAATTCAGATATTAATCATTGTCATATTTATATATAATTATAGACAACCTGAGATGTAGCTAGGATTTAATGTTGGAGTGAGCTAAGAAAATTTTCCACAATCAAACCTCTATACATGATTAAATTTATCGAATGTATAATGAAGAGTATAATAAATCTTAATCCTCATAATACATATTTCAAAATAAATGAATTACTAAAAAAGATACGTGCACACACACATGCGTGTATATATATAACGATGGACTATATTTTTTATTTGAATTATGACAAATATAATGATAGATTAAGAATTAAGTCGTAAAAAGCATAAAAAGATCTAAGAACTTAAAAAGAAAAATACAATAATCAAAATTTAAATGACAAAAATTCTATAAGATTGTCAATTAAAGATCCATTATCAATTAAGATAAAAAGTACTAAATATTCGGCTTTAACTCTAAGGTAATTTGATAACCAAGGATTAAAAGAAATAAACATACTTCATTTTCACATTTGATTATAAGTTACAACCAACAAAATTTTCAATAAACAATATATATATTATACAGTTAAATTTTTGTTCACTCTAATTTATACAATATAATACAAAAGTTGAGTATATATTTTAAAATATAAAGGAAATTTGTTTTGAAGAAAAAAAAAGGTGTCAATACATAAGGTGTTTTAATAAAGGGCAAATTGCACAAACACCCTTGAGGTTTGGTGAAATGGCACAAATACGACGATATTTGGATAACTCATATGGGCACTATCTGAGGTTTCAAAAACTTTGCACAAACCTCCCTTACCGTCACATAGCTATGAATTTAGAGAAACGGTAAAGGTGATTTATTGTATAAGGATGAAAATACCCCTAGACAATGACAAGAGTGGGAGGACTAGCTGACCATGTGAATTGTTGCTTTTCAAGAAGATTTTGTACACATTGAAAAGACCATTATGCCTCTTACAGTTGAACAAAATTACACAAGACTTTAGAGGGAATTTTGTCTATTGAGTCAATATGACGATTGGATTGCAACGGTCATATTAGTGCCTATTTAAAAGCACATGAGGCAGACAAGTATTGCACTGTTTTGCTTGAAATTTGTTGAATAGAGTAGCATTTTTTTTTTTGTTGGCTATTTCATTCACTTAAGCAGTACATTGACTCCAATTTGTTCACTTAACAAATTATTATTATTATTTTTAACTTCTCATTGAGCAATATGTTTCATTAACAATTTTTTTTTTTTTTATTATTCAGGAATTGAATTTGTTGAGTTAACTTTTTAACATGGATGCATTAAATAGTTGTAGCAGCAGTGAAGTTAATGGAGGGGTTATAAAGTTCAAAAATCAAAGGTGTAAATGTGGTCGAAAAGCTGCAATGCGAATATCAAATTCAAAAGCAAATCCTTCCAAATTGTATTTTTTATGTGAAACAAGGAATTGCAACTACTACTCATTTTGGAATCCAGATAGAGATGAATTTAATTTTCTATCAAGTGAAGATTTGGTGGAAAACAAAGCTAAGTATATACATAGACAACAAATTGAATAGCTAGCAGAAGATATGAAACATGTTATGTGTATGCCTGCAGGAATGGATGAAACATATGAGAAGCAAGAAGAAACAATGAAGTATATTAGACAAGCATTCACATATTTTTGTTTGGTGTTATAATGTTAGGTATTGTAATGGTGCTTTCAAATAATTAATAAAAGACCAAGAGCATTTCAATGTTATACGAAATTGTTTAGGTAACATGATCATCAAAATTTTGACAATAGAAAATAATAAACATAAATGGAAGTATAATATATAACTTCAACCAAGTTTGATAAAGTATTTCAACAACAAAATGCTACATTTGTATAGGCCAGACATGAACCCTACTTGCACCTATACAGTTTACAACATCCATGTCAAAACCAACCCCAACATAAAGACATGTATCTCAACTAAACCTAGTCATCTATCTACTGATATTATAAGCTGTTACCACAAAATCATCAACAATAGCACCAAGTGTAATTCTATCATCAAACACTATACAAAACATGATCAAAAGAGCAAAATAAAGCTGGTACCAGGTGGTCTATGAGCAACCATGTACAAAGCTATGTGCTAAGTGCAGATATGAACAAAATGTAACCACAAAAAAGACTAGGCATACATATCACTTGAGTCATTGACCAAATGTTCAATCCATATCTAATCCTGCAACAATCCTTAATGTGAAATAATTGATTGAACTTAGAAACACATCATAAAACCAATAAAAACAAGTGTAGCCATTATTAATCTTGCATATACCTGGGTTGGATGACCTTTATATTGGCTGAGATGATGTATAAAGACTGCTGAATAGTGGTGCAGGTTGTGTCGTAGGTTGAAAGGATGATCGTGGCCTATAAGTTGTTGATTCAGAGGGAAGGTTGGTGAATTGTGAAGCAAGTCGTGTCATAGGTTGAAATGATGACATTGGTTTAGATGGTGATGACATATTAGGAGGTGCTTCCCTTAGAATATGCAAATTAGTGATATTACAACAATTTAAGAGAGTTAAAACTTGAATAAAGTTAAAACAACATATGAGTTATTACAAATTAAGGTTACAACTTACTTGAGAAGAAGCTCCATTTTTGCTCATATTCTTTTTAGGATTGGTGGAACTGCTCCCAACCTACCAAAATGAAGTTATAAATTAGTAAAATTATTATACAAATACTTTATTACAAATAACGAGTTGAACCTCAAATCTTCTCTTCCCTATGGTAGCATTGGTCGAGTTGTTTCCCTACATCCAATGAAATAGAAGTAAATATAGAGTGCACACAACTGTAAAATATAAGCATTCATAACCATAAAAATTTGTAAAAACTATCTTACTTTAGCAAATGATGGACCAGTAGCATGTGGATCATTTTATAGCTCCTAGAGTTGTGCAAATTTTAGTATTTGCAAGTGCACAAATCTATTGTAGAATAGATTATGTAAGTACGAGATAGATCTCACAGAGATTGAGAAAATATTATTCTAAATCCAAAATAAATTTAATTCTATTTAAAACTAAAAAAAATAAAATTCTAAATTAACAAAACAAGATTAAATTGTAAAATTCAAGCAATAGATGAGAAATCTGAGGTTCAGAATCCACCATTATCAACTTATAACATTTTACTATTCAAAATATTATTCTCAAATATTAAAGAAACAACTTAGAAATCAATTTGTTATTTTCTGAGGATTTGTCAATAAAACTTAAAAAAATTAAATAAATCTTATGTAATTCTTACTTCAAGACTTAAAATTTATAAGATTTAAGTATTATATGTATTGAATATTGAAAAACACATAATCAAAAGTCTTATATTTAAACTTTTTCAATCCAAAGGCAAATTAATAAAATAATTTTGTAACTACCAAAAATATTTGATATTTAAAGTGAAACCAGTTTTATTTTATCAATCAATGAAACTAAGAATTATTAAACATTAAAAAAAAATTGAGAATAATATTCTAATGGCAAAATCATTACAAAGTCAATAACGGTTTCATCCTATACCTTAGAAAATAAAATTAAACAACCATGGTGATAACAAGAACAAACAAATCAAAACCCGGCATAATTTTCTGAATTTTGGCTGATGATTTGTCGTTAATTTTTCTGTCTCAAAGACTGCAACGACTCCTTTTCTTTCAGTTCCAAAACTACCACTATTTTGCTTTAAATTCACTGCTACGTTTTGTCTTCTTGCTACTGCACTTTTGTTCGTCTTTTTCTCCACCAAAGCTACTGTCTTGTTTTTCCTCTAGCCATCCCAATAACTGCTCTTTTTTCTCTCTTTTATACTGTTGCTGCCCTATTTTTGTAAATTGAAAACTGCTTTTATATTTCTCAATTACAGCACTGTTTTTGTGCCTTTCCAAAAATCTGCACAACAACCTTAAATTTTTTTTCTCTCAAAATCTACAACTTTCCTCTTCTTTCTTGATTTGTTTCCTCTTTTCTTCATTGATTTATTTCCTTATCTCAATCAATTTTCTAATTGGATGACAAAGATTTTTGACAAGATTTGAATCCTTGATTGATTTAGATTTTGACTTGACAAAAAATTGTAATTTTTCCTCATTCAACACACAAATATTCTTTTATTCTCGTTTCACCAAAAAACACAACTAATTAAAATAATTTAACATAAAATTGGACTAACAAACCTATATTTAAGGGTAATAAATATATATAAATTATGTTTATCACCTAATATTATGTCAAACTTTTTTGCAACGAGCACATCTACTAGTAGTATTGCATTTGTGTTTGGCAAGTTCATCTACATTTCTTTTTCTTACTTTTTTGGGTCTTCTAGGGAGTTTCTTTTTCACAGGTGGCAACACTTTATTCATTCCCAAGTCAAGCTAGGATGAATGATGTGGTATAGGATGGATCACATGACTATAGGTTCTAAGGTATGACTCCTTAGCGAGCTACGAATGGATATACTTATGTGATTGCCTCTTAATGACAGTGGACATTGCCATTGTATGTTTACATCGTATTCCCAAGATGACCCACTAATGACAGTCATAACCGTGCTTCTCCATATTCATGATCCTATAAACATCACCATCTTCAACTTCATTCTCAACTTTACTAAAACACAACACATTAACAAATCTGCCCTCATCCTAAATTGCAATAACTTTCATCATCACTAATGGTGGGAGAGAAGAGTCTCATTTCCTTGCCACTTCCAACCTTTTGCATATGTGTTTCATGGTTTTCTTACATATGGTCTTGAACATTAGCAAAGTGGGTTATTCCCTGACTTTATCAACCCAGCTACTGTAACTCTTAGTGATATTATTTGTGATATGATCAGATTTAACATGATCATCAAAGGCATGACTAGAGCACTGTTGGATGTTTATAGCCTCCATGAACTGGTATGTGTTAATATTTGTTTTGCGAATATTCTCCATCGATTCCTTAAAGTCTTTTACATTTGTGCTCTTCATAGCCTTCCAAACCATATCATTGGCTAAACACTCTTTATGTCATGTTTGTAAATTGGCAATGATATGTTTAACACAAAACCATTGTGTAGCTCCATGTCATTAAGTTGCCACTTCATTAAGTACACCTTTCTGCCGGTCTGTCATAAATGTCACTCTTTGGTCATCATCCATACCAATATGCTCATACAAGTGGTGCAAAAATCAACCCAAACTATCTTTGCTTTCTTGCCCACAGGTAGCAACGACTACTGTAAAAACACCAAAGTTTGCATCAATGGTGACTGTTGACATCAACAAACTAGGGAACTTTCCCTTAAGGTGACATCCATTAAGACCAATAAATGGTTTGCACCCAAACATGAAAGGCAGATTGGGCATTAAAGTTAAAGAAAAACCTCTGAAAGATAGATGGGGCATCTATAGCTGGTTTGAGGCACTTTAAGAAAGCAATAAAACATGGCTTTCTATCCCGAAACATATACCCATATATGTACATCTTATTATGGCATTTTGCATAATCCATCGTAGAATCTTTAAGTGCCTTTGACCTAGTTCTATATAGCGTCCAGTTGCCAACTATTAACTTATAAAGCCTTTTCACCTCAACTCTTGGCAAGGCTATATCTATAGTAGGGTTTGCCTGGATAAAGTGTTTAAACTTTTATGCAATTCATACCAATGTAGCCTTAACATTTTTATACACCTTCTGACATTGGTGTGTATCATTTAGAGTCTTGATTTGATATTCAGTCGTGTTAGTAGTAGAGCTTGCATGTACCAGCCATAGACACCCTTCAAAAGCACACATCATTGTGAATCTTGCAAACTCATTCTTGATTTTCTTAACTTGGAACCCTTCATGTATCACATTCTCCCTAAACATTTCCCTAAAATGGTGCATTCCCCTAAATAATTAACCCTCTGCCAACCTAACATTTCCATCGGTGTCCACAATATATGGCACTTCATTCAAACCCTCAACTTCTCCATCTTAGAGTCACTACCTTAAAAATCATCATTTGGGTTACCATGAAATGATGCTGCATCAAACATGACTTTATCTTCATATAGGATTGAATAACATGGTGGCTTAGGGATTCCCTTATTTAGAGGTTCACCTCTATAGTAACTATCATCTTCATTACTCATTGGTTGGCTACCTTCGTCTTCCTCAATGATTTCATTACATGATGATGGAACATAAACACTATCTAATGAAATCACTTTTGCATCACTAGTTTCACCTTCCATTTCCCCATTTTCTTCCTTATTAGTTGAGGAAATGTGCACTTAGTCAGGGTGTAACACCCTCCCCTCGATCCTCGGCGTACCGGACACCGATAACTGAGGCGGAGGACGTTACGTTATTTTTCATACTTATTTACGAAAATACATCTATTAATTTAATAAAAATTTAATAAAAATATATATATCTATAATTATTGAAAATCCGGCAGAGTTTCCTCTGTTTTATTGAGAAATCCAAAATTCTCAAAACCTGTATAAACAAAGAAACACTTCAATATATCTTCCAATTTCTCAACTTCTATACTCGAACACCCCGTCCGTCTCAAAATCACTTCAACACACAATCTCAATTCAAAGTAAACATTTTATAAGTATATTTTCAAAACAAAGAAACCACAGATAATTTAAAACATTACATCAATTAGTTTTCCCATCTTTTTGAGAAAACATTTAAAACCATAATTCAAAATTTATATACATTAGAATTTACAAGGTTTTACATATATATATGCATTTAAATATACAAAATATAAGTTCATAACATTTTTCTTTTTATGTAACAAAAATATGCACATGTCAAAAATATCTACCAAAAGGATTGGAATTTCTGCTGTGACTCTAGAAGCGCACTGCGATGATCTTTTTGTCGAACCCTCGGTCTCAGATCACATCAACTACCTGCGCGTGGAAAATCCAACGCGCTAAGCTAACATAGCTTAGTTGGTATACATATAAAATAATATCAATCACAAAATCCCACTAATATAACATATCGAAATCACCGGATTTTATAAACACAACATGTACATATTATCTTTTCATAAAAACAAATAACGTTCCATATAATATATATTCAAACAACCAATCAAAACTTTATAAAATGTATTCCAAAAACATATATTCCACTCAAATTCATAATCGAGTATTATTATATCACAAGAGCCTTTCGTAAATTCTGTCACGATACCATGGATCGATACGGATTTCACATCTATCTCCGGCATCGGACACTCGGTGCCTACCCGCCGGAGCTCAATTTCACAATCGTTTCAATTTCTGGACCGGACACTCGGTGCCTCTCAAAGTCCGTTAATCATATCATGTATAAACGTAACGGTGCAGTACTGCTAATAATATCCTATTGGCATGCCAAACACCAATCCCCACCTACCAATGTACAGGTTTACTCAGGCTCTCTATAATTCTATTAATAACGAAAATTATCAATTTCAATTAAACTTTATTACTCAATTTCATTCGTTTCTCATTTCCTCTTGATTTCAAAAGATGGTTTTCGAATTTTTTTCTCTTCGAACCCATCATTAATCACACAACTCATCGCAACATAATATAAATAGCATGGGAATACAAACGAAACGATAAAAAAATACCCCTTGATTTCTTTATGTCTTCAATTTCAACTAAGGGGTAAAACTCTCGAAAATTAATTTCGTTTTCAAAAGTCATGTCACAAATCACTTTAATATCATTCGTTAAACACGTATATAAGTATAAAAAGACGAAAATACTCCTAACCCTTAATTAATTCAAATTCGGATTTAAAGGGGGTTTTACACGAAAACGGTATTTCACTTGGTTTTAACCCATAAAATCTCTTCCATTGTTATCCTATCAATACATACATATCATAAATAACAACTCATCACATAAAAATCATATTATCACAAAGATACGAAACGAAATAATAAATTTTCGTCACTAAAAAAAATTAAATTTCGAAAATAAGTGTATACCAACCTTTTAGAGCTTATAATCAAGCTTCTAGCTCTCCAAATAGAAGCTCAAAGCTTCTCCTTGCCCTTACTAGATTCCTCACGCCCTAATTTATCACCTAAAGTTTAAAATTTATACTTTTAAAACTATAAAAACAAAAATAACTTAATTAAATGTAAAATCCACTAATTATTCATGTCTATGGATGCATTTACATGCATAAAAATCGATTTGAACACCAAAAATTGATCAAAACAGCACATACCTCATTAAATCACTGTGGATCCGAAAATCTATCTTGAATTTTAGGAGAGTTTTGCAAGAAATGAGGTTATAGACATGTATAGGGGTTTAAATAGAAAAAGTTAGGGTGATTTTTGGTTTGAAAAATGAAAAAAAAGAGAAGAAAAGAAAAAAAATTTTGGAGAGAGCAAGCACAGATCAGACCGGCGACGGGAAGAAGATGATACTGCACATTCCAGATTTTTTTTGTCTTTTTATACTAACATACTTTTTAAAATTATAATTTGACCCCAAAACTTTCTAAAATTTCATTTTGGCCCCAAAACATTTTAAAATTACACTTTAACCCAAAAATTCTGACACACACCCCTCTTTTATTGAACAATACTAACAACTCACCAATAATAATTTCCAACATCAAATCTTTCCCAAATAAAAGTCTAATTAAATCATTTTCCTAAAAATTACTTTCAAACTAATTTTCTAACAATTAACTATATTAATTTACTATTTATTTAATTATAAATAAACTAAATTTTTAATCCCACTTAATGCAATTATATTCTAGAATTAAAAATATTATTTATACGGAAGCAATTATCGGGATGTTACACAGGGTATGAATCTGTATATGGTGATGGACCATTATTAAAGGAATACGACTCTGAAAGTCTCTATGGCTGCCAAGGGTTAGGATTACTAAAAGGATTTGCCTCTAGTAGGATGGAGTCAAAATCTATTCTAATGGTATCCAAACCTCCCATCCGACACTCCCTAATAAGTTCTTATACACCAAAATCTAAACCTTCCATTCTAAGGTAATTTTGCATCGGTTCTAAAGTGCTCATTTGGCTCAAGCAGTTCTGCACGTGCTAACATCTAAACTGTAGTCCATAGGGTTCCTAATGTATAGGTTTTAAGATCAGTTACAGTCACTTCAAAGTGCTCACCTAAAAACGTTGATGAGATATTGAAAACGTCTGTCATCGTGGTTACATACAAATACATTTTATCATATCAAAATCTATAAAAATATAGAAATACATTTTAACAAGTATATATCAAAAAATATAAATACATTTTAACAAGCATTTAGATGTTCCATTTTATGCATCAAACAACAAATGTAACCAAACTAGTAAACATGCCGAGTAAACAAAACCAGGAAATATACCAATGTAACACATATAGAATCGAACATTTTATCATAACAAAACCTATGAAATCAATGCATAAAACAAGCATTGAAATGTTCCATTTCATGCATCAAACAACAAATGCAACCAAATCAGTAAACAAACCCAGTAAAAAAAACCAGTAAATAAACCATCTTACCTTATATATAATGAAACATGTTATCATATTAAAACCTATGAAATCGACACATAAACAAGCATTGAAATGTTCCATTTCATGCATCACACAACAAATGCAACAATACCAATAAACAAAAGCAGTAAACAAAGATTTTTCAAAAAGAAAAAAAAAAAAACAATAAACAAAGTTATTTCACAAAATAAAAAAAAAAAAATGCATGTCAAAACCAGTAAACAAACCACTATTATATATCAACACCTAAACATGTAACCTAACTTTTATAGTCAAAAGACACTCTAATAAAACCATTAAAGCGACACCTAAACAAGCATTGAAGTGTTTTATTTTATACATTAAATAACAAATGCAACAATACCAGTAAATAAAAGCAGTAAATAAAGATTTTGCAAAAAAAAATTGAAACCAATAAACAAAGCTTTCCCACAGGAAAAAAAAAAAATAGTAAACAAAACACTATTACACATCAACACCTAACCTTGTGACCTAACTTTTACATTCAAAAGACGCTCTCTTCCAGGCACCAAACTACAAAACCATGAAATCGATGTCTAAACAAGCATTCAACTATTTAATTTCATGAAAGAAAAAAAAAATTGATCATCAAAAACCATACTTTAAACACTTATCTTCAAATCCAAACTATTTCATGCCAAAAAACGTTAAACTTAGCCAATACAGACTCAAATATTTTTATTTCTAAACTTAGCCAATATAGGCCCAACTAAAGTAAAAAATAGTCATGATTCGAAAAAAAAAAAAATAGGCCTAATCAATTCCTTACGCTATTTTTCATCAAAACCAACCTGCAAGTCAACAAAACACTCCAAACCAAAAAATTACTTGATTTGCAAACAAGACACAATCCTCTCCACTATCCTCTTAACCAGTGCTTGTATAAACAACAATCACATGGACAGAAAAATGAGATTTTCCTTTGTTTTTTGTTTTTGTTTTTTTATTTTATTTTAGTGAATGGAATATGGATAGTCACCTTTGTTTGTCAAGACTATCTCTTCAATTGTTTTGGCACGAGTTCATGGCCTTTGATAGTACGTTGCACGCGCCATTTCTTTTATCTGATCAGAGGCAGTTGTAGACAATTCTACATACACTTTAATTATTTAAATATTTAATAAATTCTTATTTTATTAGGTTGTCATTATTGCTCATGAATATTATATACCATATAATGTCTTTTGACCATTTTGCCTTTACATAGTGGCACTTAATAGCTACTCGTTAATGATTATCTGACAATAGATGAGATTTGTGCAGAGTTTTTGCAACCTTAAATAGTGCTTGTGCAATTTATTCAAACATTATCATATTTGTACAATTTCGTCAAATCTCGGGGGGTTTGTGCAATTTGCCCTTTAATAAATTCAATAAAAAATAATTTTATACTTTATAATAAGATTTTTAAAAATTTCTTAAAATTGAATTTTCAAAATTGGCTAGGGTACGCTAGAGCCTACCTTAGCCCCAAAAGGAGCTATGTCCATGTAAACAACATTTGATCATAACAATTATATATTGATTTTGCTTTGTTGGAGGTTGTCAATCTATATTGTGCATAGAACAATAGACTATATTTTTCGAACAGAACCACTATCTGGTCTAGGCAACAACGTTTTCGAAGACGATAATGTGGATAAGACCATGTTTTTGACTTTCTCTCTCAAGGTTTTCTGTTGAAAGAAAGTGAGGGAGCTCTTCATTGGGATGTTTGATGATTGTGTCGAAACTTCGCATATGCAGGAAAACATATAGCCTCCTAAACACCCACTATGTGCTCAAATGATGTTACATTTTATCACCACGGTTGATCAGACCTTGGACAGGAAACACATCTCCAAGTTCAAGATCAATGGAAAACACGTTTGGGCTTGCTAGTACGAGCGCTGAGACTTTGATGGTGATGTGTCCAACAAGCAGTGAAATTTGGTCTCTGGTCTTTAAGATCCATTGCAGTTGTCTTTTATGTGTCATGTTAACTATGATGTTCCTCTTTCTTTACCATTTGCATGTATTGTAGTTATTTAAATAATGTTGTGATTTTGCAATGACAAAACTATCATATGTTATGGGGTTGATTTAATTAAGTTGTTGTTGAATCAAAGCTTGGTGTAGTAGTTGTCTATATTTGCTACTAAAGCTTATAATTTCAATGTTTCATGGTTGTTCTTACCCATTCTTTGATTGTATCAGTTCATTATTAAGGATTGAAGTTAATGGTAAACTGTTAAAACACTCAAATCTATGAGCTATTTCTTAAATTGTATTTGTAGATTACTAGATTATTAATGAGTCAAATTAACAAGAAAATTGTTGAAACAATATAATTTGGCAAGTTGTTTTTTAAACTTTTAGTAATTGTTAAAAACATCAATACATGAGGTGTTATTTATGAAATTTGTCACATTAGAAATGTTAATAATCATTTATAAGTTGATTTATATTGATAAGTGGAATTAGTTGAATCCAATTTTTGCTTCTCTTGTGTTTTTCTTAGATTATAGTTAGTTTTTGTTTGCATATTCTTAAATAATTCTTATTCTCATGTTATTTTCTTTATAAGTAATTACTAATTACTTGAGCTATACTTCTTTTCTAAAAGATTTTTAATTGACTTAATTGTGGTATGTATATATATTCTAATTAAGTAGTTTCTCAAACTTTACTTCTTGAACATAGTACTAACTATAGCTAAAATAGACATTAGTGGTTGTTTCACTAAAAGAAATTTTGTCTACGACAACGTTTAAAAGATAACATGCGTGAGGTCTATGTGTCATAGGTCACCTATGATAATGTGCAAAGAATGCATGTTGTTAAAGAGATTTACAATAACGTGTAAAATCATATGACAACATGCAAAATCATTCACATTGCTAAAACCGTGCAACTAAAGTGTTTATATAAATATGTCTTTAAAACATTTTATTTACCAATAATAGTACATGTTATTTATAACAACATGCATTTGCACAGTTTTAGCAACATTTATGATTTTACATATTATCATATAGTTTTGCACATTGTCGTAAGCTCCTTCCACAATATGCACTATGTGCATGTTGCCATAGGTGATCTATAACAACATAAACCTCATACACTTTGACTTTTGAATGTTGTTGTAGACAAAATTTCTTATAGTTCTTTTAATGGTTTACAAGCAATATAACAATTGATAATGGAGGATAAAAGGGATGGTTAGTGACAAGTGAAATTAATTTACTCAAATTTTAGAGCCCGTCTTTTGCATTTCTCATATTATGTTTTCTTATTTGGGTATTCTCAAATCACAAGCTCTCCACATACTCATGTCATTTCCTTATTAATTTTCAACTAAATAAATTAATAAATGAAGGTTCATAATTGTATTTAACATATAACACTTAACACATACATCCTTAAAATTATTTTTTCCTTTCAAAGTACAAACTTGGACCTAGATTTGATTAATCTTAATTATGTTCCTTATAGTGTGTGAGAAACTCACCCAAGTTGGTCAGCTAAGTGATATAATTGGGGCATACAATTCAACAAATTAATTATCATATTTTGAATTCAAACAAATGTTCTTAACTGACCAAAGCATGTTGTCTATTCTTGTTACCTTTTTTGTTTTTTAAATTTATTCTTTTTTAAGTAACTGACCAAGGAAAGCTTTATTTAAAACTACTCAGCTATTATCAATCGTTGTGGACAAAAGAAGGATAACAAGAATCCCAGTAAATATCATAAGAGTTCAGAGGAAATAACAGCAAATTTGGCCAAAGAATGAGCAACCAGGATGCCCTATGATGGTAGGAAACTAATGAATATGTTTAAGCGGGGGCGCTTCAACAGCCTAGAGAGAGAAGTGCTTGATGCACTAAACTGTTGAAAGAGAATTTGATTTCATAGCATGGACAACCAGACCCCATTTTTTTAGTATAAAATGTACAATTATGAGCTATAGGTTACAAAGTGACCCAAGGACGTAGTTAGGATTTAATGTTGGGGTGTGCTAAGAAAATTTTTCCTAATCAAACCTCCATATATGATTAAAGTTATTGAATGTATAATGAAGAGTATAATAAATCATAACCCTCATAATGCATATTTCAAAATAAATAAATCAATAAAAAGATACACACATGCACAAGCACGCACACACACATGCATGCACACGAACGTGTGTGCACACACACACACATATATAATGCTTTTTATTATCAGTACCTCTTAACTTTAAAAAATTAGGACGAACCAATCAAATTCATCAATTATATTTGAATTAAATAGGAGAAAAAATTTGTTTATGAGAGAGCATGCAGTGGATGAATTTAATTGATTTATCCTAAATTTGTAAAGTTATAAGATACTGACCATAAAAATTATATATATAACGATGGACTATATATATATATATTTTTTAATTATGACTACTATAATGATATATTAAGAATTAAGTCATAAAAAGCATCAAAAGATCTAAAAATTTTTTAAAAAAATACAATAAACATAATTTAAATCATAAGAATTCTATAAGATTATCAACTAAAGATTCATTATCAATCAAGATAAGCAGTATTAAATACTCGATTTTAACTTTAAGATAATTTGATAACCAAAGATTAAAAGAAATAAACATACTTCATTTTTACATTTGATTATAAGTTACAACCAATAAGATTTGTAATAAATAAGATGTAAGGTCCTAATCCGAGTGAACTCAAGAGATTAATTGAAATCTAGTTTATTGTTATTAATTTAACCCTATCCAAATTTTAGAAATAAAATGACATATGGATAAATATCCTCTTTGGGGATATTTTTAAAAGAACTCAAGAAACTGGGATGTAAAAGGAAAAATGTCATACAAAAAGGTGAGGTGTAAAATGTAAATTTACTAGTTAATAAATGTGGTAGGTCATGTTCTTGGAAAAATGAAAAAAAATAATAAATTGGAAGTGAGTGGCCATGCATGAAGAAAAAAAAAAAAGAGATGATGATATTATTTTATAAAAAAAAAAAATGAGGAGAAATGATGAGCAAGGTAGTTGTGAAAGAAAATTGTGAAATTTTTTTATTAAAAAAAGGGGAAATTTTTTTTATATAAGATCAATATCGCATGTGCATATATGTCTTCAAATAGAAGCAAATCAAACACATGAAACCAAATTGCATACAAAACAAGAAAGAGAAGAAAATAATGATCCAAAGAAAAAGAAGAAGAAAATAAAAGGCAAAAAAAATAGGAAATAATTGAAGCTGATTTCTAGGTTGATTTGATGTGCAATAAATTCAATTTCAGGTTTAATAATCTTTTTTATTTTAATATATTCTAAATAGGTTTTCATGTTAATTTTTAGGTGGAAAAGAACTCAATGATAATTTGGGTGCTAATGATTCCAAATATAGTCTGATATCAAATTTGCGAGTGGATTATTTAAATCTAATTAATTATTTACAGCTATATGTTTCAAATTTTATTTATTAATTGTTATTAGAAGAAAATTATTTAATTAATTATTGATTTATTGATTATATATTATGATTTATGATTTGATTATAAAATATTCATTATTGATAATTATATTTATCTTCATAAATCAAGTTATATAACTTGCATATAAAAATGATTTAAGATTTAGAAATGAATAAAATGAGAATTTTAGAATATCAAGGTTGTACTCTCCATTCTAACAGTCAAGCACACTTCACATGTATAAGTCTGAGAAAATCACCCAGCACATGTATGACAAATGTCTAAAGTCATTGAATCATCCAGCATGTGTATGACACACGTTATCTCTCCCTCTGTATTTATATTGAATATCTCTATCACGTATGACAGATTTCTTTGGGTACTAGTTGGTCTATATTTTCAGATTATAGAGATTATATACTGAGTTTGATCAGTACAGATAACAATTTATAGAAAATTATATTTATATAAAAAGATTTCATAAAAGTTTTATAGATTATATTATTATAGAAATAATTTATATTGAAGTTACAGTTTTATTATGAGAATTATTTATTATTACTAGCAATATGTTTTGTTTTAATAGAAATATTTTAGAAAAATTATATCTATTCATTGGACGTTAGTGCTCACTTTTTTAAAAAACCCATTTTTTAAGGTATTCGTCATAGGTTCACATAGATTAGTGCATATTGTAAGAAAGGTCACATAATAATGACTAAATGCATTCATATTACTTTCAAGTAGAAATATTTTACACCGGTGTATATTAATTATAATTAATCAAATTTTGTAATATATTTCGAGAATAGTTTTAAAAAAAAAATATCTTTCCATAAATTTTACGAATATATTTTATATATCTAATACATGGGTCCAACATGAGAAATATAAAGATTTTTTAAATTTTGTTCAATGTATATTATAAAGAAATTATAAAATTACTATGATTTTTCTAAACAATTTTTATTAAATTTTATATTTCAATTAGTAAAACCTCAGTTTTTATAAAATCCTTCCAGACTCGAGCGAGGAGTTGGGATGGATCCTTTCATAAGATATTATATATTTAATTTTTGTTCACTTTAAATTATACATTATAATACAAAAGCTGAGTACATATTTTAAAATATAAAGGAAATTTATTTTGAAGAAAACAAAAATCAATATATGAGGTGTTTTAATAAATTCAATAAAAATTAATTTTATACTTTATAACAGGATTTTTATAAATTTCTTAAAATTGAATTTTCAAAATGGGCTAGGGTAGGCTATAGTGACCTATATTGAATACATTGATGGGATCAATAATAGTATGGTTTCTTTATTAAGACGAAAAAAATAAAATGAATAATCCCAAAAAAACATTTATTGATAATTAGATGCTCATGGGTTTGGATAAGAAACCAAACATAAACTCAACCAAAAGTGAAATTTAGATTAGCCCACTAAAAATTGAACTGTCAACTACGCCCCCAATATCAATAGTACTAAGCATAGGGTCTATATGTAAATTGGTATCCCAATTTTCTATGTAATAATTTAATTAATGATATATAACAAAAGAGATAAATCATCATTAATCTTTATTTATTTACTTATCGAATAACATATCAATATATTGAAATATAAGTTGGGATTTTAATTGAGAGAATTAGCATTGTTATATTTACATACACCATATTATAGACAACTCTTCATCATAATTGTATATGATTTTGCATTTTTACTAAATTTTATGGAAAATATCACATCACATTGTAATTTCAAAACTTCATTTTGTGAAAATGTCACATCATATTTCTATAAAAATTTTATGCACAAAATTACCTGATGTAGAATCAAACACTTAATAGATCGGATGGCCCCATCTCTGGTCCTCAAATTTCCAATGGAAAAAGTCAGCATTTTATAGTATGAATATGTGTGTTACTTCTTATGTTATATGACCCTCGCACACCCATGTCCTTGCTTTCTCCTGATTTACAGAATTAATTTTCGCAATCTCTAATAAATTTACCCTTAGAATTAAACTTTTGTGTATGTATGTTTCTCAATTTCTTAATATTTAAAAATTTATACCAATAGAAGTTTAGAAAAAAACAGAATTTTATATTTTGAACAAATTATTATTATTAATATTATTTGTTTATTTCTAATAACAGGTTAGAGGACCCCCAGTACATACAAGAACTAAGCCTAGACAGGAATTTGCAGCGGACTTTCAGATTTTTAATTGTCCAAAAAAGAGAAAATTCCACCTAAACCCCTTCAAAAAATAGCGCCTTTCTTTTTAACAAAATGAGAGCAAAACCTAGGACAAAACATAAGACTTCCAATCAAGACAAACCTTGAAAACATAAACCTGAGCTTTTGTTTGCAAGTTTTTGTGACATCCTTAAACATGATTTTGCTTCTTCAATCTCTGCCAGTGGATTAACGTATCATATTATTGGTACCAAGGTTCGGCAGTTTGCTGTGGAGTTGGACAGTGTCACAAATGAGTTCAATATAGATAGAAACCATCATGTTCGGTTTTGACACCACAAGCGCAATAAATCTGTTATACTGAATTAAAGGTCATTTATTATTCTTTATGTGTTAGAAAAAAAATGTAAGAAGAGAATACTATAACTCCTCAAACAGAGGGAACTTGAGTTGACCTCAGAAGTACTAGAAGAAAATGGAGGTTAAAATGAAGTAGCTAGCCAAGTAAAATTACATAAATACTCTATACACCATTAGTCCTTGCAAAGCCGCTATTTCTTATCTATTTACCAGTACCTATTCAGCAGTGATCTAAACTGTATTAAGTATCCATGTTTGTACCGTCTGAAAGCGCCAAAATACCAATTTTCATTTGTTTGCCACAAATTACTTTCATGACCTGTCTCAAGAAATTTTTCGCATTACTTTGAATGTGAAATGACAAATTTCTCAAAAATTAATTTCATGCATAGTCAACATAATACTACGAATCCAGAAAAATGAAATCAATTACATACGCTACTTAAATTCAGGGTATGAATTTACTGGTGGACTATTTAAAGCATACAAAATTAGTGCAAAAATAAGGTCAAATGTACTGGAAGTTTTTACTTTTCATAAAACAAAAATGTTTAATTTCTTGTGTCTTTTCTTCAGTAAAACAAAGGGTCAGCTTTGGTTACTGTTGAAAGGGCTTAATTTTGTCTACATATATATCACATATCATTTCTTGTAAGAGCCAAACTAAGACAAGAACTTGCACAAATTAATATCTTGAGTTGCAAGTCAACTGTTCCTGGATATAGCTTCATATGCATACAAGAACTAGAATCTAGGTAGCCGAATTGTCCAAAATTCCTTGGAAACAATGTTTTCACTAGATATTGAACCAAAACAAACAATAGCAACAAAATAAATTTCCATTAGTTGATAATAATAACACTTTCTATATATATATCCCATGTATGTTTAATTGAATATGGCCTTCTTATTATTATGTGGTGGCTCCTATGAAACAATGCTTTATCTTTTTCTCCTCTCCAGCCTCCTATCTCAAGTTTCCTTGACCTCTATAACGGATCCTTACACCATCTCCATCGACCCCTTCGGTCCGGATAGTTGCACCAATGGAACCCTAATTTGCATGGGCTCGGTGACTGCAGGTAATGGGTACTTGAGCCTCACTCCGGAGCTCGAAAATGGCAATTCTACGTTGCCACTTAACACATTTGGTCGGGTTCTGTTCAACCGACCTGTGGCCGCCTGGCCGGCCACGATTACCACCACCTTCACTGTTAGGATTTCAAAGTTCCCAAACACAACCAAGGCTGGAGATGGATTGGCGTTTATCATGGCTCAAGATAATAGCCCCCCACCACCACATAGCTTTGGATCGTACCTTGGAATTATGGATGCGAGCACTAAAGGTTAATATCTTCAAAGAAATCTATACTTCCATAGTTCCATCATTATTTGTGTCATTGAATAGGTTAATTAATCTTCAAATAAGTTAATTATGAAGTTCATCTTGATCAATACTTGAAGGGTTATATTGTCTATAAATATTTAATACAACATAATTGTTTTAGGTAACTATAGAGATTTATGCTCTCATTGAGTTTTTAAAGATCTTCTAATATATGAACATTTTAAAAATTATGACTAAAAAATACAGTCTTTTTATTATCTATCTTTCCAATAGTTAATTGATCAAAAACATCAAATATTTTTAAATACAATTTCACATTATATGTATCCGAATTGATCCATCTCATTTAGTTAACTTTTTAAATTTATAATTGATTTCTGAGTGAAAATTTCAAAAAATAACATCAAAATTAGTATGAGTTTTAACATTAACATCAGATTTTTAAAATGATTTTTTTTAATCATCGTTATTCATGATAAAAAATGCAAGCTATTATTGTGTACAAACATTAAAAAAATTCATTTTGAAAGTTTGATCTTAATTTCAAAAGCCATGATAATTTTAGTGGCATAAAAGAAAAATGACCCTATTCATGTATGGACTTAAAAATTGATTTAAATTGATGTAACAAAGTGCAGATGGAGTGGTGCGTCAGCTAGCAGTTGAGCTAGACACTTACATGAACGAATTCGACCCAGATGCAAACCACATCGGCATCGACACAACAAGCCTGACCAACCCAGTTGCAGCTGTGAGTCTAAACAGCACCGGAATCGACCTCAAGAGTGGTAAAGACATTACCGTCAAAATCGACTACGACGGATGGGTCAAGATCCTCCGAGTCTCCATAGCATACGCAGGGAATCCACTTATCGGCGTCCTCAACCAATCCATCCTCATGTCGGAGACAGTTCCAAGCTCCGTTTACGTTGGTTTTACAGCCTCTACAGGGTCTGTACCGGAGAGCCACCGTGTCCTCAACTGGGTGTTCACGTCAATACCATTGCCATTTGACTCTCTCAAGTATGGACAGTCTAAAAAGGACAAGACGAGAACCGTTCTGGTCATTGTGGTTCCTGTTCTGATAGGACTGTTGCTTGTTGGGAGCTGCTCTTTTCCATTTGCTAGAAGGAAAGTGAAGAATAAAAAAGAGAAAATGAAGAAGAAAGTGGACATTGAGAGCCGAGCTAGGACAGCTGCCAATGTGCCCAAAATGTTCTCCTACAATCAGCTGCAGAAGGCCACTCACAACTTCAGCAGAGAAAACCTGTTGGGAAAGGGTGGATTTGGAAGTGTTTTCAAGGGCACCTTGTCAAATCCTACTACAATTGTAGCTGTCAAGAAGATCTCCGCAACATCACATCAAGGTTAGTATTAGTATTAGTATTAGGTCATTCTCTAATGCAGACGATGAAAATATTTTTACAATATAAATGTCAAAACTTGTTCATCTAACTGCTATATAAGAATAAAGCTTAAGGCCTTATTTTCATATAGGATAAATGTTAATTCAGATTTATTCAGACCTTATTGATTTCCAAGCAATTACTTTACTTGTTGTCACAATGTTTCATTGTTAGATGATTAAGTATTCTAAGAACTGATAATCAATGTATTTCCCTCTTTTCAAATAGGTGAAAGGGAGTACTTTGCAGAAATTTGCACAATAGGCCGTCTAAGGCACAAGAACATTGTGCAACTTCTAGGTTGGTGCCATGAGGGTGAGCATCTCCTTTTAGTATATGAATATATGGTCAATAGTAGCCTTGATCGCTTCATTGGCAAGGGATTTCTTGATTGGACAACCAGGTACAAGATCCTCTCAGGTTTGGCCTCGGCTTTACTTTATCTGCATGAAGAATGTGACAACCCTGTGGTTCACCGTGACGTGAAGCCTAACAATGTTATGTTAGACACCGAACACAATGCTCATCTAGGGGATTTCGGGCTTGCCAGGTTGATCCAGAACGATTCATGTGCCACCACCATGCTAGCCGGAACACCAGGATACTTAGCCCCTGAGGTGGGGTTCTCAGGAAAAGCCACCCCGGAATCTGATGTGTATAGTTTTGGAATGGTGGTACTCGAAGTAGTATGTGGGAGAAGATCAAGAGGGATTTTGGAAGAGAATAGTTTGGTGGATCATGTGTGGAATTTATATGCAAGAAATGCATTGCTTGAGTGTGTGGACAAACAGCTAGGAGACAAATTTGATGAAAAACAAGTGAAGAGAACATTAATTGTCGGGCTGGCTTGTTTGCACCCAGATCGTACATTTCGTCCCAAAATAAGAAAAGTTGTACAAGTCTTCTTGAACCCCAATGAACCTCTCATGAACTTGCCCGAATCCAGGCCTAACGCTGTTTACGTATCGGTGTCTTCTTCTAGTTCAATCACAACTAATAGCTCCCTGCAACCGCCCTTATCGTCGTCACAGGATGAGACACAACACAATGAGACACCGATTTGATATACAGAGTTTGATCAGAAATTCTCTATACATACAAAAGCACCGCCCTTGATGTAATTGAATTAGTCTTATGTCTTTGGAATAAAAAAAAAAACACAAAATGTAGTTAATTAATCTGCATGTTTTGTTCTTGGTGCAAAACAGTGTCTAGCTATAGCATACATGTTTGTACATGTTACATTTTTTGTGAACATAAATATCAACAAAAATAAAAATGCATTTACCAGCAGTCGAACCGCGATCAATTGCTTGGAAGGTAATTATCCTTACCGTTGGACTACGAAGGCCCTGCAACTACCAACCTGCGCAAAATTTTAATTTTTACTAATAAAGATCAAAACCAAAAGGCCGGCTCTTGTGGTCTCCAATGGTGACGGCAACATGATAGTAGTAAAACAGGGGACCAACGAAGAGACAACGATAAACAAACACATGAAAAACTCAGATGACGCCAGTATAACGGTCCAGGTAGCCGAACCAGCTCAGGACCAAGACCACTTAGTTTCAATAACTAACAACCAAGACAACACTCAGTTTCTCTTCTTGTACTTACTTCCATGTCTTCTTCTCAGACACCAACTTTAATCTTCAACCTCCAATTGTCTTCCAGGTGACACCCTTATCAGCTTTCTCTGTTTTTGTTTAATCGTTCTCACTTATCTCTGCTTTTGTCATCTCCTCTGTTTTTTTTTTTTTTTTTTTTTTTGCCTCTACAAGTTATAAAATTTTGCTTTTCGTTTGATTTTAAACAATCTTGGAATATTATTGTAAAAAATTTGTTGGGTTGATAGTATTTTATGGTCTTCAAGTCCACCAAGTATGTGATTCTAATTTTATCTAGCTTTGTTTGGTTAGTGAGGAAATGTAGTTTATAGTACATATATACGCTTCTTTTGATTATATAGCTGTGACTTGAATCGGCAAAAATGTGTTTGTTGGACAATATAAACAGAATTTTTTTGGTGGATTGTGTTATATTAATGTCTTTTTTGTGTATATGCAAGAGTTTTCATGCGAGGTCAATTCCATGTAATGTATCTTCAATTAAATCATGTCCTGCGTCATTGTATTTTGTTACGAAAACCATGAAAACACTCGAAGAGACGGCTTCTTTGTTCGATGTGAATCCTAATGTTGTTAATAGGACTGTTGACGGCTTCTTGGTTGGAATAAATTGCAGCTGCCTGCCTAACCATGATGCGTACACTTGGCATATGGACTACACGGTCCAACGTGGGGACACATGGAAGAACATCTCATCAAAATTTGGATCGTTTGTGGTGGAAAAACCAGAGAAGACATTGATTCCATCACAAATTGTGACTTTGGACCTCCTATGTGGTTGTTCTGAGAGTAGTACTATTGATGTTGTGACATACAAGATTGAATCCGGGGATACTCTATATACAGTTTGTTCGCGGTTTATGGCTGATGTGAATGAGACTGCCAAGTTGAATCATTTAGCCAACCCAAATCTTATATTTGCAG
Organism: Litchi chinensis; assembly: GCA_019925255.1. NCBI lineage: Eukaryota > Viridiplantae > Streptophyta > Magnoliopsida > Sapindales > Sapindaceae > Litchi > Litchi chinensis. The sequence goes on from CM034461.1 coordinate 42,397,059, forward strand.
GAGATGTCATTTTTATTCCGGGACCAGGCAAGAGAAGAACAACTTGCACTTTGGTTTGTGCTGATATTTGTTTCAATTAATTGTTTCTATATTCACTTTAGCAACTAGTTTTTTCTTAGAAAAAAAAAAAAAAATTGTTTGGTCATTTCTTGACATTAAGAAATAATCCAATAGGTGTTTCGTAGAATATAGAGATAGAATGGCTGGTTTCAAAATGAATGCTGTTCTTGGCTTCATTTCAAAGATAGTCCGTCAGAATTGTTACAAATGGATTGTATTTGTTTAAAACAGTGCATTTCAGCTGCGAATCATAATTAGTTCTCTGTTTTTTGTTGTCATTATGGACATTTGTGGACGGCAGGCCTTCAAAAGCTTACCTTGCCTGAAGATAAAGGTCATTTACAAACTTCTTGTTCTATTGATCCCTAGATCCTTTTGTTCAACAAGTTCAATTTCTTCATGTATAAACTTACCTCCTTCATTACAGATACAATTGTCAGGAAAAAATCAAAGCCTCAAATTGGTGTTGTGGTTGGAAGCACCTTAGCTGCCCTTTCCACCATACTAGTAGCAGTTGCACTTGTTTTTTGGAAATATTGTAAAAGAAAGGGAACTCGACGATCAATAATTTGTCCAAGGAGAGCAGATTGCATGCACTGTTATCTCGATTCATGCCCTTTCCACAGAAGTGAGAAGCATTTTAAATTATAAAACTCTTGTTTTTCTTTCTAGATGGATCCGAACAATATATCGCTATGAGTTGATTATTGGGAAGCTTCTTTACAGAATCTGAGGAAAGCATGGTTTCATCTTGTAGTTCAGAAAAAGCTACTGTTTTTCCTTACCATGAAGTTTGTGATGCAACTTCCAATTTTAGTACATCGTTAAAGATTGGCCAAGGATCTTATGGATGTGTTTACCATGGAAAATTAAAAGGAAATGTCAGTAAAAGGAGCCATTTTCATTTCTGCTTCTATTTACCCCTTTTAGACCAACTTATCATTCAAATTTGTGCTAACATTTATTTGATATTTTTCCTCAAAACATATACTCTCAATTGATGGTATTGTTCTTTAAGCGTGTAGGATGTGGCCATCAAGCAGATGAAAAACTCAAACTCTAAAGAGTTCTTGTCGGAGCTGAATGTACTTTGCAAAGTTCGTCACTCAAACTTGGTAGGATTTTCTTATTCAAATTGAGGGAGGTTAAAATGAATGTGCTAGTTTACGATCTTTTTGTTTTCCTGAACTTGTATTGTGTTTTGCTTGCTCTTACAATTCAATCAGATTGAGCTTATTGGGTATGCAGCTGGTGGGAACTCTCTATTTCTTGTATATGAATATGCTGAAAATGGTGCATTGAGTGATCATCTGCACAAGCCTGAGATAAAAGGTTTGAGTTATCGACAAGTCAATTTTTATGAGTGCAACCTCAGATATCTTTGTTTTGAATATCAGATTGTCTCAGCTATGTAGCTCTAGCACAGGTCACAATTTCGGGAAGTTTGAGCACCATAGTTGATACAGTGGTTTTCCAGTTGTGCATGAGTGCATCATCAAGTGCCAATTTTGGATATATTATTATGTTTCAAACTAGTATTGTCACTGCATTTGTCTTAATACGACAATCGTGCACAATAATCTCCTTAACCAAGAATCAAATATTTCATGAACTATTTTCATGACGATATGCTTGGACTTTGATGATCTACAGGTTACAAGCCTCTTGCTTGGACTGCACGTGTTCAGATTGCTCTTGATGCAGCTAAAGGTCTCGAGCATATACACGAGTATATGAAACCTTACTATGTCCATCGAGATGTGAAAACAAGCAACATTCTCTTAGATGCGAATTTCCATGCCAAGGTGAGTCTTGATGTCTTTTATCAAATAACTTATGGTTTATATCATGAGATGATAATGGCTTATGCTGCTGAATAGAAATTTTTTTTTTTTTTTGCTGGAAACTTCTTCTTTTCTTGCTAGTAATGCTTAATATTCGCTGCAGATTGCAGATTTCGGACTAGTAAAGTTATTAGAGCATTCTCCTGATGATGCAGCTACAGCATCTAGAATTGTTGGCACATTCGGTTACCTTGCCCCTGAGTAAGTGAATTGCTTCTATTTAAAGTCAAGAGTTTCTCTGTAACTTTTAGTCTTAAAAGTTGATTTTTTACTCATCTTCTTTCATTGTTTTTTGAACAATTAGGTACGTACGAGATGGGTGTGTGACCACAAAAAGCGATGTCTATTCCTTCGGAGTTGTTCTCATGGAACTTATAACTGGCCAACCAGCACTTAGTAGAGATGCAATTCCTGGAAATGACAGTTACAGTGAACGTCGCTCTTTGGTGGATCATGTGAGTACGCTTCATACTTGTGTTCATTTTTCCTGTGACAAAATTTTGTTAGATGAATTGTTACAGTTACTGGGATACATTTTTAAGTATTGTGGTGGTAGCAGTTTTGAAGCCAGTTAATGTTCATATCTGTGTTAATTGGCCAATCTATTATCATTGGATATGACAAATATATCGATAACATTCTACTATTGTTACACCAAATTACACAAATTTTATGATGTTACAGATGTTAGCAGCATTAAACGGAACCGAGAATATCATGACAGAGTTGACAAATTTCTTAGATCCAAAGCTCACCCATTACCACAAAGATTCAATTCTGCAGGTAGGGTGTTTAATGTTAAACTGATTGATCTAGGAAATTTATGATAGCTGATATTTTTTTAGATACCACCTATAGTATGGAGTCTCTCAAACCAAAACATTTTGAGGTTAAATGCACGCTCTTTGCCATCAAAGGCCATGATCAATAGATGATATTTTTTAAGGCATCAATCATTGCTTTAGCATTCCTCAACCATTTCTTCTTCTTCTTTTGCTGAGAACACATAATCATTTGCTGTCTGTGGAAGGGAGATCATATGATTGCTTTGCTTATTTTTGTCTTATAAAATAAAAATATTTGCCCACAATGTGTACATGGTTTGTAATGACACTTAAAAGTAGTGGTGTAGTTGTGGCATTATATTAGAAGAGACCTGACTCTTGACTGGTCATGATCTGTCCCTTTGGTCTTGCTCCAATTGTAAATGCAGCTTATATTCAAAGTCTTTAAGGGTCCTACCTTTGACCTTGAATGTTACTAACCTATTAGTTGATTTTAGTCATAAGTTTGATCTCAAACATGTGTTAATTTTGTGCTTTTCGTTAAATTTTTCCTTTAAGATGGCACTTTTAGCCAAGGATTGCGTAGACGATAACTGGAGACGACGTCCGGACATGTCAAACGTTGCGATACGCCTTTCACTCATATTGATCAGCTCCAAGGAATGGGAAAAAGAAGAGTGCATTTACAAGTCACAGCATTATACTTGACATTCTCAAAGCCTCATTGAACCCATTTTTGTTCTTCCATACTCACATGTCCAAGTCAAGCGATTAAAGGTATTAATTACAATAAATATACAGTTGACTTCATTGTCAGGTGGACCATCCATGTGAAATGGTATGTAGAAATTAACCCCATCGGACTACTGCTTGTGCTTCATTGAAAAACAAGCTCCTCTCAAAATCCTACAGGTGTTGATTTCAAAATCATGAAAAGATATTCTATCTTTTGTTTATACTAGAATCGATTGAATTGAAAAATGAACGATTTGTGGTCGTGATGTCACAAACAGAAGTTTAAATGTAATTTACTATATGATGTCTCTTGCTGAAAAGAACTTATTGAATGTTATTATGCATCAAGCTTAAGATATTTTAGGGCCTTCTAATTTGCAATCTGGATATAATTATCTGTTTTCAAAAGGGAAGAATATAAAAAATTTGAAGGAAGACTTACTCCATTAAAATGTTAAAATGTCAAGAATACAAATTCAATACTTGATGAAATTGTGTCTTCAAATGTTAAAAATTAGAACTTTATTATTATTTTTCAAATATAATTTAAATTTACAATTTCATCGATATGGAATTGATTATGTTTATTATAAGTTGTGTAAATTATAATCTATAAACTTAGTATTTTCAGAATTGACTCATTTTAAATGAAATCTTGATCTTTACGAACTGGTCAGAAAATTAAAACCAAAATTATGTCAAAGGAATAACAAAGAAAATCTTGAGAAGCATCATTATTTATGAAAAAAAAAAGACAAAGAAGATGATTATTAAGAGAGACAAAAAGAGAGAACCAGTAAAAGTAAACACCCAAAAGAAAACTTTACAACTAGTTTGGAGTCAAAAATCATATAAAAGGGTAGGCAAGATCTTGGAAAAAGTTTTTTTAGGGCATTGATGGGAATCACAATACACTTCATTTTTATATACAAGTGGTAGGTGATCTAAAACAAAATTTCCACGGTGGAAGTAACAACAATGAGAAAATGAGAAGGTCTAAAACATAGTACAACAGGAGCCCTAATTAGTAGTAGACAGGACAGCCAGCCAAACAGCCTTTGTTGCCTTGCTGCCTACCCCAAAAAATTGTCAATGGATTAATTTCATTTCCGTCCTTTAAATTTTGATGTAAGTACATAACATTATGAATATTATGCTTCTTTTTATTGACTAACAGAAGGTTTAAAAATGATGTACATGAAGGTTTCTGATGAATTATTGTGGGATTTTTAACAAAATTTGGAAAGTTGGACAATTGTTTAATAAATATTGAGGAAACTTTGATTTTCCTCGGCCTTCATGTGGTATCTTTGGTTTTTCATTGATCCAATTCTTCCATAGCTGAAATGCTTTTGTTTTTTAGAAAGCGTTTCTTTTCCAATAAACGTGTAATTTCATCACAAAAGAAAATAAAATAAATGAACACCTTGAAGGCTTGAGCGTGTAGTGTACTTAGATCCAAATTGACCATTTAATGAGGAGCTAATTGATGAAAAAAGTGCCCGGTTCCAAGTCAACAAGCAAAACAAATGACGCCAAACCGTGGAAAAGAACTAATGAACAACCATTCAAGACCCCAGTTGCCACTGCAAACACATTTTCTAAGCCCTTGCTTTCTTAATTTTATTATTCTTATTATTTTAATATCAAACTCCAACGAATTAAAAATTTATCAACATCTATTTATTCGAGAATAATATTCACAAATAGGGGAGGACATTGCCGTCATTTTCATTAGTCGAAGGGATTGGACCCATTGGAGTCAGTATTAAGAAGATAATTTAATATAATAAACTCTCAGATTAATTAATGGTGTGCCCACTAAAACAAACTTGAACAAACCAATTTAAAAAATATAATTACGTCTTTTGAAATAATGGTACTAACAACTATCATATAATAAGAATATGTTGGGACATAGAACATATTTACTCGGTTTCTCTCTTTTCAATGTCACATCGCATCATGAACAAGTCTTGCCAAAACACATCCATCATCGCCTTTGATAAGGCATGTGGAATTTTTTACTCTCTATATTGAATTGATGATTTTAGATGCCTTCCTTTAGGGGGCCAAAGCCCCATTGTTATAATATTTTTAAAATTTATAATTCAAAAATCTAATTATGTAATGATATAAGATATTTACACTATATTAAGAAAAGAAATTTATTCATACATATTAATAAATACAGATTTTACGACTCAAATCTTATCACGAATATGCAAAGTACATTTATCATTCACAATTCAAATGTTACAATTTTTTTTTTTTAAAAAATAATAATAATAAAACCAAAAGAAGAAAGCCACTCACCAACACAAAAGAAACCTAAAGCCTCATTATTTTTTTTCTTGAGATAGGCTAAAGCCCCATTATTTAATATTAATTTATTAGTCAATTTGATTTGGGTGTTATTATTATTATTATTAGGTTGGCGATTTTAGATTACCTTATAATTACATTCATTAGATTGGTTATAAGAGTAGTTATTAAAGTCAATCCAATTATTATAATTATTTTATAATATTACCCGACTAAGATAGTCAAGTCATTATTATTATTATAAGAATAATAAGTATGCTAACTTTTAATATGATGATTATATCAACTGGTATAAATATAAATTGAAAACAAAATCAATATGTCTAACATTATTGATATTTATTTAATCGTATCAATTAGGTCTTGATTTTTTCATATCTTATCTTAAATGTGTACGTTGATAAATTAACAAGTTTAGTTGATCCAAATTTTGCCGTATTCCTTTTATAGACCTTTTAAATTCCTTAAAACCTCTTTCATTTTTCTTCTTTGATCAACAAGATCTTTTTTTGAAAAACAATCAGTTTGATTTCCATATGAAATTTACATTAAATTTTGTCAATCCCAATAGATTTTTTTTTTTTTTTTTCTATCTATATCTCTTAGTAACAAAAGATAATATTAAAATGCCGTGCTATAATACATCTCAAATTGTTTTAACTTTTCCCAAAAAAAAAAAAAAGTAGAGAATGGGTCAATGATGTGTCCACATGGTCCAGACAATCCCACGAAAACACATTTTGTTTAGAACCCACAAATTCGCCATCTCTAAATTTTGTAGAATAGTCAATTTGAGAAGTATCAACACAACTGCAAGATGGGCTAATTGATTATTCTAAGCATTGAAACTTCAAATGATGGCGACTTCATGCACTACATGTCCAAATCCACAACTTGGTTAGGTAGGTATCTCTAAATTTCAATCTTTCAGACAACAAAATTTGTATTTTTCCAATCCAAATCGCGGCCTTAAAGCAAGTTTTAATTCAATAATATTATTTTCCAGACAAAATCAATCGTGCACAACCAATCAATGAAATACAAACTATTCCAATAAAAAAATTCAAATAAAATATTTATATAGATCAATTATTGGCTTACAACTCAATGCGGAAAATTGTATTTTCTAGACAAAATCAATTATTGACAGGATTTGTAGAGATTGAAGTTTCAGTTTGTGATCACTTGGGAGAGGTAAAGGATACTCTTTTCATGAAGATGTTTGGTTCTTTTACCCCTTTCTTGATTGAATGTGTGGTTTTTAGAGAGAGTCTGAAGTTTGTTTTAGTTCATGATTTTAGACCTCAAATCGTGAAAATAGACTTTCAGTTGGTTATTTTAATAATTCAGGTTAAGAATTTTTTTTACAGTTCTACTCCCTTTATCAAGGATATCTTTTCAATGTTGGCTGAATTGGACATGTCAATTTATTCTTAAAAAGAATAATGTGGCGGCTCATTATTCTAATCAATCTTGATTTCTTTTTTTGTTTTGTTTTAGACTGTATTTTAAACATTGCTATTGCTGAGGCATTTTGAGTAACATTTTTTTCAATTTTCCAAAAAATATATATATAGGCGCAACCAATCAATGAAAAATAAATTATTCAAAAAAATATCAATTCAAATATTTATGTGGATCAATTATTGGCTTACAACTCAATGTGGAAACGTGTGCAATTATATAGCGTCTTCGAAATCTGGGAAAAAAAAAAAAAAAGAGAGTCAGTTATGGTCTTCCAAGCCTCCACCAAATAAACTTAATCTCACTTCAAAAAAAATAAATAAATTTAATCTCATCCGGGTATTCTTTGATAATTATATAATGGATAGTGTATTGTATTATATAGTATTAAAATTGAATTATTATTATTTTTTTAAACGTCGGTACCTTATGAGTTAAAAAGCTACCATGACCTATTGAAATAGATTAATAATAGTACAGTCCAGATGACTATTCTCACTGACTGTATCCACTGATATACATTATTAATAGTATGATTCGGATAACTATTATTACAACTGGAGAGAAGATAACTCTTATCAGGAGGAAACTCATAATTCACACATTATGTTTTAAATGACAATAATGTGACTTAAATTTTTAATTTTTTAGGGGCAAAATATGTATTCAACCATTCGTATTAAGAGTTGATGTATAAAAGTGAATTTAAATCTTGATTGTGAAGTGTTTTGAACATGTGATGTCTCATTAAGAACAAACAACTGCCCCTGTTTTCCTCACTACTTAGCAAAACGTTGCCTCTACTTTTCTTTAAGATAAGAAAAGGTCTTGCTGATTTCAAGAAAATAAATAAATAAATAAAGTCTTGCTAATTAGTCTAAGCAATTTCATTACTTTTTCATAAAGTTGACATCATATTATAGTTTATAATAATTTATGGATAGATGTACGGTTTAAATACCCATTTTTTTAAAAAAATATGAAAGGATACTATATACTTTTTTTTTGTTATTAAAAAGTATTCATTTTTTTTTCAAAGAATTTAAAGTACATCAAAAAAGTCATTTCCATGGTTCTAATAGAAATCATATAAAAAAAAAAACTCCAAATAAAAATGTTATTATAATTAGACTGTGCCTTAAAATCATATTTCAAAATATTCCAACGATTGTAATTGTAATTATAATATATAAAAAGAAAGTCATTTTAAATCTAACGTCAAGCATTTGTATTAAAGCCTTTGAAATCTAATTTTTTAAATGACTGTAAAAGTTGTTAATGGATATCAAATTACTAAAAGTAAAACTCATTTATCGAATAATTTTTGAAAACTTATTTCAAAGTTAATAATCTTTATCGTTGACAATATTAATGGAGAAAATTAAAAGAACACAAAGTAGAACAATATTCAATTCCCTCTATACAGCAATTTGAATATCATTAATATCTATTTAGTTTTTCTTCATTAATGTGGTAGTAGATATCTTCTCATATCATTAAAATAAATTTTTAAAGAATAATACTTCTGTGCTCAAATTAGCACTCAAATTTGGTGTTCAATTGATGTGATATCCTAAAAATAAAAGAATTAACCAACCAGATTTTATTTTTATCAATCTTAATTGATTATGATTAATATTAGACTTTTCAAATTTCTTTAGCTCAAATTCATACCCAAATGATGAGGTATATGAGTTGTCAACATATTATAAATTATGATGATAACTCATATGTTATTTATTTATTTTATGATGAGAGAGAAGAAATTAAATTCATGAAAAACTATTTACATCTTTAACAAAAGTGAGATTTAAATCCTTAATTTTTTAGGATCATAAGAAATGCTCAACCGTTCATATTAAGAAGTGGTGTGCAACTCATATATTATATTATTTAAACATGAAGTTAAATAAAAAAATTAGGAAACATAACATTATTCATTTATGCTTCATATTTTTAAGATATCGTATTATTTGGACATTAGTTTAGATAAAGTAGTATTATTGTTTTAAATCTTACTTACACAAGTTTAATCTAGCTAGGTCTAGCATATTCAAATTTGTATTTATATATAAAAAAGCAATATATATTCTTTCCACATTTGTAGGGGAAATGAATACTTAAACAATAATAATAATAATAACAACAATAACAATAAAAATAGAGATTAAAAAAAAAAAAAAAAAAAAAGGGTGATAGAGAGGAAAAAGGAAGGGTATAGTGGGAAGAGGAGTGAAAGAGAAGCGTGAGAGGTAGCGGAGCGAGTCACCTGAAAGAGCACACGGCACGCGCAGGTCACGTCGAATAGGGAGGTGGTGGTGGTCAGTCACTCAACAGACAAATGCGTGAGCCTCCACTTGGTGTTTCTTGAGACTGTCCAGTATTTCTACGCGCGTTATATTTCCCGGATTTCACTCCCTCATTTTATTTCTCTTTATTTTTTTAATTCATTTTCTGCTTTCATTATTGCATTTCCATGCGTTTTTTTCTTTTCTTTTTTTAATTGTATTATTTACGCCTCACAACTCTTAACATGTCCCGATCACTCACATTTATTATCATTTTCTCCTGCTTTAAACCCACTAATATCGACTTTAATTCTATTCAATTAATCTATTTAACTTAATTATATTTATTAATAAACACATAAACCATTTTCTCTACTATTAATCCTCTAATATGTACTTTAATTCTATTTACCTTAATTATATTTATTTAAAATCACAAAAAATTTTATTGCGAAAGTAGATTTTTTAATTACATTCCAATAAATCTATAGGACCAAAACCATTAATATATCAACCAGTGGGATTTGAATTTAAAACAATATGCTTCCCAGATCTACACTAGTAAGATTATAAAGTCTGACTGCAATACAATAATTTAAGTTAATATATTGAAAATTAGATAGAATTATAATTTGAGTTAGATTAAATTTCCTAATTTGAATGACATAAATATACTTACACCTGGTGTTTTCTAAGAATGCTATTTCTTTTATTTATAAATCTCTCACCGACACTTTGTATTTTTTTTTTTTTAATTATTTCAAGTCTCTATTTACTATTATTTCTCCCGATCACCCTTATCTCTTTTTGGACCAATTATTTCTATTTAACTTGAGAATGTACCTTCTTAAATAATTCCAAAACAATAATAACATCATAATATTTCATTATTTCCCTCGAAAAAAAAATTCCTTATTTTCTACAGTTAGAATCATATATAAAATAAAACTCATTCACGTTTGAAGTCAAATCCCCCACCGGAAAACCGTTCACCACATTAACAAGCTCATTTCAAGAAAAAATCCGAACGCTCCGTCTAATACAATGTCATCAAAACTATATAAACAACAAATCCACATCAAAATAGAAAACAATTAAATTAATACTCAATTAAATCCACCTATATCCAAACTCGCATCCCCAAAGTTTAATTATAATTAAATCAAAGATTTGACTATTATCAGTTATGTAAAATTACCCATTAATAATAAGACTTGAATATTTTTTAATAACTATATTTATAATGTTTTTTAATAATTATCTTACAATTAATCTAATAGTTAGTATTATCCACTAATTTTAGATGAAAATATGATCTCAAAAATAGAAGCCCAAAATAACAACAAAAACCACTGAGAAGGAGTTCTTTTTTTTTTTTTTTTTAAAAAAAAAAAAAGAAAAACCCACTGAAAGGAAGCCCATCACAGGTAAAACACAAACTCACCTCTCCTACAAACACCAAAACTCTTTTTAACAAGCTTCTTGCCTTTTATCACCAAGTCCAAACCAAACACCTCAAAATCTCTCTCACTCTCTCTCTTTTTCTCACTCACACAGAAACAACGCAGACACCTGTCCTCCGCCACAACGACCGCATCTCCGCCGCTCCCATCCGAAACCCACTTCGCTCTCCTCCCCAGCCGCAATGGGCAAGGGCGGTTCTCTCAGCGATAGAGTCTTGAAGAAGATCCTCCTCTCCTACACATATGTGGCCATCTGGATCTTCCTCTCCTTCACGGTCATCGTCTACAACAAGTACATCCTTGACAAGAAGATGTACAACTGGCCTTTCCCCATCTCGCTGACGATGATCCACATGTCCTTCTGCGCCACCCTCGCTTTCCTCCTCATCAAAGTCTTCAAATTCGTCGAGCCAGTCTCCATGTCACGTGACCTCTACCTCTCTTCCGTCGTCCCCATCGGAGCCCTCTACTCTTTCAGCCTCTGGCTCTCCAACTCCGCCTACATCTACCTTTCCGTCTCCTTCATCCAGATGTTGAAGGCCCTCATGCCCGTGGCTGTCTATTCGATTGGGGTTTTGTTCAAGAAGGAGGGGTTCAAGAGCGACACGATGATCAACATGCTCTCGATCTCGTTCGGGGTGGGCATTGCAGCTTATGGGGAGGCCAGATTCGATGCGTGGGGGGTGATTCTGCAACTGGGTGCGGTCGCTTTTGAGGCGACGAGGTTGGTAATGATTCAAATCTTGCTCACATCTAAAGGGATCACGTTGAATCCTATAACTTCTTTGTATTACGTTGCGCCTTGTTGTTTTGTTTTCTTGCTTGTGCCTTGGTTCTTTGTGGAGTTGCCTGTGTTGAGGGATACTTCGAGTTTCCATTTCGATTTCGTCATATTTGGGACCAATTCGTTGTGTGCTTTCGCTTTGAATCTTGCCGTGTTCTTGCTTGTTGGGAAGACTTCGGCTTTGACTATGAATGTGGCTGGTGTCGTTAAGGATTGGTTGTTGATCGCGTTTTCGTGGTCTGTGATCAAGGACACTGTCACCCCTATCAATCTGTTTGGGTACGGGTTGGCGTTTTTGGGTGTTGCGTATTATAATCACTCCAAGTTGCAGGCTTTGAAGGCTAAGGAGGCGCAGAAGAAGGCGGGACAGGGCGATGAGGAGACAGGGAAGTTGTTGGAAGAGAGGGAAGGGGAGAAGAGGAGTGATTCACAGAATTGATTTTTCCAGTGTTAATCTAGGAATTGCATTTAAAAAAGAAAAAACAAATGAAAAAGAAGTTATGATGATAATAAGTGTTTATTACTACAGGGGTAGTGGAGGAATGAAATGGCCAATGGAAAGGGTTTCATGGTGCGGCAAAAGGAATCGAGGGTATTGGTTTTCTTTTGCTCGTTGTGGATGGGATGTGTTTTGGGTTTCGGTTATATGCTTATTTTAGGTTTCGGATTCTGTTTCTTATGCTAGTTATTATTATGGTTGTTTCTTAATAGTACTAGGAGTTTGAGATTCATGTTACTTTGCTTAAAGGGCCGATTTATGTATGTTAGTAGAGGAAGAATCTCAAATGTCCTCTTATCTTTTTGTTATTTTGTTTTTTCGTTTTAAGTACTTATGTGTCTGTAGGTGTTACTTTCTTTCCATTGATGGAGTTTTAAATGCTATTTATTTATATATATTTCTTCTGTCTCACGATTTACTTTTCCTGATGGTTGTAAATTTAAAGTATTGATGTTATGTTGATGGTGGATGACATTTTGATTCGGATTGCATTTGAAAAATGATTAAATATAGTGCGTTTGTTCCATGAATTTTTGGCTCTGGCAATGTGAGTCTTGAGGTATTATTATTTGCCCTTTTGTAAAAAGAAAGATAGTAGATCTTAATGTAATTATTTAGAGGTGGGAATTTGAGAGTTGGGGAAGATAACAGCTTGTTGTTTGAAGATACTGGAGTGTGTATTTATCCTCTTGACGTTGAGTTGCCTGTCAAATTATGGGTACATCACATGAAGAAGTCATTTGTATATTCAATTAGGTGCTTCTAACTTTTTGTTGTCAAAAGCATGTAATCTACTTGGTTGTCAATTTTACTGTAAACATGCATGTGAAGGTGCGGAGCACCATTGTCATGCTCAAATGCTCCAGGCCACCAGAGGCATCTAGGCTATATTTTCAAATTATACTTTTGTGTCAGTACCTTTGCATGTGGGGGAGTACAAGTGAGATCAACCGTTTTAATTTAACATGAAATGATTTAACGATTTGGAAATTTCCTAAATTCTGGAATGTGCTTCCTCGTATGTGAGGAATATGATGAGGGAAGGGATATCTGTGTCCTTCTGTGATAGTGATTCTTTATCTTTGGGTTTGTAAATGAGCTTAATAGATGTAGTGTAGTTTGATCCCATTGCCAACTTCTCATATGTGAAATCTAGTGTTGGTATCCTTGAAAGGACTAGCTTTCACCACCTTGAACTCTGTCCAAAGTTCCAAATCTTTTGTTGGTATGCTCTCAGTCTAGTCCACCAATCCCAGCTAATCAAGCTGATGAGTTGCTTTCCATCATGCCGTATCATTTTGATCCAGCTGATCTAGGTTATTTATAACTCAAGACACTTCGAATCCTAACTGAAGGAATCACATAATATGACACGTTTCTCACTTGCATTTGGTTATATGGTGCACCATCAAAGATAAGTTTGGTTACCAGTGAGCAGACTGAAGTATGGAGGTTGTGTTTGGGAACCTGTTTCGCATGGAGTCTAGTGACTCTTGCACGATTAATGGCCTGACTGATCAGTTCTCACATTATATATCTGCATAGTAACCATTTACTATATATTTACATTGCCAAAGAAACAAGTGAATTTTGGGTTGAAAACACCCTCTGCTGTTTCCTACCGTGAGTTTCAATCTGTAATAAATAAACTTGTAGGTGTGAATTGATTGTAATTGCAAGTGATCTTGTACCACCCATTTCTTATCCAGGTTTATTTTAGAAGCTCAGGCGTCTAGACAGAACATGGCGATGTTGTTAACTGAGACTCTTGTTTCCTTCTTCTCAGAGTCCTGCCTCTATTCCCTATCATCAGTGGAGTCTTCTCATTTGCATCTTGGTATTTAATACTTGAAAACTAGAATCTGATTATGTATTTTGTCAAAATCTTGAATCATTGTCTTTCCCTACTTAACAACATTAGAAACATTGGAGAGCTTTGAACAATTATGATTTGAACTGTTTTTTGAGTCTGATCTCATTTCATTTATCAGTTGATTACAGAGTGTTGAACCTTTCAAAAGTGGTCCCTCAGTGGTAAGACCACAATGCTCTTCCACATTGAAGGAAATTAGCCGGTTGTCCCATCTGGGAAAATTACTTGTGTTTTATCAGATTCAATAGGACAGTGTATAGTTGGGGTGATGCCTTTTTTCATATGCTTCAAAGTGGGGGACCCTTCACCTCCTCTGCTATGCTGCCCAGCAGTCTCACTATTAGATATAGACCTGAACTAACTACTGTGAATTGGCTGTTGGTTGTTTAGAACTAAGGCAGGCATTTCATTTAATGTAGTAGATGTGAAACCTAGATTGATCCATAGGTACTCTTCTGTACAAAAGAATTTAGATGCAATGGTACAATCTTCCATGACTGAATAATTGTCTTGAAGTCACTTGTCACAAGTTTCTGGTAAGTGGTAACCCATCATTTGTGATATAACATGTGGCTGTATGCAAGCAGAGAAAAAGGGTAATGCGGGTGGGTTTGATGATAATCCAAATTTTTAGCTCGATTATGGTTGGTAGGTGATTTAACATTAGCAATCTAAGTTATTTCCCAACAAGAATTGTGCACCAACCAAGATTCTAGCAATGGGTAAGTGAATCTCCTGGACCTCATAATGATCAGATTGTTAAACTTAAGCTTGATTAATAGTTGAAACTTCATCACTTGAAAATGTGGTGGGTCTGTTTGATGTTTAATCATGTGACATTGAATCTGTAATATGGTTAAACGATAAAGACAGAAAATTAGTGGCCACTTTAAATAGTAATATTGCATTACAAGTAGGTGGATAATCTCCATGATTGAATGATGATTGGGGTATTATTTTAAGTTTGCCTGTGTGTTTCTGAGTGGAGGATTCTCTCTTATTTGCTCATTTCCCTTCAAGAATTTTCTTTTTCTATCTTTTTTGGTTTGTTTTTACTATTATTTTAAAGAGAAAACTGAATGTAAGACGAGTGCAAGAAGACATTGATTATATGTTGGAAAAATTTGGATAATGGGCCATTAAAATCAGTAGTGCACATTGTTTGGCCTTAAAGCTTGTAACTACAATTTTATACATATATGAAATTAAAAAAATGGTTCAAAAGAGAACTTTCACTATCAGAATTTTGTTGGAAGTGTATTTTATATTTGTCAAAATTGCTGATAGTTAGATTTGAATTATTCTTGTCTACTTTCCATTTTTTCTCTGAAAACACCACTTGCAAGGAGGTGATTCGCACATTGAGAGTGATTTATTCATTTTTCATTCTTTAACTCAAACAAATAATAAAAAGTCGGGAAGACAATAAAACACCCAACCGAAGTTGGGAAACAAAGATTACATCCATATAAACCCAAAGAATTCCTCAAGGGAGGAGAAAGTAGGGTCGGTCAAATGGTATGCCAAGCGAAACCCATATTTGGGAGTGATTTGACAACTATGGATCCAACAAGCCCATAGAGAACACTAATAACATCCACTAACTTCAAGCATTAAAATAAAAAAGATTACTGAAGTTCAATCTTTCTATAACAAATACAACTTCGACGTCTAATACTATTACCAAGATGTGGAAATAGCAAGCAAGAAAAAGGCCTTCCAAAAAGATTCTTCCTAGATCTCTTGAAAAATCTGGATTAAATTTCAAAGAACCCGAGACTAGAGGATGTCAATGATTTGTTACTTGCAACGGCTGAGACAGAATATCCGCAAAGGAGGTTGATGCAGTTGCTGATATTCATTCAAAATGGAGCCCCAGCAACCAGATCCTACAAAAAACAAACTGGTTTTTAAGGGATGGATCCAAATCATATGTGAACCCAACCCTTAAAAACCCCAAGCCAAGTAAGAAAAGATGAAGAGAGGAAGAAGAGGAGAAGAAAATCAAGATCTACCCAAAAAACCACAAACTTCTATAGTACCTCTTTCTCTAGAGAGTTTTCCAGATGGAAGACGAGAAGATTTCGTATCATCAAATACATTTCAATTTCTTCCAAACAAAATCATAGTAAATTAAATGCAGCATTATTACAATGATTTACCTTGGCACAATGGAATTATGTCAATGTAACATTAAGGGTCATGGCCCATTAACATCTAATCAAATATTTATTATCTCCTCCAACATCCTTGGCCCAAGTGACCATGACAATGGAATGGACACCACCAATCACAAATGCCCAAGGTGGTTTGACAGCAGAAACTCTCATTAAGTCGTTCTCACCTCAAACAATATCTTAAGGGGGCAAAAAAAAATCCAGAAAATGAACTCTAAAAGGATAAGGAAATGGCATGAGGGACAATGAATGACAAAAGATTACTAAAAAACCATGCTATTATGGATTTTCCCTTTGTACTTCTATGAAAATTTCAGTCAAGGAACAACACACTCCTTAAAAAGCTTAATCTAAATTGAGAAAAGGTCCAAGCCATGACACTCCTTAGTCCTTACATCTCCAAAACAATGTACTAGTACTTCTGCTCAGCTGAGGAGCCCTCCTTCACTATAATCTCCATCTCTGGGACTTTTTTGACTGTTCTCTTCTTGTACCATGATGCAGAAAGAAGAAACAATCCAAAGTTAACGAAGCTTAGTGCAGCAAGTAGTCCATAGAACAAATCCAACCTCCCTTTGTTAATGTTCTCACCCACCCAACCTTGTCTTCCATGTCTTCCAGTTACACCCTTCACAATGGAAACTAAAAGGCTGCTCAAAAAGAACCCGAGTGAAAGCGTTGTGAGGAATAGGCCAGTGCTCATTGTTTTCATGCCCCTTGGTGATTGGGTGATGAAGAAGTCTAGTTGACCCGTGTATATAAATGCTTCTCCAGAACCCACCAGGAAGAATTGTGGGATCAAAATGTAAACTGTGATTGGTAGAGTTGTAATGGATGGACTAGAAGCTTTTGCTATTGACAGACGTTTCACTTCTGCTACAGCTGCACAGGCCATTCCTACTGCTGACAAGAAGAGACCGATTGCTATCCTTCGTAGGTTG
The DNA here is from genome assembly GCA_019925255.1 of Litchi chinensis. Classification (NCBI taxonomy): domain Eukaryota; kingdom Viridiplantae; phylum Streptophyta; class Magnoliopsida; order Sapindales; family Sapindaceae; genus Litchi; species Litchi chinensis. The sequence continues at coordinate 42,414,297 of CM034461.1, forward strand.
GTGAATCCTGATGCAAGTTTTGAAACCAAACTATAGTTTTAAAAACCTGAGTGAATAAATTTTTAGAGTTTAACTAGGCATTTTTTTTGTTTCCTTTACCTGGTTTCCCTTTCCATTTTTTCCATAATGGCATAATTAAACGATCATAAGCTGCTAAAGTGATCAGTATGGCACCCACAAAGAAGACAGTGAGGGAACCAGCTGGAATTTGGAAATGTCCGAGTGATCTCTTCATGGTGGAAGCTTGTTCTACTGAGAAAGTGATCATCTGTGCATATGTGGTCCAGAATATGATTGTTGTTGCCCATATTGGAAGTAATTTAATCACCATCTTCACCTCTTCTACCAGAGTAACTGGACAAAGCTTCCAAGGGTTGCGAAAGAAGGCGCCATTGTTTTCATAATCACTTTCTGTGACCACAGAAGCCTTGTCCAAGAAACTATAACATGAAGCACAAAGGGGAATCGTTGCAAAATAAGCATTTAAACAAAACTAGCAATGCTTCGGAGTTTGTAAAAGAATGTTTTGTTTACCGGAATTGATCTGTGTGCTGGATTCTCATAGCTTCAGGGTAATCCTCATACAAGATGGCTGTGCTGGAAGGTAGTTCAATCTTCCTCTTCTTTACAGCAGCTGAGACAACGTGACATATGTGGACTATGGGACTTCCCATGCATTTCTTGTATCTGTATCTTCGAGTTCCTGAAAAAAATATCAAGATAGCAATGACCATGGAAATGGAGCAAATTCCATAACCCCAGCTTCGACTCACTTCGTCTTGCACATAAACAAGCACAGTGACAGCCATCAACGTGCCTGTACTTATGACAAAGAAGAACCTCTGGAAGAAGTAGGCCATTTGGGACTTTTCCTTCTTATCTTTCTCATCAAACTGATCAGTTCCAAATCCTGAGACACTTGATTTTAGGCCACCGGTCCCCAGTGCAATCAGATACAAGGAAATATATAAAACCCCCATCTGAAATCCATTAGCTCGTTTGCAGTTGGTGACTTCAATAGCATGGCAAGGAGGTGGACGCAATTGTGGCAGCATTGTTGATATCGCTAACAAACTAGTCCCCTGATTTATTATTATCATACCACAAGCCATGTCAGAAGCGAATACTGTTAAATAAAAGGAATTTTGTTTCAAAACTGCAAACTGTTCACTTGAGGGATAAAAGAAGTGTAACACTTACAATGGTTTGGACTGTGGCAAATATTGCAATGGTCCAGTATCTTCCTAAAAACGAGTCAGCAAGGAAGCCACCAAGTAGACATAGGAAAAAGGAGGTACCCATGAAGTCTGTAACTATATTGGCAGAAGTAGCACTTGGAAGATGCATTGTTCCACCCAAATATGTCACAAGGTTCACTGCTATTCCCATTGTCGAAAGCCTCTCGCATATTTCAATACCTAGAAAAAAGTTCAACGATTCAGTGCCTTGAAATATTTACTATTAAGGCCTATCTAGGTCATGTTCGAGATTGATGAGGTCATATGTTCCCTTTTTACATGAAAACTTCAACGACCATCATTGTTCTAGAGTTTACTCTGCCACTGCCTCAGAAGGAGAGGTCAATGAAAGAAAAATTGTTTCTCTTATCATTAGAAGTATCTGATTTTTGTACAAAAAAGTGTTCTGATGTAATTTAACATTAAAGAACCTCCCTTGAAAGAGAGAGAGAGAGAATGAAGAAAACATTCCACTCTAATGAATCCATAAAAAAGTATGAGCAGACAAATATGTAAAAAGTAATATCTTAATCAAGGATTATTAAGCATAATCTAAATATTGATGAGATTTCTGTATGAAGTTAGCTCCTTACTCTTGGTAATCACCATATAGCCAAGCAAAACAATGATTAAGCTTATGTTATTTGTCCAAAAGCATAGACTTAAACTTTTGTTGTACTGACCAAGGTTTCTAAACTAATAATCAGTTTAAGCTGAAAGTGTGAACTGTTCACTTATAATATTGAAATCATGACATAAATCATTCACTAGGAAATTTAATGTGAATTGTTGAAACATTGATACCATAACGCCTGGATGGCCAAAGCAAAAGATTTGCAGTTCATGTCATACCTAAGCTAAGAGCAGCAGGGATCCAACCACCAGTTTTAGACTTGTCAGCAGGAGCTCCCTTATAGTCAACCGCATCAGCAACAGTCAAACTACTCATCTCTCCCTGTCAACATGATCAAGAAGAGACATTTGTGAATGATAACATAAGAAGTTTCATGGCAACATAACAAGAGATTATATTGACCATGAAAATAAGTTAGAGAAATGAGAAACTTAAGAGAAACAAACCATATATCCTCCAAAACTCAGTTAAAGAAGAACCTGAGAGGGCTAGGAAGAAAAGGTGGCAAAATGAGCTGTCTTTGGAGTGACTCAAGTAGCTCTTTTTTTTTTTTTTTTTTTTTTTTTGATAAAAACACACACACACACATGTAACACAACACTACACGCCATCTCAAGTAGCTCTAATTATATAGACAATGATACTAGTGATATAGTACTACTCTTACAGTGACAGCCACTGTCAATTGTGATAGGTCTCAATTTGTTTTGGTATTATTATTATTATTATTTTTTTTGTTGAGTACAATAATTAGATCTGGAATAAATTCAAAGGATATCGGGATCTCGAACCGAAATATGACACTGGGGTACGGCCCGGGGGACGACTCCCAATTGGAGGGATCCACCCACACGGAGGTAGGGGAGAGACCTATACTAGGACGGGGGAGCAACCCGCATAAATAATAAGAAACTAAGTATCAATAGTATTATTATTAATATGATTATTAATTATAGTATTATAATATTATATTAATATTAAAAATATGTACATTGGGCAGGTGTCGACCCATGCCCCTTGCAAAGGAGGCATGGGTTGGTTGCTGACGCTACCAATAACATTATTAGAGATTAGCTTTATCTCATATGGACTATTTAAGGATCTGTATCTTCCTAACATTAATCTAATTTTTTTACTTCCCTTTCTTAGATATTTCACAAAAAAGTTTGAAGTGGGGAGGGGATGAAGAATCTTTGAACAGAAGGCGTAGCCAAAAAGAACAAAGAAAGTTTTAAATAATGTTGTTAACTGTTTTTGGCATATTTAATAAAGCCTTATAATGGTAACATTGATTAAGTTGGTTCTGGAAACTGTGAACCACACAAAATCAGCCAAGTGGTTTTGCAACTTTTGCTACCCCACAGCCGAAAGCTACCATTTTTGTATGTTTGCTCTGTACTCTCCTTTTCTTGACACTGAAATGACCCATTTCCTGTCGGAGGATAATTACACTAACAAAAGCCAAGCTCTTAGGCAAATTATTGGTGTTTTAACTGTAGGCATTAGGGGTGGGCAACACCATATTCGGATCGCTTCCGATTGGATCCGATCCGAGCATAGTAACTTCACGGATCACCATTTTTGGATTCGAACATGATCCATCAAGGAGAAAGAATCGATCCGATCCGAACACCTAGTTCGCGGATCGGACCGGATCAAAACACATACTTTCAATTTCAACTTATGATAAGAAGATAAATAGAGATATCTTGTTGGTGTACCTTCGTGAATTGTAATACATATCTTCCAAATTTTGTAAACATTCATACAAATTACTCAACATCAAACACGTGCAACATCTCCTTTGCCGGCTACCAACATCAAACACCACCGACAACTACCCACCCAGAATAATAATAAAAATAAATAGGAGAATTGGGCACTCAGTTTTCAAGGTCATTTTCAACAACAAGTCTTCTGAATTTCAATACGCTCATCTTTATATTAATGGAAATCATAGTTCAAATCCCACTAGCACCATTATTTATATTTTTTCCCATCCATTCACAGCAATAATAACATATATATATATAAAATCAACAAATGAAATATGTAACTCAACAACATAACACAACAAATAAGGATAGAAATCACTAAAACACTAACACCCAACTATATAAATATCAAGCTAAAGCTGCAAATAGACTCACCAAGCTACTGAGATGAGATAAAAGGGAGTGAGAGATGGATGTTAGGGTTAGCTTAAGTGAACTTTATATAGAGGCATATGAAATTACGTATGTATCATTGTTCACGGGTTCACGGATCAGATCGGTTTTGAAAACCCCGATCCGATCCGATCCGTGGAACATGGTGTTTTCACAAATGAAGATCCGAACACCTTACTTTTGAACATGTGATCCGATCCGAACACCCACGGATCGGACCGGATCAGGGTGTTCGGATCGGTTCCATGTTTTTGTGCCCACCCCTAGTAGGCATCATAGAAAAAGAACATGTCATACGGTCCTCTCATTATAGTCTGCCTCACCATTGACGTTTTTGACCACCATTACATCGTGTTGATCAATGAAGTGCCAATTTCATTGAGGATCTTATACATACACATCAAGCATAAGACATGATATTCTCATAGCTTGTGTTGATTCAAGGTTTGTCAGATAGAAGAAACAAAGTTGACTTGCTGAATAGGTGGGTTGACATCACTTATAATTGGCACCAGAAACTGATGGATAAGGAGATATTAAATGCATTAATTGAATTTTGGAGGAATGTGAATGAAGTTGGTATTTTGGACCATTTAATGTGAAACTCCCAATCAATCTTGGAGACAGTATCATGTATATGTTACTACATTATCACATAGGAAATGCCCAATTGATGTTTCATTAAAAAGAATAATATAATGGCATGATGATTAAAAGAAAAAAGAACGAGTAAAAAGCTGTTTGCCAAGATTTGCTAGAACCACTTTAAGGTCACAAGTTGAATAGTAAAGGCTGTAATATATACCAATATGAACTTTAGCTCGGGTGAAATGGAGGGACCGATACCCAAGTAACTATAATTTAAGACATAAAGGCCAAGATGGATGAGATGCATGTGCAATATTATTATCACATCATTAAGTTAGAGAGGGTCACTCGGTTGTACATATAGAGACTTCACAGTTGTAAGAGTTCTTTGGGTGAAGAGTGTCGTTATCGAACACATTGTGGACGGTGGACAAGAAGATGTACCCACGTTACCAAGTGAATGATAAGAACTAAAACTAGAAAAAAGGCAGTCAAAGGGAAGAATAAATTACACAAAATATCTAACTTGAACGAGATTGAGAGGGACCAACTCTCTATAATTCACAACTTTTAAAGCCTAAGCAATTAGAAGTGGTTCGTCCACCTGTTAAACGTGAAGTGTTGCTTCATGGAACATAGAAAATTCAAGGCAATATATTCAATAATGCAGCCACATACCATGACCACCACTCCATGCAGAAGACTTCAGTGCCATGGATTTGCATACGCTACCTTAGCTGGAAACCGGAAGAAATGGAACTTTTTCCATTTGTTTTTGTCATTCTGCAGACCACTGATCTCAGCCAATCTGTATGAACACAAGTGGTGTAATGCAAAAGTTATAGATACAAGCATAAAGTAAGACTAGTAAAGCTGCAGCCCACAATAATGGCAATAAAATATTTTCACTTTAAAGGTGATTAAAGTGGCTCCCCACGTTTAGGCTTCCCACCATGGGATTAATTGATATTATACCATTAAGATTCCTAAGCTTGTGAAAGGCAGATCCTCTATTCCCAGTACGAAGGATTGTTTAATTCACCAAGTTGAAGCAATTCAGAAACAAACAAATTCCCAAGTCCCAACAGCAACATGCATATATAATATGTGTGTATAGGAATGATATGATACCTATGATAAAATAATAATACATACCGGATAAAGTGATGAGCAAACAATAGTCCATAGTGCAGTTTTAGTATGCACAGAGGTGATGCAAGCCAAGTTTCTGGAGGCTAGCCATTAATTCATTGGAATGCACAATGAGAACATTCGATATCAGCAAGTAGATAGGTGTTAGCTCAAGTGGACCGTATGGCTTAGAAAGGGAGTGCTGCTTTTTGGAAATTTGTTCCTACATGACATGCATGTATTTAAAAAATTTTATGGATAAAAAGTGAGTGTGAGAGGTTGAAAAAAAGACAAATAGCAATGCACGTGACTGATAACTTAATCTGAATCAAATATATCAGTGAAAACATAGAATTACTGTAATATGAACTATTGTGGTCAAGAAAAAACATATATTTAGCAATTGGTTGATTTTATTTTATATCCGTCATTGTTTTCTAAGTTATTAAAACGATAAAGGAATAATAGATAAATAAAAATAACAATCAGTGAACATGATAATAAGTGAAAAAACATATCTTTTTAACAGGACAAGCATATCACCAATCTGTATTAATCAATGATCATGTGGCCATTGATTAATTGCAGTGTAACACGCATACGATAAGCCTGCAACTTGTGCATAAACAATACTTGCATCACATATTTGCACTAACAAGGTAGAGTAACATAAGAAAGCACAAACGTGGGATGCATACTGGTCACTGGACGTGTTAAATACAATAAATTGAAGAACAGATTCATTGAATAGCTGATATAATCTTGATCTGCTTTTTTCTTGAATGTTACACAGACAAAACAGGAGTGCTACAGATATGAGCCAAACAGGAATAAAACTAATAAGTCATCATTAAATAATTCCAGCATTAATAAAGTGTGTGGCATTAAGGTTTAGCATCTTCTGAAGCCTACCCCACAAGATTATGATAATCTCTCATGTCCCAGTCTGAGGTTGGTGCTGCTAGTTGTCTGAGTGGACGTAAAGAATATTCTTATTCTCAATATGTGTCGACGTCCGGAAACGGTTGACCCAGAGATTCAAAGGCCCAAACTGCGAACGTGGTAATAAATGATGATAACTGTAATAAATGTATAATAAATGAGGTTTAAGGTTGGTATGTTGTAATAAAACTGAAGGAATGTCGGTTATGGTAGATGAGTGGCAGTAATGAAGCAGTTAATAAAGAAAGGAGAGGGAAGAATGAATGCAGACACAAGAATTTTTACGTGGTTCGACGAGTGCGTCTACGTCCACGGGTCATTCTGAGTTAATTCCGAGTAGAGTAACAGTATACTAGTGGGTTAAGCTTCCGTTACAATGAAAATCCCCCCTATTTATAGAGAATGTGAGATATAGATAGAGTATTTTACACGTTATAATCATCAACATTTTCACCTAATTGGATTCTGGTCATACTGCATTAATTATTAAAGTAATGATTATTCTTGACATCCCATGCCTTCATTTATTGCTTCAGATAAAGTCTCCTCTGTAATAAATGCACAGCCGCCGTATTAAATGCTCCTCGGGACTGTTGAGGTGGTGCCGGCGGAAAATTAAGGGATTAGGCACATCTGATAACTGCTCCCTGAGAAAGAGTCTGGGGCGAGGTAGAACAGATCTGGTCGTTTCTGCGAGCTGGGATGCTAGGATGACCTGACATGGAAACGAGCTGAGATCGCCTAGGAATGGACTTGTTGTAGGCTGGCGGAATCTGTCCGACGCGGCTTCAACGAGTTGGTTGACTAAGTGACCTGAAGATAGACTGAGATGAACCCTGGTATTGACGCGAGGTAAAAGACTGGTTCTAAAGATGAGAGCGAGCTCAGGGTCTGAAGAGCTCATAACTGTGATCTGAAAGCTGAGCTCATTAGGCCTCTTGACACTGTACTCGTCATTTGGGCCCTTAGAGACCCTTTTACCTGTGACGAGAAAACAGGCATAACAATATGAAATCCGGTTCATCTGAAAATTAAAAAGAAAAATGGTCATTATTCTGAAATAGTAATATAACAAAGATAATTAATACTAACTATAGTTAATATCATCCTAACACAGATGCAGTGATAGCAATGGCAACCATTCCAACTCAAGTGCAGCACAAATTGGAAAAACAGGCCAATGCCTGCAAAGTAGCAATCCTAGCCTCAAGATCATCATACTAATATCTGAATGAAAACACTGGTAGATTCTGGTATGACTTTCCAGCCTGCAGCTGGCACATGCTTTTGCCTGTTATTGGCTTTGACCTAGACCACATAGTACAGTATTAATAGAATGTGAGTATTTTAGGTCATCAAGGGTCATAACACTGCACATTGCTATAATGACCATGTTTAAAACAATTGATGGCTGTGCTTCAAAGGCTCCATCTCAAATTTATGCTCAAAGCTTGACAGCAAGATTGTTGAACATGAGTAACGTCTGTTCCCGTTTCAGTAGTAGGTAAGGTGTGTTAGACAAGATGTTGTGCAGTTGGCATGTCATTAAGAAAAAGAAATAGGGATTAGCAACAAACCAAGTTGGTATGCTCATAAGCTTTGCCCAAACATACAAAATCTGATCTTTTGACAAATTGGTTGGTGGCAAAAATGCAAATGCCTTACAGTTACCAGAAACTGTCAACCACTACAGGGTAAATTAATCAATCATTGCCACTTTCAGGTCTCTTTTAACCACAAATCTAATTCTTAAATGATGTTAATTATAGATGATACTCAAGGTTATCCTAACAATATCAATATTCATTGCATCCATCCAACAGCATATCACTTTCCAATCCATAAGGCAGTGCCCAGATTTACTTTTCATTTCATAATCTTTGGAGAACCAAAGTAAAATGCAATTATGATTTCCATTTCCTGAATCCACTAACTTTGAATTAGAATCATTTCAGATTTATTGCTTTTAGAAGAGAACATACATTGAATGTAGTTAAGCCCAAACTCATTTCCAACAAAGCTGGCTTAAATGTAAAACATCCCTTTAGTATTTGTAGCAATATCTGATCAGCATCCCAAGATGTGTTTCAGCCTAGACCAAACCTTTGTACAGAGAACAAGACACAAAAGATGCAAATTCTGATTATCAGTTGACGAATTCTTCCTAAGAGCTTCCACCACCAAATTGTACACTTTATGCATCTCCAATCAGTGAATGACGATCCTTTGCATGCCATCTTGAAAAATTGGTGGAAAAGGCTTGCGCAGGATGGTAAAAATTCCTTCCTGGATCAAACTTCAGCTGCAGTCATACATTCCACTGTTTGATCATTAGACTGGATTCTATGCACTATCAAACACCCTCCATAACATCCATAATTCCTTACCTAGCCAAGACAACTGTGGCATCAATAAATGAAACAATAATCCCAAGACTGTAATTTGTTCATCACCAGAAATCTCCACATGAGCAAATCCCATCCTTGAAATGGTGAAACCGGTTCCGATCCCTCACCACAATCTCTCGATTATAAATCTTAGAGATAAACTTCGTAGCAGAATGACAATCGCTACAAACTCGCAAATTCTTCACAATTCTAATAGGAGTTCCCGGAGGTGTTTTCAGAAGGGCAAAAGCAATAGCCAGCTTTTCGCTATGCCTATTCAGAGCATCTTCCTTATCTTCTTCATCAATATCTAGTAAAACCTCTCTTGTAGTGGGAAGATATCCAGCCTTCTTCATCTCTCTTCCCATCTCATCTAGCATCTCATATATTTCTTTGTACTGGTTATGTGATTTATCTCCCGCCACAAATTCATAAATCTCATTATCCAACTCAATCATAGTGCTGCCAGGGAACTTCCTCATCCCCTTTTTGTCCATTACCTCTCTAATCTTAGTTTTCTTCTCCCAATGGAGCATTTTTCCATAAACATTCGAAAGTAAAACATAGTTGGACCCAACCATCGGTTCATTTCCAATTAAGCATTTGTTGATGCTCTCTCCAAGCTTGAGTTCACCATGGGCACAACAAGCACTAATCAAGGTTCGGCAAACTACTGGATTCGGCTCAATAGGCATCTTTCGAACAAAATCAAATGCCTCTTTCAGTGACCCTGCCCTACATAACATATCCACCATGCATCCATAATGTTCTATTCTTGGTACAAGGTTAAACTCTTTCTTCATTAAATCAAAATACTCCCTCCCTTTATCAACCAACCCGGAATGACTACAAGCTGAAAGCAGTCCAATAAACACAACATCATCTGGAGCCACCCCATCTCCAATCATCTCCTCAAACAATGCCACAGCCTCCAAACCACGACCATGCACTGCCAATCCATCAATCACACAAGTCCATGAAACAACATTCCTCTCACTCATCTTCCTAAACACCTTCAACGCCTTATCCGCATCCCCACACTTGGCAAACATGTCAACAAGCCCATTCCAAACCTCCACACTCTTATAAACCCCCTCTCTCTCAATGAAAGACTCCACCCACCTCCCAACCTCGAGCGCCCCCAAGTCAGCACAAGCAGACAAAACCGAAACCATAGTGATCTCATCAGGACAAACCCCAGAAGCCAGCATCCTCCTAAACAACCCAATCGCCTCCCTAGACAACCCCAAACGAGCATACCCACCAATCATCGCACTCCACGAAACCTCATCCCACTCACACATTTCATCAAACATCTTGCGCGCCAAAAAGATCCCACCTTTACAACTCCCATACATGTGAACCAAAGTGTTCTCCACATGAACATCACCGCAAAATCCAAACTTTATCACAGACCCATGTACAGATTTCCCCAAACTCAAGTCTCCAACACCTGCACACGCTTTTAAAACAAAAGGGTACGTGAATTTATTCGGCCAAACCCCACATTTTATCATATAATTATAAAAATCAATAGCTTTAGCCTTCAAATCCTTCTTCTGGGCATGGACCCTTATAATAGTATTAAACAAGAACACGTCATAGAGACGGGCATTAGATTCTGGGGAAAACACGAAGGAGGAAGCGTGGTTTACAGCATTGACATCGGCAGATGTGGAAGTGAACTTGGTGAGGACTAATGGGTTGGTTTGGAGACCCAATTTGATGATGTGAGAGTGGATTTGAGTGAATTTGGAGAGGGTGTCGCAGGATTTGAGGAGAGCTAGGCAGCTCTGCTCAGCTGCTCTTTTGTTGGTCGTTGAAGTTGTTGATCTTTGAAGTGCGTTCATTGTCCAGTTTTGAGTGTAAAAATCTCAGCTTTTTTGAAGAACTGTGGAACCGCCATTTTGGGATAATTTAAAAAAGTGGGATTTTTTTAGTGAAAATTAATTATGAGTTTAAAATTATTTTTTGATTTGTTTTAAAGATTTATAGTGTAATTTTGATGTAATGAATTATGTATTAAATGAAACTAAAGATTTTAAAGAATATTCATGTGATTAATGAATGTGTACTTGTTTTATATATATATATATATGAATGTATATCTGATTTTTTTATTTTAGGATTGAGACAGATTCAAAGAATTATTGGGATCAATCGAAATAAAAATATTGATAATACGATCTAAAATATTATTTTATATAAAAAAAAATTTATCCATATAAATGTAAGAGTAAGGTCCGTATAAAAATAAAAAACAATCCACGCCTAACGATGAAGGAACTTTTATTACATTATTATTATTATATATTACTTGAATTGACGAGTGGAACCCATGCCACTACGGCATACGAATGTATGTTTGATTATAACTGAAAAAAAAGAAACGAAAGCCGTGCGATCATCCAACACTGAGTTCCCTAACTACGTCAACAGAACCTCAAAAATCGTCCACGTGGATGATTGGCGGGAAGCCACGTCATCTCCTTCAACCTCCGTTCAGTGCTCTGTCTAATAGTCGAACAGAAATCAAATCAGAATTCACAGTCCGCAGACAGACAGAGCATTTACAAAACAAAATGAGAAAAGTTTCTTCAATCGCTTCGCTTCTCTACACGACATCGTCGGCTAGAAGAAGACTCGCTTCTTCTTCTTCTTCTGCTACAAATTGTTATTATAATAACAAGCTGTTCTCAAATGCGGCTCCCTCTTCAACGCCTTCAGGTGTCCTCTCTCTCTCTCTCTCTCTCTCTCTCTCTCGCAATCACTTCTTTTTATCAAAATTCGTTTTTTCTTTCTCCTTTTTGTTGAAATATGTATATGATTTGGTGTTTAACTTGAGATTAGGATCCCAGTAGAACAGTTTGATACACTTAAAGCCTTGAAAAATGTGATAAAAATTGCAACTTTTTACATTATAGTTTGTGCAGACTGGAAAAATTGTAACTTTTGATTGGTATGAGTTCATGCTTGTCACATTTTAACACGAATTGTTTCGTTGAATTGTAGGTTTTCTTAGCTCAATATGAAGTTTCTGATTGAATTGAAAATTGTGAAAAAAAAAAAAAATTGGAAATTTTTTAACATTATAGTTTGCATAGACTGTAAAAGGTTGCAACTTTTGATTGATATGAATTTGTGTTTGTCTTATTTTAACATGAATGGCATCGCTGAATTGTGGGTTTTAAAACTGAATATCAAGTTTTTGATTGAATTTATTAACAAAAATTGAATCTTTTTATGATTCAGGGCCGCTGGTGCAGTACAGGAAGTTGATTGAGGAAGGGAAGCTGCAACAGGATCCTTATCAGGAAAGGGTTGCATTGGCGTTGGAGAATTTACTGGGGAGATTGGATCAGTATGAGAAGGATATGGAAGAATATCATGTACTTTCTTTGATTGTGTGATTTTGTCGTGTAATTTGTGTCTGAATTGGTGGTCTATTGAGTCTTTGATTGCTATTGATTTTATTCTCGTTATTGTTTGCAGGTGAAACTTGCTAATTGGGAGAAGAGGAGGGAGGATGAGCGGCGGAAGTTGTTGATGGAGGAAGCTGAGCGGCAGCAACAGCAGCAGGAAGGGGGTGTGTGGACCTCGGTAAACAAGCATCGGAGAAATTTTGTAAAAAGATGGATGTTTAGGTGAGACATACTATGTTTCTGTTTTCTGTTAAAATTATGTGACCCAGAAGAGACTGATGTAGTGTTTAGTATAAGATATGTGTTTACTTGGATCTTTGATACTGTTGTACCTTGAGTAAAGGTATGATAAATTGCAAAAATTGATTGTATTTGGGATTAACCATTTTAAGCTAATTCGACTGTTCTCTTCGTATTGTTTTTGGAAGGATCATTTGGAAGTCTTATGAAAGGGAATCATTTTTGCATGCTGCATAACATATGACTACTGAATAGTTAGGATAGAAAATGGAAAGAAAAAACTTTATGAGATCACCTGTTAACAGCCTGATTGATGTTGGAGCAAATATTAAAAAAGACCAGTACCATGCAGAAAGCATGATGGATACTTTTATATTCTATGTCTTAGAGAGTTTTATAATCACATTGGGTGTTCATTGAAAATAATAAAAAATGCTTAGCTTTATTCACCACTGTTAATGACTTGGGAAACAGTGTGGATATCATCATAGTAGAAGTTTTGAATATGGCTTGTGTGATTGTATAGAGTAATATATCTCTTTCGATGCAACAGAAAACCTGATGTAGAACCGGGAGTGGGAAAATGGGCTTCATACCTTAATCGAGAGAAGAAGTTGGACTCACTTGTTGGTCACCGTCCAACTGCTCCCCCAGCTCCAAAAGGCCTATATATATATGGCAATGTTGGAAGTGGTATGTTGCTGGATCTTATTTTGTTTTGCTTTGCTTACTTCTGAAGCCTGGGGGTTAATTAATTATTATTCTTATCTTATCTATTAATTGGTTTTTTGTCAAATTGCATTATATTGTTTGATGGATTCTATAACTTCTTGAAACATATCTGGTGGAGGTAGCTAATTGCTTTTAGGTTTGTTTCTGTGCTTCTTTTTGAGTACCTTCAGCTTATGAATATGTTGAACTCATGAGAGTAAAATAAGCTAAAGAAAGGTTCTCTGTAGGGAAAACAATGCTCATGGATATGTTTTATAGTGCCACTGAAGGAATTGTTAAACATCGACGAAGGTTTCATTTCCATGAGGTGAGCTTTTGGCTTGTGCTTTGATGAAATTCTGCAACTTTTTAATTTTTATGATCAGATTGATATTTTCATGTATTAAAGATAATGTAATCTCTTGGTTTAAAGTTGGATACATCCCTTTGCTCTATGAGTCAATAGGGGCCAAAAGTCCATGGTTGATTCCACTTTACAGAAGTTTATGTTTTTGCAGGCTATGCTAAAAATTAATGAACATATGCATAGGCTATGGAAAAAGCAAGTGGAGGAGAAGTCCGTACAGTCAAGCATATCTAGTTGGATCATGAATCTTCGTTTTGATATGAAAGCTAAGGAATGGCTGGCTGCGGAAGAAAGATATAAACAAGAGGTTCAGGTGAAGAACATTCTTCCTGCTGTAGCAGACAAATTTTTGGTTGACCAGCAGGCAGATAATAGAGGAGCCAGCATTCTTTGCTTTGATGAAATACAGGTATCTGAGATGTGGTAAAAAGAGCTTTTATAAATTTATATTATGATGTCATAGTTGTAACTTATAAGGTAAACAAGTGCCTTACACATATTATGATGTCATAGTTTATCATATGTTCATATCAAACATGCAACTATATCTCTGACATGGCAAACTAGTGCCTTTGCATGACCTTAGCTGCCATGATACAGATTAGATGATTTGTGGAAACATGTCAATGAGTTTCTATAGAAAGTTCAAAATTGTAGTCGCTAACTAGATCTTAAGTGATAGTCGTGCACACATGGTATTAAAAGTACGTATTGTAACTCATGAGGAAATGTGTGCTTTACAGCCCTTTGTCAACTTAAATTGAGGGCCTTTGTATAGTTTCCAAAGGAAGGAATGTTGGTTTGCAATTTAAAATCATCTTTTATCTCTGTCTACCTTTTTTTCATTTGAGAGCCCAACCCAACTACACCTAGTTTAAACTAGTGGAAACTAGAATCCTTTAGTATGAATAGTAAAGGGGGAGTGGAAATTTTTATTTTTAATGGTGATTGGGAGATGGGGAAACTGTTTGAGCTTCCTTCACCGAACTGCCTAGATGCACATTTACTACTTTTCTTTTATTCAGGTGGAAGACAAGAATTGATGATCAATATGTGAAATTACTCAGTTACTGACAATCTCTACAAACGGGGGAATAATGTAATTTTGGAAAAGCCTAGATAGACTAAAATCCACATATGATGTGTCCAATACATCTGCTTCATCTTTTGAAAGAGGGTTCAGTTTTATATCGTATTATTTACATTGTTTGAATCCTGGATGAATGCTTTTATCAAAATCCAGGTTATTGAAGTTGCAGTTCATTGATAACTTAAGCGTTTTACTTTTTACTACAGACTGTTGATGTATTTGCTATTGTGGCCTTGTCTGGAATTCTGAGCAGATTGTTGAGTACTGGAACTGTTCTTGTTGCTACCAGTAATCGAGCACCAAACGATCTAAATCAGGTGTGCCTTCTACTGAATTCTTCACATTGATGAAAAATCTAATCTCCTCTGTACCAACCTCTCAAACTTGCATCATTGCATCATCTTCCTAGATGAGGACTGATGAAGGAAGTTGAGGTTAATTATCATATCCATTATAACATGGAATCTCCATGTTTCTCTAGTAGAAGTTTCTAAATATATTTACATTGTTAGATAGGAACATTACCAATTGCTCACAAGGAAGAATGGCTTGTAGGGTTTCATTTTTATTTATATTTTTGAAAAATATTTTTTCATACAGGATGGCATGCAGCGAGAGATATTCCAAAAATTAGTTGTAAAACTGGAGGAGCACTGTGAGTTGCTTCTAGTTGGAAGTGAGATTGATTACCGTCGCTTAATAGCACAAAGATCTATGGACGAGGTAAGACGTTATTGTGGTTTGTTTTGTCTTAATCATTGAATGCCAAGATGACTTTGTTTAGAGTTTTATATGTTCCTCAATTTCAAATTCGTAGTTTTGGACCCACGTTTTGGTCTGTCATTAAACACAAATAATCTGTATGTCTGAGCGTTGTTTGATTGTATTTATATTTAATTACACCATGCAGGTTCACTATTTTTGGCCTTTAGATAGCAATGCTCGGAAGGAGTTTGAGACAATGTGGTCTCAGGTTACTAACCAGTTGGGAGGACAAATTGTGTCCCAGATCATCCCGGTGATGTTTGGGAGGTATTTTGAAACTTAGTTTTAATATTTAATAAATTCTGACTTCTAATATTAGAGGCCCATTTTGTTCTGAATCAGAACACTGGAAGTTCCTCAAAGCTGTAGTGGGGTGGCACGGTTCACATTTGAGCATTTATGTGGTCGTCCGGTATTACACTTGTCTTTATGTAGGAATATGTGATTTCTGTTCATACTATATATATATATATATATTTTTAATTGATAATAGATTTTGTAAGTTCAATTGCAATTCACATTCATGTGTATAACATGTTATATGAGTGGCTCATTTTTTTACATTGTTTTGTTGATGGTGTGTTACTTTATTGTCAAACCTCTGTAGGTTGGTGCAGCAGATTATATAGCAGTAGCACACAACTATCACACTGTCTTTATCTCTGATATTCCTGTAATGAGTATGCGAATCCGAGACAAGGTAATTTTATCACATATTTATGCTTTTGATGTTCAATTTTGATCAGATGAGATATTCAGAAGAGGATTTGGATTCTCTAGAGCAGAAAATGCTTTCTACTAACTGCTTTTGTGTTGTTCGAAAAATAAAAAATTAATTCTGTCAGTTGGCATCAAAACAAGAAAGCAAGATTTAGGCACAATCTTTATGCAAGATGGTTTTCATCCTGACAATACCTCACATAATCTTAAGTTTTGCATAATCAAATATATTTTCAACTCAACTCAACTCTATAGTAATCCTGAATGAGTTTTGAGCTACCGTTTTTATTATATACACAAGTAAATATGAGAAATCCTGAATGAGTTAGGGTCCTTACATGGTGGCCTTGAAATCTATATTACAATCCGTACAATGTATTGTGAATTTATTTTATTTGCTTCTCCTTTCAGGCACGGAGGTTTATCACCCTAGTTGATGAACTATACAACCATCATTGCTGCCTATTCTGTTCTGCAGCTTCTTCTATTGACGATTTATTTCAAGGAACTGAAGAGGGTACACTTTTTGACTTGGAAAGGTAAGTGCTCTGACTTTTCCTTGCTCTTGTTCATAGTAGATCCATATATCAAAGGAATCTACCAGTTCCATGATTGGTAATTCGATGTCTCATGCTCATATGTTAATGACTAAGATGGACGTTTCTACTATTTGCTTCCAGCTTCCAGTTTGAAACAGAGATGGAAGGTACAAAACTCCGTAGAGATGTTCTGGCAGCAGGCTCTGTGAGTTTAGGGGGCACACCATCTGGTATAGTTTCAATGCTATCTGGTCAAGAAGAGATGTTTGCCTTCCGCCGAGCAGTAAGTGTGGTTCTGCTTTTCTCTAAGACACTTCCACATCATTTTTATCACGTCTCCCTTCTTCACTCAATGAGGAGGAAATAGTTGGAAAACAAGAAAACATTCGCCTTTCTCATCCATGTTAAGCAATGAAAATTTGGCATATATTCCTTCTGTTAACAAGCAAGCATTGTATGCAGGTCTCTCGCTTGATCGAAATGCAAACACCTTTGTACCTGGAAGGAGTTCAATCTCTTCATCCTTATTTTCAAAGGAATTCCCATAATATGTAAGTTATTGCACAACTGCAGCCTTAGCATGTTAATTATTTTCAAGAGAAATAAATTTATTCTACTCATAGGACTTCTCCCTATCATTGATTTGATTTTGTTGGCAAGGGGAAACAATTTTCTATTAATTATTGTTGAGGATAGATGATGAAAAATTCTTTTAATAGAAAATAAGTTACAACAATAAATGAATGTAATATAATTCATGTATAATCATAGAGGATTTTCCTCTATCAATGTGAACCTATGTTGCTTCAAATTCAAGCCTTTTCTTTTATTCACTTGTCTCAACTCGAGATAATCTTACAAAACTAATCTTTTATATATTATAATTCACATTTTATAAAATTTAAATTGGGTTTATTCGAAATAGACAAATAATAGAAACATTCTCAGTTATTAGATATATAAAAAACAGTTAAAAAATATTGAGGATGAATATAAGGCGTGGCAGTCTTGGCATCTACTAATTATATTCTAAGAATATGCAAACATGTAATAGACATAAGATCAAACTTGTTGAGGATGACGATTGACGACCTTAATTTGTTATATTATTAGTCATTTATTTGTAGTTTAAGAGCATGAATGGTAATTGCTGCTAGTACCAATATTGTTTTGCTCTCATTTGCAGTCTCTTTTTTATTATATTTAACCCTGCATTGCATGGCTTCGGTCACCCCACTCTCTCTCTCGAGATATCTATCACTTTGCCTTTATATATATATAGTTGAAGCTGATATCATCATGACCGTATATCAGTAGGCATATATGTATATATATATATCTTGGCAGATTATAAAAGAGATTTGGAGGTTTAGGCTGCCTGATGACTAGTCAGCAATTATAACTAGTTGACATGAATATATAATATTGGTTATTCTTCAAAAGTAGATCAAGTATATTAGATATTGATACAAGATCAAATATCTACCAAAATTTATTGAGATCAAGTATTAATACTTGACATAATTTGTGTAACTATCCCCTGACATAGGAGAGATGAAGGAAAAAAATTTTCACACTTAATATTTTATAAGGG
Organism: Litchi chinensis; assembly: GCA_019925255.1. NCBI lineage: Eukaryota > Viridiplantae > Streptophyta > Magnoliopsida > Sapindales > Sapindaceae > Litchi > Litchi chinensis. Next base: position 42,432,833 of record CM034461.1, read on the forward strand.
GAGATTTGAACCCATCACAAATATGAAAAGTAGTCAGCCAACCGCTCAACCAAAAACATACCTCCAAAAAGACAGTTCTCTTTCACCTAAAATTTCCCTTTTTTATTTTTTGCTGGGTGTGAGAGTGACAAAACAGTCATCAAAACAAGACTTAATTTATTTTACATACCTATATTTTTTAATTTGCTAGTCTACCGTTTTGGTTAAGGGGGGGTTTATCTCCTCAACTGCTCAATTTTCATCTTCGTTTATTTGTCTTTGTTCTATGTGCCACCCACTATTGATGAAGCCATATGACAAATTTGATGATCTAGATCTCATCAATATTAAATTTAAGACGACTTCATAGATGTTAGAGAAAATAGTGTTCTTCTCTTGTAATTTTGAATTAATATTCAAAATTTCTCTCTCTCTCTCTCTCTTTTAATGAAGATTTTGATATTAATTCAAACTACATGAGGAAAAACAAGGTTAATTCTAAATTTTATTATAAATTTCGTTTTCAAGAGATATTTTAGTCTATTCGTTGAATTGGATAAGGGGATGAATTCCCAATGATAGACTATAGAAATGAGATATGAATCATAACTAAGAAAATGAACGTGTTTGAATTTTAAAATTTTCATCGAGTATTATCTCTAAAGAGTATTCTATTCGTCCAACCTAGTAATACTTAGATTCAAGTTGTCGAGTTATATATTATATTTAATACACCTTCAATGGCGAGAAATAGATAATAAAGATTATGGGTCAAATATGTTTCATCACACTGACATACATAGCACAAGGTTTTTCATGCTTCACATTCAAGCACCGTCCACTTTGAGATAACAATTCTTCCACTAGGAATATGATAAGATCTCTTAATATCTTATTTTAATAGCTGGTGAATTAATTGTCATTTATTTACTGATTGATTGATTCCTAGCCAATAGCTCTGATTTAATCACCATTTTACCACTTCCTTTTGTAATTATATAATAAATTAAAGATGAAAAGATCTATACAACTTAAATTCACGTTCTTAATAACGTAGATACAGAATGCAACTATTCCACTTTGAAGACTGGAGATTATATCCAATAAAATGATGTATTAATTAGGTAATATTAAACATTATCTCGAGATAGTTTCAAGAATTTGCCCTTTGGGATTTGACTGTAAGAATGGGTATACTACCTTAACCATCATGGTCTTCAAATTTTAGTTGGAAGACGAGAGAGCAATGATGTATATATGTTTTACATATATCACATCTCATGCCAGTGCATTGATCTCCATCTGTTATCACTGCCAAATTTCTTTGTAAACTGCCTTTATACCATCCTGTCGTTATAATTACTCCATTTAATGAAGAGATATTATGAAAAACTCCCCTAAAGGCGAACTAATGGTGAATAGCACACATTTTTCCTTTTTTATTGGACGAATAGTCTCCTACCGTTGACTTTCCATCTAAAATCGTGAAATGACCAAGATACTCTCATCAAGATTTTATGAAATCTCTATCATACATTTTAAATTTATATAATGACTGAAAACATTTTTAAGTTATTAATAATAACAATATTAAATTAAAAAAAAAAAAACAAAAAAATAAAAATCCTCTCACATGTTTATCTCTCTTATCATCAATTGGTCACTGTCTCATTTCTTCTTTCTTTTTATTCTCATTTCTTGATCATCTCATTTCTTCTGTCTCTCTCATTTCTTTTC